>OW569404.1:63056934-63531934 GCA_937654795.1 Cistogaster globosa
TGTGGGTGTGATTTCGAATTTTAGATCCTTTTTTACTCTCATGAGCATTCAAAACAGCAGCGCAAAGCTTCAGACGTAGTAAAGTTTGCCGTTTTAACGGTGCTATGCGTGATTTTGTACATAGCCCCTCCATATGCCTTTTCTGAAGCGTCAGCGAATGCATGAATCTGTATGTTTGGAGGTACATGTCCTTCAAAAATATGTTGTGAAAGTTTTAGATTGTTCACTTCTTCTAATTCATTGTCTCGTCCCACGCCAATTTTGCTTGCCACAGCTCTTGGTAGGCTCCCTAAAAGGTCGAATATTCTGGCTTAATCTTAGCAAACTGTTCGCTTGGTGATACGTTTCATCTCTCCCACATACACACATCCCACATCCTGCTTTTGCATCGATGTTAAGCACAGCGTTTTTAGTGCTTGACTATCAATATCAATTTCTGATTCTTCTTTTTCTGTAACGTTTAAAAGTAGTTGGGGATGCTTTGCACTCTACTTCTGTAATTTGAGGTCATGTTTTTTCAAGATATAAATTATCTCTCGTTGAATTGTTAGTACCGTGTTAAGGCTGTCAGCTCCACCGATTCCGTCATCTACGAAAAAAGTTTTTCAGAAGAAAATTAGCTCCGTAAGGATACAATGACATGTATTTTTTGCCTATTGTTTCCAAGCATTCTGAAGCCAAATATGGTGCAGCTCGTATTCAATATGTAATAGTATTTAATTGATTATATGTTATTGGCTTGTGTGGACTCGTTCTCCAAATGATGATTTGAAATGTTTTGTCCGCTAGATGCATGAGCAGTTGACGATACATTTTCTCGACGTCTGCAGTGAAAACAAAAGGATGTAGTCTAAATCTAAGTAAAATAGAGAAAAGTAGTATATAGGAGGTGGGAGTTCTAACTCACCTCCGGTCAAAAAGTGCATGAAATGTATGGAAATCATACAGCGGCCATAAATCATTCATGCGAAAGCAATTAATGTCATCAAAAGAAATTAAGATATCATTAAACGTGTAATAAATAATCGGGATAGTTCATTGAATTAAGATTTTTGTTTTTGTTGAAATTAAAAAATGTTGACGGATTATTTTAATAAAAACATATTAACCTTTATTTTACAAAATTAGAAACTATAATAACAAAAAATAAATGCTAACAATTGTAAAAATAAAGTAATTTCAATGCTTTGGTGATTTGAAAATAATTGACGTTTTTCACAGCGTCTTTCTACAAACATTTGTTGACGATCAGTGTACTCTTTAACATTTGATGATGCATGGGAAGGACTTTTTGGAAGAGGGTGGTTCAGTTAATAAAGAAGATTCTTCTTGTTTTATTATTGGTTGGTGATTTGTTGACTCTGTATTTGGAATGGAGTGGTTATATTCTTGCTGATTACACTGGCTATTTGGAAAAATTATTTCAATATCTGAATTTATTGATTTTTGGTTTTTAAATTGCTCCGGTTGTTGATTACTGTTTGCGTTATCTAGTCGATCTTTTATTTGGTTTTGATGTCTTTTTATTACACCGTGCAATGTTTCTACAAAATACATAAAATTTCCAATCTTTTTTCTTACCTCTCCCTGTATCCACTGGTCATTTCCTACAAAATTTAGTACATATACTTCTTGACCAACATCAAATTTTGAATCGGTTTTTTTTTTCATGTTTTACTGGAAACATAGCCGTTAAGATAGTTCTCAGTTGTCGACCGTGTAACAACTCTGCTGGTGATTTACCTGTGTTTGGGTTTGGTGTTGATCTGTATGTTACGAGATATTTGTACAAAGCCTGTTCTTGTTTAGGTTCTTCTTGTTATATTTTATTAAAAGATGTTTTAAATGTTGGAACAAACCTTTCAGCTAAACCATTGGATGCCGGATGAAATGGTGTAGTTGTTAAATGTTCTATTGAGTTCAATTTACAAAAGCATTTAAATTGTGAAGATGTGAACTGCGTACCGTTGTCGCTTACTATAGTTTGTGGTAAACCCTCTATACCAAAGATATTCTGTAGAACAGCAATAGTTGATTGTAATGTAGCTGCCGATACAGATTTTACAAATGGAAATTTAGAATATGAATCTACATTGATACGAGTACGCGACATCTTGTTAAAGAAAGGTCCAGCAAAATCAATGTGTATTCTTTCCCAAGGTTTTGAAGCTTCAGGCCACGATGAATATTTTTGTTTTGGACTTGTGCCATTTTATTGACATATTGAAAAAGCTTTCGATATTTTCTCAATTTCTTCATCGATTTTAGGAAACCATACATATCTTCTAGCAAGCTGTTTCATCCTGCTTGCCCCCAGTGACCTTCATGTAACATGCTTAAAATTTTTGAACGGAGATTGCTCGGGATTATTATGCGCGAATGTTTATTATGAAGAAGTACATCTTTTTCTAAGGAAATTGAACGTGAACTTAGATATAACGCTAACATCAATAGGAAATTCTTTTAAAGTTGTATTATAAACTTCATCAAGCCAAAATATGTCATTTTCATACTTATCAAATTCTATATTATGACCTATTGGTAACCTTGAAAGGGCATTTGCATTTGCATGATGAACTGTTGCTTTATATTTTATAGTACAATTGTAAGCTTGAAGAGTAATGCCTATCGTTGAAGTCGGTGCAAAGTCATAACAGGCAGCTTTTTAAATGGATGAAATAATGTCGTAAGAGCTTAATGATCAGTTACTAATTCAAAATGTCTACCATATAGGTATTGGTGAAATTTGGTCACTCCAAAAATTATAGCTAGAGCCTCCTTTTTATTTGGGAATAATTAATTTGACTTGCATTAAGAGTTTTAGACGCAAAAAAAATTGGTTTCTCTGAACCATCATTAAATTTGTGGGACAAAACAGCTCCAATTCCATACATAGAAGCATCAGTAGCCAGTACAATAGGGAATTTATCATCATAATAAACTAATTGAGCTACATTTATAATATCTTGTTTTAGAGTCTTTAATGCTGATTCTTTTCGCTCACCCCAAACAAATTTTACATTCGGTCTTCTTAGTTCGTTTAATGGTGATGCAGTCTTTGCAAAATTTGGAATAAATTTACTGTAGTAATTTATTTTCCCAATAAACGCTTCTAATTCTTTGATATTTGAAGGTTTTGGCATTTTTCGAATAGCATGTAATCGCTTTTCCGTTGGTCTGATACCATTAGAGTCAATGATGTGACCTACATATTCAACTGACGCTCTGGCAAAGGAATATTTTTCAATTTTACATTTAAGTCCATGGAAATGTAGTTTTTGAAATACATTTTTTAGATTTTTAATATGTTCGTCATTTGTTTTTTCTGTGACAATAATATCATCAAGATAAACAGCACATCCGGCTAATATTTCTTCTAAAAATCTTTGAAAGATTGCAGGTGCACTTGATACTCCAAAAGGCAATCATATATATCGATATAAACCGAAAGGTGTTGTTATTACCACCATTTCTTTTGAATTATCAGTTAACTCTATCTGTAAATATGCTTCACTCAAATCTATTTTTGAAAAATATTGGCCTCCTTGGAGTTTGTGAAAAAGATCCTCGATTCGTGGTATAGGATATCTATCTACATCAATTTAAGGGTTAATCGTTGCCTTGAAATCCGCACATATTTGTATAGAACCATCATATTTTTTTGCTACAACTAATGGAGAGGCCCAATGGCTTAATTTAACTGCTTCTATGACATCGTTAGACTCAAGACGACTAAGTTCATCGCGAACTTTCTCGTATAATACAAACGGCAAGTTATAAGGTTTCATAAATTTCGGAACAGCATATAACTTTAATTTTATATTAGCTTTAAAAGTTTTACAGAGCCCAAGTCCCTCAGAAAAAATATTTCCAAACTCTTTTACAATTTTTATTGACTGCCAATTCCAATTCTTCCCGGGATCCACTTTTTATTTGTAAGCACGTTTCATTTGACAAATTATAATATGGACATTATATTTTAAATTCAAGTTGTTTAAACCAGTCGTATCCAAAGATATTTGTAACGTTTTCCATATCTACCACAATTAGGTTTAATTCTTTCGTTTCGCTATCTATTTCTACTTTAACATTAATTGTTCCCTTTAAGGGTAACAAAGAACCACCAAAAGATCTCAATATACGGTTCGTGGGATGGCATAATGGGCTTTCTAGTTGCCTATTAATATCTAACCCAATCAGAGAGCATGAAGCTTCCGTGTCTAATTGAAACATAAAACTTATGTTATTTACCTCGATCGCAATCATGATTTTCTCACTATGTTGATTAACATTACGCACCGTTGACTTTTCAACTTCTTCTATTTGACTTATTGAAGCTTCTTCAAATGATTTATTTTGAATTTGTCGTCGATTCTTGAGGATTTCTTGACCGATGAATAGTGTGAATGTCAAATGAAAATTCATTTGAGTTCTCTATTTAATCACATGCATTGACAGTTGCTTCAAAAATTGTACAAATTTGTATCACTTCTTCTAGTATTGGATTTGATTTCTGAAGACAAGTTGAACGGATTTTCTCATGAGGTATGTATATAAAACGACCATATCTCTTATTATATTATCGACATACGACTCCCTGCAATTTTCATTACCACATATAAAATGACAATCTCTTGATGCTCCGCGTAGTTCTGCTATCCACTCAGAATAGCTTTGATTTGGTTTCATTCTCATTTGATTATAAAACTTAAATCGAGCAGCTAAGATATGTTGTTTTTTTTAAGAAATGTTCCTCTAAAGCATGATTTAAGTCTTTGTACGACTTTTCTTCAGCTTTACCTTCGAATAATTTTTGCAACAATTCCAATACATCGGCACCAACCCAGCTTAGAAAGCAGGAACGTTTTGTTTCTTCACATGAAATAGAATTTGCTTTAAAGAAATTATCCATTTTAAACTGATAAGTTGACCATTTGTCCATTTCCAAGTTAAATTTTTAGAAAAAAACATCTTCCAAAATCGCTTTATTCTATGTAAGAGTCTCCGTAATAAATTGCTGATTTGATTCTTGAAACTGTTGAATAATTTGAGACAGAGCGTGCATATCCATTTTCCTTTTTTATTTATGTGGAATATTCTCGTCGCCAAATGTTGAAATTAAAATATGTTGATGGATTATTTTAATAAAAACATATTAACCTTTGCTTTACAAAATTAGAAACTATAATAACAAAAAAATAAATGCTTACAATTGTAAAAATAAAGTTATTTCAATGCTTTGGTGATTTGAAAATAATTTTATAAACAAGTAGGTTTTTTAATGAAGTATAAAACAAGTACATCTATTTTTTGACATTTTATTACAGTTTTTTTTTTAAGAGTAATAAAGTCTTCCAAATAATTGCTTAAATGTGAAGTGCTACATGACGTGGGTTGACATATTGATTAATGTGACAATGTGATTAAGGGTTAGTACAATTTCCGATCACAAGTTTATGAAAGGAATAGAGAAGCTAAACACAGCAAGTGTGTTGAGAGACATTCATGTCGATAAACGTAAAAAATGCTAAAAGTGTAGTTAAAGATAGCTAGGAAAACATAAGTATTTTACACATTAGGAAAAAAAAAATAAACAATCAAGATGAAGGTCACTAAATTTTGTTTTTTTCGTTAAGCAGTAGCGATATGAAAGAAAAAATATAAGAAAAATTTTGTACAATAAGGATTTTTTTGTGTTTTTTAAGAATAATAAATTCTTCCACCTAATTGCATAAGGGATTAAGAGTTAGTGCAATGTGCGATCACAAGTTTATGAAAGGAATAGAGAAGCCAAACTCAGCAGATGTGTTGAGAGACGGTTATGTTGATAAATGTAAAAAATGCTAACAAGTGTAGGTAGATATAGCTAGAAAAATATAAGTATTTTACACATTAGGAAAAAAACAAACAAAAAAAGACGAAGGTCACTAAATTTTGATTTTTTCATTAAGCAGTATGTGATAAGAATTTTTAACATTTGTATTAGTGTAATGTTCAATATCATTTATGTATATGAAAAGAATTGTGAACATTAAAAAGGGTTGGTGTATAGAGACAGACAGATAATAAAAAGAAGAATTTGGGTGTGTTGAATTTCCTAATAAAGCACGGGAGAGATAGAGACTGCGTCTGTATGTTTGTGTGTGTATTTGTGTGTTCGTGGTCCATTTAAATTTTAGGTTTGATTGAAATGACCATGATTTAAATATTAAAAAGGTTCAGTCAGTCCTTAACATTATATAAAGTGTGTACCTATAGAAAGTTAAACTAGTATATCGTGTTCGCTGTTGTACAAAGTTTTGTTATAAAAGATACCAAAAAAAAAACATTTGAAAAAATGTCGACCAATATTTTTGTGTGCAAAATTTGTGGAAACAACTATAATATCAACCAATATTTAAAGAAATACATGGAGATACATAACCCTTGTGGTTTCCGTTCTCATGTATGTTTAACATACATGGAGAAAAAAATTATGTAAAATTACATGAAACTTACGCTCACCAACAGCAGTCTCTACAAAAGCAGGATATAGCATCAACTGGATCAAGGAAGCAAAGTCATGATGTACTCCTTTAAAGAGGATTAATGTGGCTAATCAAATGAAGCAATGTAGCACCAAATAGATTTAGGAACCGAAGACTTGATGTACAACCGCCGGCACCACACACTCCATTGAAAATTCGGCAGCTAGCGGAAAAATCTATACAAAACTGCTCTACAACAGTTTTACCGATGAAGTTTTTGTTAAATTCAACATTGAACTATCAGCTAGACATAAATTGCCTGCAAATCCATTGAAACTAGAAACAGATATGTACCACATAACAGAAATGATGCGCTTGTCAAGGGCAGATGATGTCGACACTGCTTTAAGAACTCATTTGGAAATAATAAAGACCAAAATGTCTGAATTTCAGGAGAGGGATTCAAGGTGGACGCTTATCTGTTTAAACTGTCTGGATATTAATATAAACAAAGCATCACCAATTTCTGGTTTACAACATATCCCAACACCACAAAAGCTGGAAAAAAAGTGTTATGCTAATGTTAAAAACACCGAGATTTATTGTTTTAAATAGAGTGTAGTGGCAACCTTCTACAACGGAGCTAATAAAATTTCGATCGCCCATCAGCTTATAATATTGAGGATATTTCTAATCCAATCATTGGCCTGGAATGTGGAAGGATAATCAATTTCAGTAAAATGTAGTTTCCAACAGACATTAAGGACATCAACGTGTTTGAAAAAATGAATGACGATATTAGCATTATTGTGTTTGGTTATGATAGAAAATCAGAAAAAAACAATTGGACCGTACTTCATAACCAGTACAGAAAAGAAGCGTCATATAAACTTAATGCTGTTTGAAAGTGATTGCGGCGAGAAATATCATTATATATTATTAAAAAAATATGTCAAGGTAATTTTTTATAAACTATTTTATAGAATTGCAGTTATTAATATTCTAAATTTTTTCTTGACTATTATCAACTCAACTATCCTTAGATCATGGACATATGTTTATATGTAATGCGTCTTTTTATACGTATTTGCCAGTTACATTGACAATACACACAGCAAAAGAATGCGGTAGATGCATATCAAGGATGCCGCAAGGGAAAAAAGCTGTCTTAAGCTACAAGAATGTTAAGAGGCAAACGGACATTCCCTTTGCGGTCTACGCTGATTTTGAAGTGTGCTGTACGATATGGCTGTAAGTAGTTTCAATAAAAATAACTCAAATTTAATTAAAAAGCATATACCCTGCGCATATGCCTTTAATATTAGTTGTAGTTTTAATGAAAATTTAAATACTGTTCTTATTTTAAGCTTTTTGGGCCTAAAATTCGCTATGTCGATAAAAATGCACTCAATAGAACTAAAAAATCAATTGGGAAATTTAACACTGAGTCCGGAACATATCCTAGTTTCGTTTGATGTTGTTTCACTGTTCCGATTCATACAGCCATCAAAAATATAATGGAAAAATGGAGCACCATAAGAAATCATACCACTATACCGCGTTCTAAATTTCTTGACATTCTAAAATTTTGCTTATATGACAACAACTATTTTATGTATAACAAAAATATTTATAATCAAATATTTAGTATGCCTTTGGGAAACTCTCTCTCACCCACTATCGCCGACATTGTTCTGGATAACTTATTGGACGAAGCAGTGGCTGAATTAAATAACAAAAACATCAAAATAAAATACATTACAAAATACGTAGATGACTTTTTAGCTGTGATAAACATTGACGACAAAGAGGAGATTCTGAACAAACTAAATGAATATCATCCGAAAATTAATTTCACTATTGAAATAGAAAAAGAGGACAAACTTACATATCTTGAAACAATATTACACAGGAAAAACAATAGAATTTTTTTTTGATTAGTATACGAAAGATATATCATCAAGCCGGATCATGAACTACAACGCAACACAACCAAAATCACAAATAATAAATACAGCTAAAAATTTTATAAGTAGAGTACTTAAAATAAGTGACACAAAATTTCACAATACAAACATTTGAAAAATTATAAAAATACTAAAAGATAATAGCTTTCCCCTCTTCTTAATTAATTTATTAATAAAACAACACAAACTTAGACAAAATACCAATAATGACAATCACAACAGAAAAGAAGAACAATTTTACAGCACTAAATATATACCCGTCCTATCAGACAATAATAACATTAAAAAAATAATAAACAAAAGTACTATTAATCTGGCATTTAAACCAAACAAAACATTAAGCGCGATTTTTAAAAATACAAAAACCCCAATTGAAAAATTACAACAAAATAATGTGGTGTATGAAATCCCATGTAAAGGCAATACTGAAAACAGCCTTGATCTTGTTTATATTGTTACAAGTAAAAGAAACTTGGAAACGCGAATGCATGAACACAAAGCAGACATAAATAAAAACAAAGAAAACACTGCACTAAACATAAAAACATATAACACAAACAAAGCATGTACCAGATTTTCACAACATAAAAATACTAAACAAGGAAAGCAACGAAAGAAAACGACACACAACTGAAAGTTTAAGAATTTAAGAGAAAATAAATAGAACTATGAACAGAAAGGAAGACACAGACAATTTAAGTGCGGTTTACAGTATTATAATAAGAAACTAATAAAAATAAATTTAAAGTTTAATTACATATATAATAAAAAAACATGTCTGTACTATAATTACAATGTAAGTTTTAACGTAAATGCTAAAATAATCTTTGTTATATATTGATTTTTTAAATAAATTTTCAAAAATAGAAAAAATCCCCTGAAGAAGTGAACAAAAAATTCACGAAACGTTGGGAGAAATTATGTAATAAAAAGTGCATTTTTATTGACATAACGAATGTTAGGCCCAACAAGCTTAAAATAAGAACAATAAACAATAAAAATCTTTAATTGGCCAAAAATAACAAAAAACACGAAAATTTAAATAGGTTTAAAATATTTGTATAAAGTTATAGGGATGTAAATGTAGGCGAACACTTCGTAAAGAGTTTAATAAGGGAATGTAAAGACATTTATAGAAAACATTATGAGGAAATGGTACCTATGCACTCTATAGCTTCCTTAGCAATAGAAAACTTCAATAGTGCCAAGGATTGTCTTTGTTTGTAATGAACCAACTGCCATACGTTAAGAAAGTATAGAGGAGCAGCACATAACTCATGTAATTTAAATTAAAAAATCCCCAAATTCATACCGATATTTTTCATAATTTTTCTTCCTACGATTGCCAATTGTTTGTGAAAGATTTATTAAATTTTAAAGGTAAAAAGAGCAGTATGTTTGTTATCTTATAAAATCCGTATATATAGTGATGAAGAAATTGTGATTTTATTAGATGAAATGCGTAAAGAGAAAATTCTAAAAATATTCCATAGGCTGTAATAGAAAAAGAACTCGATGAACTTCGAAAAGAAAAAAGAGCAGCAAAAATCGAGCTAAGATTCTTAGACTCTATAGATTCATGGCATCAGGAATAGATGTTGTAGCTTCTAATTTATCTGACGATGACTTGATGTCAGTTTGAAAAAGTTTTTCAGATTCTGAAGAGTTTATTCTCATGAGGCGAAAGTGTGTCTTTCCTTATGAGTATGTTAACACATTTGAAAAACTCTGTGAAAACAAACTTCCATCAGCTGAATTGTTTTATAGAAAATTGAATGACAAAAACTGTTCGAAAGAAGATTATGTGCATGCTCAAAAGATATGGGAGAAATTTAATTGTAATTCTCTACGGGATTATATGGAGGTCAATTTAAAGACTGACGTTCTCTTGCTAACAAACATTTTTGAAAACTTTCGAAGGGTTTGCAAGAGAATATATAATTTTGACCCATATAACTACTATACAATCCCAGTTCTTTCATGGGAAGCTATGTTAAAGTATACAAAATTTGAGTTAGAATAAATAACTTATCTAGAAATGTATAATTTTATTAAACTTGGGATTCGAGGTAACCTCACACAAGGTAGTAAGAGATATAGTAAATCCAATCATAAGTATATAAGTAACTATGATAAGACAAAACCTTCTGAATATAGTCTTTATCTAGATGCAAATAACCTCTATGGTTGGGCAATGTCTGAATATCTTCCACATAGTGATTTTACTTGGATAAATTATTTTATTCATCCAAGGGATATTTCGTCTAATTCCGAAGTGGGTTATATTTATGAGGTTGATTCTTACCCTGATGAGTGTCATGATCGCCATAATGATTTAAGATACGGTCGCACTTGAGAAACATTTGCCCGAAATCGTCAAATATTTGCTTGCCGTTATTTTGACCACAAAATATTTATTAGGAGCAAACAACACTACAGCTGATTTTGGGCAAATAAAATTATTTTCCAGCAAACAAAAATGATTCTAATGGGAACATAGTGTGACCGCTCGACGGCAAATATTTGACTATTTTTTAGGCAAAAAATATTTGTTCTTACAAAATATTTATAAAAAAAAAACACAGGCAAGCAACAGCTGTATCATCAATGTTGCTAAGTATTTAAACTAAATAATTAAGTTTCGGTACGGGATTATATGGAGGTCTATTTAAAGACTGACGTTCTCTTGCTAACAAGCATTTTTAAAAACTTTCGAAGGGTTTGCAAGAGAATATATAATCTTGACCCATATTACTACTATACAATCCCAGATCTTTCATGGGAAGCTATGTTAAAGTACACAAAATTTGAGTTAGAATTACTAACTTACCTAGAAATGTATAATTTTATTAAACTTGGGGTTCGAGGTAACCTCACACAAGGTAGTAAGAGATATAGTAAATCCAATCATAAGTATTTAAGTAACTATGATAAGACAAAACCTTCTGAATATATTCTTTATCTAGATGCAAATAACCTCTATGGTTGGGCAATGTCTGAATATCTTCCACATAGTGATTTTACTTGGATAAATGATTTTATTCATCCAAGGGATATTTCGTCTAATTCCGAAGGGGGTTATATTTATGAGGTTGATTCTTACCCTGATGAGTGTCATGATCGCCATAATGATTTAAGGTACGGTCACACTTGAGAAACATTTGCCCGAAATCGTCAAATATTTGCTTGCCGTTATTTTGACCAGAAAATAAAATTATTTTCCAGCAAACGAAAATGATTCTAATGTGAACATAGTGTGACCGCTCGACGGCAAATATTTGACTAATTTTTAGGCAAAAAATATTTGTTCTTACAAAATATTTATAAAAAAAAAACACAGGCAAGCAACAGCTGTATCATCAATGTTGCTAAGTATTTAAACTAAATAATTAAGTTTCGAGAAAATCGCGTAAAATTACAAATAATAGTAATAATGAAATGCAATTTTTAATAGAAAATGTAAATGAAAACTTAAAGGAAACGCATATTTTTCTAGTTATATATAATTTTGAATGGACCACGGTTTCAAAATTTTACGTAAAAAAAATTTATCCATTCCATGTTATAGTTTTTGAAACCCCGGTGAGATACGAACAGTTTATTTTTTACCTTCCGAAATCGGAAATGTAATATTAAAAAAAATTCGTTTTTTAAAAATTGGAGGACTTTATATCCCAATTTAAATTTCGCGTTATTCATAAAAAAAATTACTTCGAATCTTTTATAAATTTTTTGATAAATATTTTAAATAGAGACCCTGCAATTTACATTAACATTTTAAAAAAAAAGTTCCTTTTACTTCAAAAATTTTCTGGTCGGCAATAGATACCTTTTTTTCGAAACATATAGTACGCTTGGTAATAATATCCTTTATTATATATAATCTATAAAATTTTGGTGGTATATTACTCGAAAATAAGAGTTCCAAAAGTAACTCTTGTTTTTATTTTGAAATGCTATGCTAGACTGGACTTAAATAAAATTTTCCTTACTTCTACCGATGACAAGTAATCCTGTTAGAAGCTGTTAGTTCAAAAATTATAGAGATTTGTAGTTATAAACTGTATGTTGTTATATTTCTTAACAAAAAGCCTGTTTATAGTTAAATGTATTTATGTTGTTTCAAAATTTTTATTAATGAGATTAAATAAGACCAGGTACATGCTTTGACATTAATAATCAATATAGATTAGTTTACATTACATAACCTAGAATTTAACACGCTTAAATTTAACTAACCTAAATTATATATTCCAATAGTTCAACTTTAAATTAAATTTACAAATCATTTAAACTGCATTAAGAGCTGAAAAAAATCGGCTGTGTGCTGAACAAAAACAAGCATCACCCGAAGCGTGAGAACAAAGCCAAGAATCCGTAGCCTAGTCCAGGACACGTTTAACAGTGCTTAATAACTTTAGTGATAATCCATTTCAAACACCTAAATTATTCTTCCAAAACTTTCGATTTGCAATAAAAAGAGATGTGTTCCATAAGTCCTAACACTTGTTTTACATCTGAATGTGAACTGAATTTTTCATTAATACATAAAAATGCGTTTGACTGTAAGTAATTACGCAACAGTTTTTAAAAACCGCGGTGAGATTCAAGTGTTTTTCTTCTATTTTCCGAAATTGGAAATTGTCCCAATGTAAATGTTGTATATATACTGCCATATTCATAAAAAACATTGCAAGTTTGTCATAAAACACATTTTAAAACTATTTTAGTGTTTTATGAACACGGCAGTTACAGTTTGATTCTTCGTCAAATTGACTTTTTATTTACACGACTTAAAAAATATTATTTGTCTACACTTATATAAAATAAACAAATCAATAGCTGTAGATTGAAAATTATATTAAATTAAGTAAAAATTTGTAGAAATTTTAACTAAAAAGATGTAATGAATGCATATTACAATTTTTTTATTAAGAAGTGGAATCTAATTCCTTTTATGGTTCTCTTCCCTGAGAACAACTATTAGTGCTTCTTTATAGCATGAAAGATGAAAAATTTCACATTTTTGCATGGCTTTGTTTACTTGTGACTTTCATACTTTCATTATAAATTTTCTTCTAACATTGCCATTATGTACAATAATTATTTTGATTGTAATCTGTATACGTTATACATGTGTGTATATAAATATAATGCCAGCCTCCATTACTTGACTAATTTTTATAGTTTATTGCCATCAGCGCTGGATATTTTATTTTTGTATCAAAATCTGGAATTTTACTTTTCGTGTATAGTATAAGAAAAAAATCAAAGCTTAATTTGGTACTTTAAAAAGGAAGCGCATAAAGTTTGCCTAGATAGGAGAGATTTTCCTTCATTTGTTTATTTTTGTTTCGATCTTAAATGGTTATTGTTTGTTTGTTTTCAACTTATATTGTACTGCACATAAAAACTTAATAGGAGTTATCATTTCTTACTATTTGTTATTAGTTTTTTTACAATTCAATAATATTTTAAATATTTTCTTTGCAATTATTTCGTAATAATGCTGAAGAAATTAAATGCCAATGAAGACATCCCATCTATAATAGTTTCAAGGCAAATAAATTTATGTTTTTTTACAGTTTGATCAAATATATTTTTAAGGCAAATATATATTTAAGTGTGACCGCACATCAAACATGTTTGCCCATATTTTTTTTGTCATTATTTTATAACTGTTTGAACAAACAAAAATAGACAAATAAATGTGCGTAGTGTGACTACAAAACAAATTTTGTATTGTTTTCACAAAATTTAGGGCAAACAAGAGCAAACAAATTTGAGGCAAATGTTTGCCATATGTGAGCGTACCTTTACCATTTTGTGTTGAAAACAGACTTATTGGTGGAAATAAGCATGTACAATTAGTAGCTGATCCTTTGAATAAGAAAAGATATGTGATACATTATAAAACATTAGAACAATGTTTAAATAATGGATTGGTTTGGAAAAAGTTTATCGAATTCTCCAATTCAATCAGAAACCATGGTTAAAAACGTATATTGATTTAAATACAGAGTATAGAAAAAATCTAAAAACACCTTTGAAAAAGGCTTTTATAAACTCTTAAATAATGCAGTGTACAGAAAAACCATGAAAAATGTTTATAAAAGGAAAGATGTGCGATTGCTAAGTGAATGGAGTCGCATTAACCGCAATCAACTAGGAATAGGAGAATTGATTTCAAAACCAAATGTTCATAGCATATCACAACTCACCGAAAATATGTGGGCTGTAGAAATAAATAAAATCAAAACATATTACTCCAAGCCAATTTAGGGTTCTGTGTTTTAGAGTTATCCAAATGGAAAATAAACGATTTTCACTACGAATACATAAAACCTAAATATGAGGATAAAATAAGTTTGAATTATATGGATACAGGCTCATTCATACATTCTATTCAAACAGACAACTTTTATAGTGATATAAAAGACGATTTGAAATATTCGTTTGATACTTCATCATGAAAATAACCAGTTTGGTTTTCCCCTTTTAAATAAAAAAGTGATGAAGGATGAAACGGAGGGTAAGTTTATAACAGAGTTTGTTGGTTTAGCTCCTAAAGTTTACGCATTTACAATTGACAATGAAAACGACGTAAAAAAGGCAAAGGGAGTTAAAAAGTGTATAGTAGGCAATTATAATATGAATATTTATAAAAATGTTTTATTTTCTAAAGAAACAGTTATGGCGTGTATGTATACATATACATCAAAATTACATAATATTTTAACAAATGAAATTAATAAAGTAGCTTAAGGTTTTAACGATACTAAGCGTAAAATTGTAAATAATAATATAAATACATATGCGGTAATGGTAAATGTGAATTTAACATGTTAATTAATGAAATTGAAAAACTAACTAAACAACAACAAATTGTATAAATTATTAAAATATTTATAAAACTAAATAATAAGAAATAATTATTCAATAATACGTTTATATGTATATAGATATTTAAAAATAAAAATGCCATTGTTTTAAGCTATAATGAAAATTTTATTATGTTTTTATTTTATTGGATAGAAAAAAGGGGCAAACAGTAAGTCATATAAATTCATAATTAATAAAGCTTCATCAAGCGATTGTAGAGAATTAAACAATATCCATTTGTGTTTGTAGGAATCGGAATGGAAGTCTCAAACTCAACTTTCACATCAATAGGCCAGCTCTTAGTCACTTTGTTTTGATAGCTTAATCAATAACGACAGTTGGCTTTTCCTTAAACTTTTCACAAGAAAGAAGTGGTTGTTCGGACTTTATATAATAATTTTGTTGAAATTTTGCATATATATCATATAAAATAGAAGAGCGATTCTCTGCATTTTTTAAATTTAAATTATCGTACGGATAAGAATCTGAATTTAAATGTACTTTTATATTTTTTAAATCAGAATGAATATATTTCTTATTGTTTTTTAACACGAGTAATATAAATCTAGTCCTCTCTCGGTTATTAGAAGCTTTACATTCCAAATATGGTTTCTTCCACCAGAGAACGTAGGATTAAAATAACAGTCCCAACTCCGAAATGCTATAGGTAAAGAGTACCATCTTTACTAATCTTCACTATTTGCAGTTTTTTAGAGTCTGAGAGCTGTACGTGTGGAATTATCCACGTTATATTCATAATCGATAAAGTAATATTTTCATTTTCATTTGTTGAGTAATAAACGTTCTTGTCATTTGAACTCCGTAAAAAAATGAGTTCATGTTTGCTATTGAATATTAATGTATTGAAATCCTCGGCAAATAACAAAAATAGTTTTAGGGTTATATAAAAATTAAATATGTGCGTGGCTAAGTCTCTAGAAACACTCCATCCAGCATTTCTCACCATATTGCTTTTAAATTCATTAAGGGAAACATAGTTTTTAATTGTACTGGACATCCCCAAATATCGTGTACGATCAATTTCAACACCATTAATTTCATAACGTATTTCATAAAAAAAGTACGCAACACAATTATTTCTTAGCCTGGTATTTGGAGAGTTCTCCCCATTAGTGTTTTTTATATTTCCCTCTATATACAAGTAGTTTTCACTAGGAAGAACATATAAGTCTTAATTTTGTAGAGTACTTCATATCTCATCATTATTTTTAAATGATTAAACGTATAGTACATAACTATGATACTCCTTTTTTATTCTGTATTCTGTCCGAAATAGGAGTTTCCAAAACATTTAGTATATCAAAAATTTGTCTTTACTTTCAACTCAAGTAATCTTAGAAAACTCTTATTTTCTTCTGTTAATTTAGGTCTTTTAGCTTTCTAGTGAAAAGTTTTCAGTAAATTTCTTTTGGGCAATTTCATTTTAAATAATCATATTTCCCTTAGTCTCAAATGCAATCTAATTATTATTTCTTCACCTCTAAAGTTTACTAAGCGATCCTCTTGGTCAACAATCCAAACTTTAAGATATGTTATTTCTTTCACATTGGTTATTACTTGTATGTTATTATACTTTGCATTTGATAAATTGATATATATATATATATATATATATATATATATATATATATATATATATATATATATATATATATATA
Source organism: Cistogaster globosa (assembly GCA_937654795.1). Classification (NCBI taxonomy): domain Eukaryota; kingdom Metazoa; phylum Arthropoda; class Insecta; order Diptera; family Tachinidae; genus Cistogaster; species Cistogaster globosa. The sequence continues at coordinate 63,073,930 of OW569404.1, forward strand.
TATATATATATATATATATTATTATTATTTCTTTAAATGTTTTTATAAAAACTTTATAATTTTTTTTCTTCCTGAAATTTCTTTTAATAAACAATTACTATTATTTTTTGTAATTGTATTGATTTATTCCTTGCTCTAACAATCTAAAATTAATAGGTTATGGGCCCAGAAGACAAAACCGGCATAACACAATTCAGTGGACGAGATTTTGAAAATTGGAAGTTTCGTGGATTGGAACAGAAAAGATTTAAAGGCACAAAATATAATAACTTCATGTATACACGATAATTACTTAGAATGTATTCGTGAAGAAACAACGGCTTAAGGCATGTAAGACTCTTTAGTTACAACATTTGCTAAAAAATCGTGTATAAATCAAACTATAATCCGTAAGGAATTAGCAGGTCTACGTTTAAAAGAAGATGGAAGTCTAAACGATCATTTTATAAAGTTTGATTTGCTTTTTCGAGATCTTCAAACTGCTGGTGCAAAGCTTGAGAATGCTGATGTTATTTCGCAGTTGTTTTTGTCTTTGTCTGGAACATATGATGCTATAGTTACAGCTTTAGAGAATCTGCCAGAAGATCAAATGAATTTGGGTGTTATAAAATCAAGACTTTTGTCTGATCCAAAAAGAAATGTCGCACTAATGAAGAAGCTGAAAGTCCAGTTGCTTTTTATTTCAACGATAAAAAAAGATTTAATGGAAAGTGTCACAAATGCGGAAAGTTTGGACATATGATGAAAGATTGCCGTGTAAAAGAGGCAAAAGCTGCAGAGGGTGTAAGTTTTATGGTAAAAAATTATAGAAAATCAATAAATATTGATTTAACTGATGAAGAAGAAATTGTTTTCTCTCTAGATTTAGGAGCTACTGATTATTTTGTCAATGATATTGAGGTTTTTAATTCAATAAGGAATCTTAATGTTTCCCGGTATATAGTTGTTGCAAAAGCTGACTCAGGAATTGAAGTTTCACAAATTGGCGATATACAAGGCAAAAGTAATAAAAGTTATCCAATTAATTTAATAAACGTTTTATATAGTTCAGATTTTCGTGAAAATCCACTATCTGTTAAGAAAATGGTTGATTTCGGTTTAAAATCCAAGGCTATTATTCAAATAATGGTAAAATAATAGCAACTGCGTTAAATCAATGTAATCTTTTTGAATTATAACTAAAGGTTTAAAAATCGAAAGCTTACATGCCTAAATCTGAAGAATACACTTTATAGCACAAACGATTAGGTCATATTGGACATGAAGGTATGAACGAATTAAAGCAGTTAGATATGATTCCTGGATTTCCAAAGGTAAAAATAGATTCCTTTTGTGATGTTTGAATTTTAGGCAAACAATGTCATGATACTTTTTTGGGAACACGTGTTCAAGCTACAAGGACTCTAGAAAGAATCCACTTTGATGTTTGTGGACCAACAAGTCCAATTTCATAGAATGGCTGTAAATATTTCGTTTCATTCATTGATGATTACAATTAAAAAGAAATCCGATGTCTTCAAAAAATTTAAAGAGTTTGAGGCAATAGCCACTACTGAAATTGGTAATAAGATATCAAAATTAACTTTAGACCAGGGAACTGAATAACCTTTTGCAAAAATAAAGGACTTTAAATTCAAGAAACTATGGCGTACACTCCTCAGCAGAACGGCGTTTCCGTAAGGTTTAACCCTACTCTTACTGAGAAAAATCGAGCAATGTTAATGGAAAGTAATGCTCCAAACTTTTTGTGGTCTGAAGCAGTATATACTGCTGCATATATTTTAAATAGAAGTCCTACAAAAGCTATATCAATTCCCAAAACTCCCGCAGAATCATGGTACAAAGCTAAACCGGATTTATCAAAACTTAAAATTTTTGGATGTGAAGCTTTTGCTTGGATACCGAACCAAAAGAGAGCTAAATTAGACGCTAAGAGCAAAATATGTGTTTTACTTGGCTACTGCCCTTTGGCTTTGGGATAAGCAAAATGAAAATACTATTCTTTCCCGGGATGTAAAATTCAATGAAAATTCTTACCCATATAAAAATGACAAAGTTAAGTTCAAAAATAGTTTACAGTTCAACGATCAAAAGGGGAAGAATTGTGTGATCATTGAATCAGCTAATAACACCACAGAAGAGAGTAATGATACAGGTGATTTTCAAACTGAAGCTGTGTGTGATAATAACTGTAACGAATGTAACCATGAGGTTTTAGATAATCCTAATGAAGATGCTGTTGTAACGTTGTTGAGGTACCAAGACCCAATGAAAATATAGTGTTTTTCTCTCCACCACAATTAAGAAGAAGTGAACGGTTTTCAAAAAGAACAACGAGATTGGCTGATTATTATCTATCAACTTTTCAATGTTCATTATCACAAATTCCAAAAAAAATTTCTGATATTGAATTGTTAGATGAAAAAGAACAGTGGTTAGAGGTGATTGAAAATGAGTTGACCTAAATAGAAAAAAACAATGTTTGGAATTTAGTACCAAAAGCAAATGGGTACGTACCAAATGTACGTAGTAGTTATTTCTTTAAATGCTTTTATAAGAACTTTATATTTTTTTTTTCTTCCTGAAATTTCTTCTAATAAACAATTACTATTGTTTTTTGTAGTTGTACTAATTTATTCCTTGCTCTAACAATCTAAGAATAACACAAATTCACTGGTAAGTAGATTATTATTCGGGTTGACGTCTAATTTATAGCCTGGAGGAACATCCACCGCAAAATCATGAAGTATGTGCGCTGGAAAATTATTCATATATGCTCCCCGTATTATAATACATTTAACTTGTACAGCATTAACTTTAAAAATATTTACTGGCTTATTCGCTAAATTTTTATACTAGGCTTTAAAGTACCACCATTAAAATCAAGTAATCTACCAATAGATCTTTTTCGATCAAAGAAAATTTTATCATGTGAGGATGTTATTTCAGTTTGTAGAGTGTTAGAGAACATTCATAATCTACCGCCAACTCTATTGGCGAAAAGAAGTTTGCTCTAAAACTGAAGAATTCCCACTCAGTGCTAATGTCATTGACATAACGAATGAGTGAATGTAAATAAATAAAAAACGCTATTTGTAGTTTGTTTTTATTTAATATTTATTTTAACTTATTGCTAGTTTTACAATATTTCATTTTTACTTATCCAAGAATTATGCTGACTTGGAAATCCCAACTAAGAATGTATGAGTACGTAGTAACTCCACCTTTTAAAAACCACCTTTTATTTCATTTCCTTCATAGTCTTCTAGTATAAATGTGACTGGTTAAATATTTTGTATCAATCTTATTTTAATCATTTCTGTTGTCCAACTTGGTGTATATCCCTTTTCAAAGACGTGCTTATATTTACTAATACGTACATAGTCTCCAACCTTAAACCGCGAAGGTTTAAATAATTTCAAATGATTGTATACAGTATTCAGTAAATGTTTTACGTGTTCATGAGTTACATTAATAGGAGCCATTTTGATCGTTCCATGTATTTTTTTGTTATATTAATTAATCAAACCTTTATAAATGTTAATCCATCTATAAGATCCATTGTTACTAAACTCTCTCCACATCATTTTTTTCCATGTTCTATTGAAGCGTTCTACAATTGAAGCTTTCATAACGCTATATGTAGAGTAATGATTTATTAAATGTTTTTTCATTAATGTTCCAAGCTCCTTATTAAAAAATTCTTTGCCATCATCTGTCTGTAGATTCCTAGATATACGTCCCATACGAAATATTTTGTGACATGCCTTACAAAATTCTACTGCAGTTTTTGACTTAAGTGATTCGGCCAAAGTATATTTTAAAATTGTATCAATGACTATTACAATATATTTACGTCCATTGTTTTAAGATGAATAATTCCCAATTTCTACCAAATCAGCTTGCCAGAAATTGTCAATTCTCTTCTTATAACTCGACGTCGTAAGAACTTTTTCCGCGCTTGTGAATGTAGTTCATTTACTATTTCTCTCTTATCAGTACTCGTATTCATGTTCATATAGATAACATGAGCGTTATATTGCTCTTAAATATTAAATATGCTTGCTAATATTATAATAATTTAATTGGAGGTAGTGGTTCCAGCTTTTCATAACATCCACTTTATCAGAGTTGTTATTAATCGACTTGAGAATATAATCCTCTCATTAAATCTCTCTTCGATACTGTTTAAAAAGTCTTTATTTGCACTGATCATTCACAGTTTTTTCAATGGCTTAAATATCTTGATCAATATCCTTTGTCAACGAATCTTGCAACAATTTTATATTAGTTTTAATTATATTTATATGATAAGGAGCGTTTTCCTTGCCGGCAGCAATATAGAGCAACTTGGTATTTTAAAGTTGTTATCTATAAGCTGCTAAACTTATATTTTGAGGCACTAAAGTGTTCCTAAGAATTTTCGAACATTTAAAAATAAAAAAGACTCGATTTGTTTCACTTCAAGATTAACACTGTTTTCTTTATTTCCAGAAACTTAAATATAAGTCTAACAACATGTAAATAAGAACCACTGCTGTTGTTTTTTTGTTTCTTGCTTCCAATGTACCAATTGAACTTATTATTATTTGTATTTAAATTACAAAAACAATATTACTATTCATAAAAGCCTACAGTTAAAGTAAATGCATTCTTTTTAACAACAACAAAACATACTACTTCAAAGAATTTAAGTGAGAAACAAATATAAAAACTAACGGTTAATAACCAAATATTATTACAGTGGTTTGTTTATACAATATTAGCATCAAACTACGGTGGTAACAATAAGCCCAAAAATATATTGATTTTTAACAATAAAAAATATGAGAAACAAAAATCAATATTAAGGTAAACTTATACGGTGACCTAACATGCCGGCTCCATTGAAAGAAAGCTTTCAAGAAAATGGTAATACAGACAGTCTGTGGATAGGGCGACGTATAATTCCTTTCGTTGTTTTGCTGTCAACAATCCTGACGCGATCATCTTTAAAATAGAGCTTCTGTATGTTGAAAACTATGCGAAGTAGGGCATCTTGGAGTTGTAAAGGGTCAGTATTTAAAAGATAAGTTTTGTATTTTTGTGAAAAACGAAGCATCCACGCAACAACACAAATAGTTTTTAAATATGAGCTGTATTTTTTAATTGATTTTAAGATGTAATTAGATTTAACCTCTAGACAAAGTGTTTTTACGTTTCTCCTTATTTATTTAATCTTGAGCTTCTTTCGAAACTTCAGTAAACTTATTAGCTGGCCGTTGGAACAAATTCGAAAAGAGAAACGAAGGGCCATTAAACCAGATAGATGAAGCAAGTTCTTGTACTGTTGAGCCGAGAGAAACGATGTCTGCTGGATTACAATGCGTCGGTACATATTGGCAAATACATCAATTCGTTAGATCTTGAATTTCAGATACTCTGTTGCCGACAAAAATGGATAAAGTTGGTAAGTGCTGCTGGAGCCAATGAAGAATAATTTGTGAATCTATCCAGAGGCTTACCACGGGACTTTTGAAAACGAAAAGTCTTTTAATTTTTGAATACAACTTCGCAAGAAGTTGAGCTCCACATAATTTCAATTTGGGCAAAGATTTTCGTCATGTAGGAGCAACTTTAGATTTAGTGGTGAGAAGGCGAACAGAAATATTTCCAAAAGAATCGGTGATACAAATGTATAAACAACAACCATAAGCGCGAATTGATGAGTCGCAAAAGCCATGAAGTTGAGTAGACTGAGCAGAGGCAGCAAGACAATAGCGACGAATTTTAAGTGAAGACAACAGTTGAAGATCTAAGACAAAATTTTGCCAAGCTGTGTGTATTTCATGATGAATAGATTCATTCCAACCAATTTTTAAAATCCACAATTCCTGCATAATTATTTTTGCTTTGATAAGGAGCGGAGCCAAAAGTCCAAGCGGATCAAAGAGTGATGGTGAAAGCGAAAGAATTGGGTGAAAACAAAAAGAGAAAAACATCTTTATTTTGATCCCAAGTGATACCAAGTGCATGTGTTATGGATGATTCATTAATATTTAAATTTTCAACAGTTGAGTCATTCCGAAAATCTTGATGGTTTGAGTGCCACTTATCAAGCTGAAAACAACCTCGAGATAACACTTCAGTAACTTCATTTTTCATCTGAGTTAGTTCCTTCAAAGTATCTGTGACACCCAAAAAATCATCTACAAAAACGATGATTTGATGGTTTTAGAGCCAAGTTCAAATTCTTCTGAATATTGATCTGCGAGATAATGAAGACTTTTAATGGCGAGATAAGGTGCAGCTGACATTCCATAAGTAACAGTATTGAGCTGGTATACTTGAACTTCATCTTCTTCAAAATTTCTCCACATAATATATTGAAACCTTCTGTCACATGGAGCGATAAGAACCTGACGGTACATTTTAACAATATCAGCCATGATTACGAAACGATAGAGACGAAAACGAAGCAGTATGTTGTACAACTCATCCTGTATTGTTGGTCTAATCATTAAAATATCATTAAGCGATTTATGGGGCGATGCTGCACATGAAGCGTCAAAAACCACTCTTTACTTTGTTGAAGTTCTATTGAGCTTGAGGACACAGTGGTGAGGGATGAAATAATGTGGCTCATGTAACCGAGGGTTGCGAATTAAAGTTATGTGACCACATTTTTCGTACTCTTCCATAAAAGCCACGTATTGCTTCTTTAAATCGTTGCACTGTGTTTCAAAGACCTACTTTTTCCGTGCGAAATTCAAATTTCAAAACTATCAATATAGCTTTGTTTTTTTTTTGCCATGCAGTTTCTAACACTCCAATTCAAATAAATTGACAATTTTTTTTTTAAAATACAAAACACTATTGGACAGCGCGCAGTCAAAGTCATTGTTCCCATACGTGTTGAAACATTTTTGTAAAATATTAATTTTAAATCAAAAGTTTGAGCATTTATTGTGAAAATTGTGTTAAAATTTTATAAATAATTTGTAATGGAGAATAATCTGTCATGTAAGTACTTAAGTTTTTTCTCATAAATTTTTGAAAATATATAAAATTTGATTTTGAAAAATTAATTTTTTAAAATAACCTTTAAGCAAATGGGTTTTTTCAAAATTTTAATTTCATGTAACCTTTTAAAAAAATGTTAACGTTTGGCAAACCAAATGTAAACATATTTGAATAGACTAAAGTTTGGTTCATTTACTAGGATTTATCTCATATTGCTCAAAGTTGCACTATCCGAATAATATCACTTTTTGTAGATTCTTATACTTTGAAAAAAATCGAACTTTTTGAAATTTGGGTAAAAGAACCCTCAAAAAACTCAAAAAATGATATAGTTGTCCAGTATGTCTTAAATAAAGTTGATGCGTCTGAGATGGACGATGATTGCGAAAAAATTTTGGTGGAGAAGGTACGTCTTTTCTGCAAGTATCTAGAAACAAAATGGGCAAAAAGTAGAAGAAGAGAAGATCACTTTCGAAATAAAAACTTTTCATTTTTTCAAAATTAAAAAAGAAGCTTTTAAAACTACTTCTTCCACTGTGGGGCGTCCAATAGGTTCCATTTTGCTAAAAGTCGGAGTATGGGCAAAGGAGAGCAGCAGCGGAGCTTTCGACGGCTGTTTTAGGTCAAACTGGTTTATTGGTACAAGCAGCAGCAACCTCAGCTAGGAAGGAAGGAAATGCTAATTTAGCTGCAGTTCTTAAGGAAACCATAGCAAGTCCAACAAGACCTTCCAAGATTAAAAAGATGTACTCAGAAAGTAAACCTAAGCCAATACCTCTTTCTGCAGCTGAATTGCGCCATAAGATTTATAAATCCGACAGATTGCATCATGCTCGGAAAAACAGCAGAACAAACAATCTTCAAGATGTTTTCAACAGAGCCTTAGATACATCCGATCCAATAATTCGACAAAATACTTAAGCAGGCGCATGCAACAACATAAGCCTTTAAACCTTCCACGTGAAGTTGTAGAGCTTCTAAGTTCCAATGTTATAAATGCAAATGTGGACGAAGGAAACCACTATGAACAAGGAGAATTTGTACCCGCTACTTCAATAAATCTTTTGAGTCAAATGTGTCTTCCAAACGAATTGCAGTTAACCAATACAATCAATTTAACTGAAAACTAAAGTAAAATATGTTTTTTAATAAAAAAAAAAAATAAAATAAATAATTTTTTTACACATAATTGGCCACCAATGATTAGATTTATCTAAAACTAAAATAAAACAATTTTTTTATAAAAAAAAAAAATAATAAAATAAATTATTTATTACTGTTTTTTTTGCATCTTATTGGTCACCAATGGGTTAATTTTTTTAGATTTATGTAAGAATGCCTGCTTTGGCTCCGCTTTCAATTTTGCTCTAAAAAGTTTAATATTTTAAAAGATATTAATTTCGCACGGAAAAAGTAGGTCTTTGAAACATAGTGCGTTGTCTCGAGCAAATTTTCTTTCTTGAGAAGCAAATCTTTTAAGAGCCATATTTTTCGATATACCTAAAGAGTCGGGAGAATCTTTAAAGGGCAGCTTAACAACAATTCTACCACTGGATTCACGGTACACGGTACCATCGAAAAACGTTTCACACTCGGATTGTTCTTGTGTTAAAACATTTGAGCTTTTATCAACTTCTTCAATTTCCCACAAACGCTGAAGTTTAACATCAATTTCTTCTTCTAGTGACAGCATACAGGAGCCAAACGTCTTGGGTTCATTCAAGTTGTATCTACCAGCAACGATCCATCCAAATAATGTTTTCTGTAATCTGGGTAGATTAGGACCAAGTTTAATTTGACCTACCGACAATATATCAAAAAAGGTTTCTGTACCAATGAGCAAATCAATCCGTTTGGATTTAAAGAACTCTTCATTTGCGAGTTGGGTGTTCGGTGGCAAATTCCAGGATGAGATATCAAGTTCGGGATCTGGTTGGTACGAAATGTTAGGAGTGATACAAAACGAGAGCGAGACGTCAAATTCAGTGCAATGAGATTTTACATTTTTGGACGACTTGTACTTGGTTTTAGTGAAACTGTTTCCTATACCAGAGACTTCAGTAGTTTGTTTGATACGAGTCAGATGCAATTTTTGAGAAAATTCATCAGTAATGAAATTCAGTTGGGAGCAAGAACCCAACAAAGCGCGTACCAATTGATAACGACCAGTAGAATCACGAACTAAAACCATGGCAGTAGCAAGCAGTTCAGGTGAAGATTTATTCACATAGCTGTGGACCGAGGCAGAAATTTCGTTCACGGCAGTGGGAGAAGTACTAGGGGTGGATTCAGCGGCAGGAGACGAGGGCCTTGGCGGCTGAGAGCGATGAAGTAAACTATGATAAGACAGAGATTAAATATTGCGTTTAAATGAGGATGAACAGCTATTAACTTGATGCCCTTTCGACAAGCAGTTTAGACAAAGACCAAGTCGTTTAATATTTTCGAACCGAGAAGCTACATCCATATCCTTAAAGCGAGAACAGCGACTAATGGTATGATCGTGTTTTGAGCACAGTGGACAAAAGTGCTTTGAGACCGAAAAATATATCCAGGTTTACAATTTTTAGATTTACGCTTACCAGCTTGAACATCATTCTTATGAGATTCTAAATGGGTGTGGCTGCTATCAATCGACTCCAAAAATTGACAACGCCTTTCCAGGACATTAGAGCAATCGTCCCATGAGGGTAACTTAATGAAATCCATTTTCTACGGGTATCTTCATCCACCTTCTCCATTACAATGTGGATAAGCATGGAGTGGGCGATATCACTTGGTGAGTCTAAAGATTGGAGGGAACTATACAAGGCGAAAAAGTTATTAACAAGACTACGTAATTGAGCACAATTGTGCTTGGTCATGGCAGGAAGTTCGAAAAGAGTTGTGATATTTTCCATAAAAATTAGTTAACTGTTATCATAGCGCGCCGTAAGTCGTTCCGGGGCCTTTGGGTAATTCTCTTTTGTAATTTGGAAAGCTTTGACCGTTTCGAGAGCTTGACCATGTAAGCAAATGGTTAAATTTTGCAATATTTGAAAGACCAAACTCACGATCAATAACTTGGTTGAACGATGTTATAAAATTTTTGTACTTACCGCTAAATATGGGCAATTTATGGTTGGAAACAGGGAAACAAATTGTGGAGACTGAAATTGTTGTATTTTGAACATCTTCACCAAGCTGTGCCTGAATACTCCATTTAGCTGCTATGTACAAATCCTCTCTTTCGGGCCGACCGTTGTCTTCTGGATCATATTTCTCTATCAGGGTTTAAAAAGTTAAAATCTGCTTAAAGTAGGACTTCAAGCGGCATTTGAGTTCAGCAGGAGGTAGCGTTCGTTCTTCACCCCGATCATTGGCCTCAATTTGATTTTTTATGCGGCTAATACTCTTCTTAGTATTATTCCGTTGTTTAAAATCCTCCAAAGACATTACGAATTTAAGGGTTTAATGGCACCAATAAAATTTATATAAAAGTTGTTGTAGCGCACAAAAAATAGCTTAATTTAATTTTTAATATTTGTTTCCCGAACAGAAAAATATTGTTTCTATTATTATGTTATTGCGTCACAATTGAGTCACTTATCGTTTTTTTAATTTTATTTAGTCTTGTCGAAATTTATTCTTTTTTTTACCACGAATATTTAGAGTTTACTTGTCAACTTGTTTTTTATTTTTTTTTTATTATTACGGACCGCACCACGAAAAATCAACGAACAATTAGAATCGTGCCCCACGTTGGGCGCCAAAATGTACGATAAGGAGCGTTTTCCTTACCGGCAGCAATGTAGAGCAACTTGGTAATTTAAAGTTGTTATCTATAAGCTGCTAAACTTATATTTTGAGGCACTAAATTGTTCCTAAGAATTTTCGAACGCGTAAAAATAAAAATGACCCGATTTTTTTCACTTCAAGATTAACACTGTTTTCTTTATTTCCAAAAACTAAAAAATAAGTCTAACAATATGTAAATAAGAGCCACTGGTGTTCTTGTTATTTTTTTTTTTTTTCTTACTTCTAATGTACCAATATTGAATTTTAACAATAAAAAATATGAGAAACAAAAATCAATATTAAGGTAAACTTATGCGGTGACCTAACAATAATCAATTCGGAATCATACTCCTCTTTAAGTTTTTCCGTTTCATTATTATTGGAAATATATTGCTTCATTTATAAAGTTCCTGGTTAAATAATTGAACTCATCTGGATTTCACCAACTCTTTTAACACATTTTCTTCCATGTTTGTGTACAAGAGATTTTATTGTTCAAAAATGTATGACAGCATCTTCTTTGAACAGATAAACAGCTTCCTTAAACAGTTAAACAGATTATATTAATAGTAAAATAGCTTTTAATGTGTGCTAAACAAATAGCATTAACATAAATTCTTAAACGTCTGAAGCAGTTTAACGATCAAACATAACTAAGCTTGAATGAATACATCAAAACTTTTTCTATAACGTCCATTACTTATTTCATCATCTTTGCTTATTACAAGAAATCCATATTTATCCCTCCAACATTCTTTACATATATTTTAAAACATTTCGAAGCTCATATTACTTCCAACATGAGCTTTATATATATGCTTAAGATTTAGTTCATCTTGCTTAAACATTACTATTAAGTTTGCATTATTACGTACAAAATGTTTTGGAATACTCGTATATGTATACGTTTGATCTAAATAAAATGAATCGATAACTTTATGTCTCCCCATGCAAAAATATGAACTGATATTGTTTTGCTTTTCACATGCAATATCACCAAATATCATTACAAAATTAACTTTAGAATCATTAGGTGATAAAACATCTTCGTTTTCTGAAAATGTATATATACCCATACCCTTTACCGAGAAATTTAGTTTTCGTAGATTCTGATATTTGGGCTGATGTAGAAATTTACAAATAAGGTAAATATTTCTGAATTTTAATCCGTTAGGGCTTTCAATCAAACTAAGCATAACGTTAGTTTTTTCCGCAGCTAGATGGTCCTACTATTAATGCCCTTATGGAGTTTGGTAAAAGGCAACTATGTATAGTTACATTATTTTTTTCATTGAAATCTAATAAATATTTAAATGGTTTAATCAAACGCATCTTTACAAATGAAAAGTTTAAGCAAGTGGACATCTTTTTCTTTATATTAATAACTACTTACATATTTTCAGAAACAGTATGCTATAAATAAAGGTGTACCCAAAGAAAAATGTTATTGGTAAACAGGTAGTTAGTGGAGAAGGACTATTAAATAAGCTTATTAATTCACTACCAATTGAGGTTCACCTACCTGGCTATCAATTTTGCGGACCTGGATCAAAACTGGATAAACGTATCCAAAGGGGAGATAAAAGAATCAATCCCTTGGATGCTGCTTGTAAAATTCATGATATTGCTTATTCACAGAACTGTGATATTAATAAACGACATCAAGCTGATAGAGAACTAGCTGATAAAGCTTGGAAGAGAGTTAAAGCTAAAGATAGCACACTTGGAGAAAAACTAAATGCATACGTTGTTACTAACGTAATGAACTCTAAAGTTAAATTTGAATAATCTTAAAAAAAAACTTGTAAGCGAAACCTTTTGCGCAATGCATTAAATCAGCAACTTTGGTCTACAGAAGAGAGAAACCAACAAATGTTAAAAAGGCAATAAAAACTGCAAAACAAGTTATTGAAGAATCATTTCTTGGCAAAAAATATGAAGTCAAAATTCCAAGAGTTATTAGCGTTCCTAAAATTGGGAGTGTTTTGCCGCTTGTACTTATACTAACAGTACTTGGAGCATTGGGTGCTTTAGCTTCTGGTGGCTCGTCGATTGCTAAGGCCATTACTGCAGCTAAAAATGATAAGCAGCATCTCGAGGAAAATAAACGTCATAATAGAATATTAGAGGCAATAGTAATGGGTAAAGGTCTCTATCTCAAACCTTATAAGAAGGGATATGGAATATTTTATAATAAAACGAAAGCATCAAAAAACTAATAAAGCAGCTACCCAATAGACCGCTTAATGATGTGGATTTGAAAAAGAAAAGTAATTCCCTCTATTGTGGTCAGTTATTTTTACAGTTTCTACTTAATTAAAAAGTAAAGAAATAAAAAAATAAAAAACACAGAACTTGTTTATATAATTTTATTATCATTTATTATCCATCCTTAAATATAACCTGTGAATTTTTACATCGGTAATTATTTTTCTTTGCATTTTTTTTCAATCTAATAACAAAGGCGTATTAAATCTATTTTGATGTCTCTTTCATTTATTCCGTTAATATCACTTAATACGAGATGAGTCTTTTTCAGCTTCAAACACGTTGGTATATAATAATTATAATAAATATGTAATATCTGCTTTCTTAGAATACCATTCTAATAATCGATTTTCATGTTTCATGATTAATTTTTATATGAAATTTTCCTTACCGGATTATTAAATAGCAAACAGACCTTTTATATTTAAAGATGTACTCGGTAGATTCCTCACTTATATTTTCACTACGATTTATTGAACAAAAAAGTTCTCGCTGAAAAAGGGTGCTGGTAATATTGTCCTATTCTTCTTGTCCGAATCCAATAAAATGCTTGTTCTTATAATGGAACCATATTTTCGGCTTAAATTCATGGAGAGTTAAAAACCCGCAGAAAACTTTTAATTTTAAGTTGAGAAGGTACTTTATCTAAAACAAATATTTGAGGTTGGCATTCTTGAGTACACTGTAGAGCATATTTTATTATAGTATTCATTCTATTTGAAGGTTGGTTGTTAACTGTTGATTTTTCATTTCAAAACTCGCCTTTTAAAGAAGATTTCTAATATTTATTTACTACTACTACTAATAATAATACATGTGAAGTTAATAATTCTTTGTATATGTAGAATAATGTAATAGTTATACAAATATTTATTTTTTTTATTTAAAAATAAGTTGTTTTATTGATAATAAAATTCCAGGGTATTGAAACTTGTCGTTATTATCCTTCTTTTTGATTTATGGAAAATAATGATAGTAGCATGAATAATTTTTTATACTTCTCGATAATTTTCATCCCTTTTAGTTTTCTCTTATGAAAGAAATAACATCTACACATGCCCACTATATCTCCATTTGAAGAATCGTTTGCGCAAGGCGTATTGTTAATACTTAAATCTGTATATCTACTCGTATTTTTAAATGCTTCTATTTCTTCTAAATGTCTTCGAAAATTTAATTTCCAAATTTCTACAGAAAGTCTTCAATAGTATTCATCTTTCTAGGTTTAACTTTCATTTAATACTTATAGCCAGAGTTCAATTAAAAATTTAAATGAAAAACAAAACAGATTTTTTTCTTCTCGTTATAATAAATATTTGCTTTATTTAAATAATTTTCATTAAATTATATTAAAAGGATAATGGTCTCTCATTGGAGGAACTGGTTTTAACTCCAACCTGCAGAGTGAGTTATCCCTATTATCATTCAAAGGATATTTTGTAATCATAAATGCGCCCGTAGATAAGAGTTCAACATCTTTATCGCTCGCTCAATGAATTAAACCTTTTAGCAAGGTAAAGTATAGTCGTTCCCAACTCTAGCACAACAGCTTCTCCATAATTTGTTGTTATTTGCTCTGCTCCAGTTATATGATAGTCTTCTAAATCTATCATATCCCTGATACTAAGTCTCTGTCTTACGTTTAACTTTTTAAAAGATGCAATTAATTCCATGTTGCTGTTCATCGTTGTATGATTTTGAATAAACTGTCGCAATTTGTTAAATTTTTCTGAATTTATAGAAAAAATTAATTATAGCGAAATCAATAAGAAAAAAAACTAAAACAACAACGTGATAATTTTGCTAAAAGAAAATAATCGTTATATAGCTCATGTTTTATTTAATAAAAGTAAAAGATAAAAAAACAAATATTTTCAATTTTGTTTTATGTTTATTGATTTTTATATATTTCTAACATATTAACGGAAACTTAAAACATTATCATCCAACCGCTATTCCTTTATATTATCAATACATAGTCCCCTTTTTCATCAAACCAGTAGTCCTTCACAGCTTACATAAAAGCATCTCATTCGTCATCACATAAAAACTAAAAGACTTCATTATCAAAATAGTTCGTTTGATATCCCAGCTGATTGTTGGGAATATCTATAATTCCTCGCTGCTGTCACTATTATAACCCAATAGTGAGCCCGTCGATCTTGCCATTTTCCATTTTTAAATATTTATTTATTTTTTTTTAATTTTGGTTTCAAAGCAAATCTACTTTTTCTCTCAAGAATAGTACAACGACTAAACTCAAATAAATTTTTTTACGAAAAAGAAATTTTCGAACACTAGAATTTTCTTTTTCATAAACAAATTTAAAAGAAAAGACACCATTGCACCTGACCTAAAACCTAAAGATTCCTTATCAACATATTTACCATAACAAGTACATAACAGTACATTTTACAAATACAAAATTATGAAAATCAAAATTCTTCTTAAATATTCTTATGTCGCTGTATTTAGCTTCTCTATTCCTTTCATACACTTGTGATCGCACATTGCAATAACCCTTAATCACATTGTCACTCTTATCAATATGTCAACCCACGTCATCAAGCACTTCACATTTAAGCAATTAGTTGGAAGAATTTATTACTCTTAAAAAACAAAAAAAAAATCCTTATTGTATACAAATTTTAGTTTTTAAATTCAAAAACAAAATTTTTCTTATAACAGTGTGTAAAATACATATATTTTTCTAGCTATCTCTAACTACACTTGGTAGCATTTTTTACATAACTGTCTTTCAGCACATCTGCTGTGTTTGGCTTCTCCATTCCTTTCATAAATTTGTGATCGCACATTGCACATTGCACTAACACTTAATCACATTGTCACACTTATCAATATGTCAACCCACGTCATCTAGCACTTCACATTTAAGCAATTAGTTGGAAGAGTTATTACTCTTAAAAAAATATATTGACCATAAATCTTAATTCAATGACCTTTCCCTCTAATGTGTTGCCCAATAAAATAACATTTAACTTGCTTTTGCATTACATTAATTGCTTTTGCATTAATGAATTATGGCCGCTGCATTATTTCCATATATTTCATGCACTTTTTGACCACCTACTGTGGGCATAATGTGCATTAGGTTATTTAAAGATAACCAGATGACGTTTTGGAAGATGCATCAAACATCACTCGTAATTTAGTTGTTGAACTATCGAGCCTTTATATACAGTGGTGAGAAACGAAGTAGTTCGGTTTAGCTATTTTTTTAATATCTATTGGTGTCATGTGTCCCATTGCAACGTATTTTGTCAAGAAAGATGTATTGGCTTTTGATTTCTGGAGACTTTGACAATCGACGTTCCAATGCCAGTGTGTTTATATGCAGTGAGTGTTGCGGCCTTCTGGCTGTCTTGTGGTGTTTTTGGCACAGTTGATTCTTCGTCTGCATTAATGCGGTTGATGTTGTTTATATTCTGGTTTTCAAGTTGCACATGTAGCAGTGTATTATGTTTTTTAATGCACTTTATGCACCTTCTTGATGTGCAAGTTTTGGCACTGTGGCCGGTTTGTAAACAGTTGACACAGTATTTTTTTTTTGATGAACTTAAGTCGAAACAAAGGATATCTTCCACTTTTACACATGATACATGATCCAATACCTTTACTTTCAGATGTAACTGACTTGAATATCTTAGCCCTGAACTCAGGTGATTTTTTATTGTATCCATCGACTGGAAATGCCTTTCCAAGAAGTCCAAGATATCTTTGATTGTGGGAACCTCTCGTGGCTGTGACAGTGATTGTTCGTACCGAAGGCGGGTGGCTTGATCCAGCCCTTTTAGCAGTAGATGCTGCAATAGCGGGTCCCAGGTTGTATTATCTATTTTTAAGTTTTTGAGCGATAAAAGACACGTTCACATTTTAGAAGGTTCAACCAGCTATTGAACCAACTTATTAACCAACAGTCTGTTGTTGTTATAGCGGTATACTATCATCGCCCATGCGGCGTCGAAATTATCTTCCATGGCAGAAAATTGTTTTATAAGCGTTGCAGCCTTCTCTGCCAAATGTGTTTTGAGATACCACATTTTGTGTACTTTGGAAATTTGTGGGCATATGATCAGTGACGAAAACAAATCGTAAAATTCTTTCAACTTCATTTGGTTGCCATTAAATTTTGGCAATGTAATTTTAGGGATTGGAATCGATTCTGACTTAGTGTGTGGTTGTGGTATTGCTGATTTGTTCTGACAGCTTCTGACATTTCTGTGGAATTTACCTTCTAAGGTTATGAATCGTTCCATACTGTTACCTGTTGCTCAGGGCAGTGACGTACTTCCGATACTTGGAAGTGAAGCTCTTCGACGTTTTGCCACAATTTTGAAGCAATATGTATTTCTTGATTCGTGAGACCTTCTTCTAATAGTCTTTGCAAAGAAACCATCATTGCTGCTTGCTTCCGCATAAACTTCACAAGTTCACTTGATTCTACTGCTATTTTTGAGGTTTTTGCATCAAGGTATCTTACTGCTCCTGTTGCTAATGGCCTTTTGTTTGACGTTTGTGACACTTTACGCATTGATGACTCAAATAGGTCCCTGTATTGGTGAACAAGAGTCAATATGGCATTATAGTAGTCATTGGTAAAATAATCTTGGTCTAGTGGTGAATTTTGAGACAAACGTATTTGGTTGTCATTCGCTTCGAATGCCGACCATTCTTCGTGCAGGGTTCTGATCCTTTTATGAAAATTGCTGGTGTTTTGTTTCCTAACGGTTGGATCCTTTTTGAAATTGCGGATAAGAATCTCAATTCTTCCGCCGACATCCTTCTGTTGGTTAACGAGTTCTTCGAAGGACGCAAATGCTTGTCTGGAAAAATCACGCCGGGGTCACTAAAACTGTTAATTTAAATCGTTTGTCAAATTTGTATAACAACAATCGGCGCTTTCACCGAGTTGCTAAAAAATTTAATTTGTTGTTCAATTTCAGCACTTAAACTGATTTGAATGGTATATTTTTTCTCCTTTGCGACAAACGGTACTTTGACCGAGTCGCGGCTGCTAATGAGTCTATGTAGCGGCGTACTTTGACCATTAATAGAAATATCTATGCAGATACGTAAAAAATAACCTCGCGAAACAGACGTGATAGCGTAATAAAATAGGAAACAGTTTGTCGTGACTAAGGGTAGGAGCATTTGGTAATCTGTCGTTGATACTCAAGGAGATGACTTTTCCCAGACAGAACTAGTCCTTTGGATAGTCGATCATATTCTTCATAAAAGAAGAGTTTTTGGCTAACAGTTACCAAACTAGACTGAACAGTTTTAAGTTCTTCATAGGTGAGTTCCTTGTTTTTGATAACTCTATATCTAAGTTTTAGATTTATACCGAAAAAGAACCGGAACATATAGCAAATGACTCCCATTGTCCTTGGGAGATTAGAAAACTTCTTTGATAAGTCCTCGTCCGTAAGAAGACATTTATGCATCTTAGTGGGCTAAGCCTTTTTATTGGAAAACAAAATTTAAGCCATTCAATGGTCATTCGGCATGAGGAAGTGTTAGCCAGGGTGGGCTATGCCACCATAACTCATTCGAAATAAGTTGTGATGCAGTAAGTACACAAGAAGCCTAATTGGAAGGATTGAATTTGGAGTCAACGTAATACTAGGAGTCTTTTCCTACTTTCTTGAGAATTGAAGAAATGCTGCTCTTGATGAAGGTTTTCTAGCGGTTCGGGGGTTTCGGTAACCATGCTAGGACTAAAGTGGAATCTGTTCACAAAAAGAGTTTGTAGTCAGTAAGATTTAGTTGCGATTGTATGGGATCAACTATAGTGGCCCATTAATTCGGCTCCCCGTAGTTCCTCTCGGGGCAAAGAAATGAATTTGGCAGGTGTAATTTTAGATTTGGCGCCACGCAGATACGTGGACACTAAACCAGAATTCTCACAGCGCACATATAGAGATGCTGCGGAACCCTTTTCGGCATTCTTTATCTGTTTTATGTTTACATAATCATCTAAAAGTTTAAACCATTACGGAAAAGTCGATGGTAAGAGGTGCTCGTCATAATCTTTCCAACTCTGTAACATTATCATTTAAGCTACAAAGATTTTTGGCGACAGCCAGGCTCATTCAGTTGCATGATAGACTTGAACCATTGAAGACCACGCGTAATTTGGTGGTTGCACTATCAGGTTTTTAAACCGAATGGTGAGGCAGATAATTTCATGTGTCCTAAGACAGAATATCCTATAATGTCACGTATATATTCAAACTTGAGTTGGGGGTTTTTGTGCGATTTCGCTTCATTCCGTTGAAACTGAGATAACGCAGTTCAGAAAGTTTCAGAATGTTCCCACCTGCAGGAGAGTGAAACAACCTTCTCTCTTCCTTAAGGTTTTATTTTGGTATAAGAGCTCACAATGTAAGTCTTCTGGTGTAGATTTAGGATTTCTCGGGATATCTTCGATTTCCCAGAAACGCTGTAGTTGGTTTGCGATTGTTTGTTCATTGAGAAAAGAGATAACAGTCGTTGCGTATGAGTTAGTTTTAAGTTTGTCCGTGACAGTCCATCCAAAAATGTTTTTCTGCGCTATGAGGGACCGGTTGTTATCCACGTGCCTTACAGTTATATGTATAACTTGTTTACACAAATCTATTATATGTACACTTGTATGAGAACCCTATTTTATTGTATTTATTTGTTCATAAAATGCTTGTATGTATAATATTTTTATTCATTATTATATCATAAGAAATTAATTGATGTTTTTAAATAATTGTTTTGGAATTAAAACCAAAAAAATTAAATTAGTTTAATTATTTTTTTTTAATTCAAATGTGCTCATTTGAATTCCAAACGTAAACTGAATATAAAACAATTCTTTGAAAACATAAATCAATTTCTTATGATATAATGATGAATAAAAATATTTTACAAACAAGCATTTTATGAACACGTATATACAATAAAATACGGTTCTCTCACAATAGATTTGTGTAAATAAGTTATACACATAACACCCCCATCATTAGATTGACGCTCCGAGGAAAATATACATAACATTTAATACAATTATTTAAAATAATATTTAACAATATTTACTAATATTCTCTGTTTTACATTTAAAATTTTAAAAATCACAATAACAAGAATACCTTTCTATTTGCGTACGTATGACGTTCAATAAAATTAAAATATTCAATTAAAACTAGAATTGCACAAACGTTGACACTTGAAAGGCAAAATTCACTATAATTTTAACTCTATAACTTTTTCTTTATTTTAAAATCTGACTTATAATATTTATAACCTGTTTGAGTTGTTATATGATCACTGTGAAACTTCTTTACTTTGATTTTTCGAAATTAAGCATGATTTCTTTCACCTTTTTACTCCTTATGTACACCTCCCCAGTTTAAATTTCACAGTCTTCACCATTGTGATTTAAACTAATTATTGATTTCTCTTTTGACTTTAAAATTTTTTCTTTTATTTTTGAATAGTCCTCAGATTTTATTAAACAGTTTTGAAAGTCTGAAGGCATACATTTTATGGTAGAATGTATTGTGTTGTTATAAAACATAATTACTTTAGAAATTTTCTTCTCAACCGTATCTCTATCTCGTCCAGGGTCGTGTCTAAGTAATCGAATATGTTCTTTCAATTTGTTATGCAGACGTTCCACATCGGTGTTTGAAGTATGGTTATTACTATTTATTTCAATTTGATTTTGTCTTAAAAAATCAATTAATGGCAATGTGTTAAAACGTAACTTATTGTCAGTTACAATCTTACCGACTTTACCCACAATACTTAAATATTGAACCAGAGCTCTTTTAAACTCCACCCAAGACCTATTCTGAATTTTAATTGCTTGTGCAAACTTAGAAACTCTATCTATAATTTTAAAAATAATGTTTTATCAAGGCTATAAAAAACATCTATATGTACTATTTGCACAGGCTTACTAGGAGTTTCAGTTAACCTTAAAATTTGCTTAACTGGATTACGGTCATACTTTTCTATATTGCAAATATGACAATTATTTATAAATTGTGGAATTCTTAATTTTAATTTCGGATGATATATTTTCTTCCTTAATTGTTAAAAATTTTCATTTATACCGCGATGGTTATTCCTATAATGTTCATTTTGTATATGTTCAGAAAGATCACTCTCATCCAAAATATCAACAAGGCAATTACCACACTTAGCAATTTTTAAGTAAGAGCCCTCTGAAAAATATTTTAAAACAGTTTCTTTGAATAAAGCAGCATTAACTTTTGTTCAATGAAAATGATTCCTTACAATATTTACTATATCATTTTTACTAAAACTATTCGCAGTTATTATTTTCTTAGAATGTCTAAAGAACGAATGATTCGTTACTCTAATAGAAGCAGAATCTGATTTTTCCAGAATAAACTGATTCGTGTACACATTAATCGGAGAACTGCTTTCCGGTATAACACGTGATCGAGATTGATGGATTAAATTAACCTCGGGTTCAATACGAGATAATGCATCCGCATTTCCTTTGTTTATATTACGTAACCAAATTCTTCCAACTTTAATGTCCATCGTGTTAATTTCGAATTTGGCTTTTTTATCGAAAACAGCCATCGAAGAGGCTGATGATCAGTTTGAATAACAAACTTCCACCCAAATAAATATCGGCGAAAATATGTAACAGCCCACACAGCATCCAGCAGTTCTTTTTCTACTGTACTGTAGTTTATTTCATGCTGGTTGAGCGTTCTGCTCGCATATGAAATAGGATGATCGTCTTGCGATAGCACAGCTCCTAAGGTGAAACAAATGTTTTATTGAAATCAGGATACACTAAAATTAGGTAATTTGTTGAGAGCATTTTTAAAATTCTAAAACTCGCAACCCACTTAGCCCCAAAAATTGTTTAATTTGTTTCTGAGTTTTTGATAACGGGTAATTTAGAACACTGTAACGAAGAAAGTCATCCTCTTTCTACGTTTATACTTATGTAATTAATTATACATCATTGTTTCTTGTGTTATTTAATTTTATAAATATGTTAACTTACTTGAATGTGATGCTACTTTGTTTGCTGGGCTAGTATTATTATTAAGCAATACAATGCACAAAATGTAAATTCATTTCGTAAACAAATAATAATATCAATGGTCCGTGTGGTTGTTTTAACAAGTTGTGTGTGTATGAATATCAACCACCATGCATACACCGGCCATCAACAGCAAAATAGTAGCATCACCTTATAATTCTCATTTGCTTTATTTATAAATAAGTATAAATGAGCAAGATTTTCAAACATTGGGGCGAGGTTTCGATCCCTATGGGACTTACACTCGCAAGTTTCCTGTAAGTCTTGAAGATTATATTTATATAATTGGAAAGCCAACTGGGGTTACTCTGATAGAGCCAGCTGATAGTTTTCTGACTATTTGTCAGAAATTACCATAAATTTACACAGCGGTTTCGACTGAGTGTTCTCACAGCGACTTTGGTTGACTGTTCTCACAGCGACTTCGGTTGACTGTTCTCACAGCTGCTTCGGTTGACTGTTCTCACAGCGGTTTCGACTGACTGTTCCCACAGCGACTTCGGTTGACTGTTCTCACAGCGGTTTCGGTTGTCATCCGCACGTATTATCATCCGAACCGGTGTGCGATCCGAAATCGAACTCCTCCAATCTTTAGTTTTTTTAGATTTTCGTATTGAGT
Source organism: Cistogaster globosa (assembly GCA_937654795.1). Classification (NCBI taxonomy): domain Eukaryota; kingdom Metazoa; phylum Arthropoda; class Insecta; order Diptera; family Tachinidae; genus Cistogaster; species Cistogaster globosa. The sequence goes on from OW569404.1 coordinate 63,096,678, forward strand.
TTATTATATTTAAGAAGAACTTAATAAAAGTAAGAATATCTATTTAATCCAAAGAAGGGAAAATATCTGTGTTGTCACTTAAGGTTTGTGGATCCGTAAGTAGAACCCTGAACACGTCTGAGCCACCTAAGCCGACAAAGAAAACCACGTTACAACCCATTGAACTTTTTTTGGATTTGGTTTAATGCCGTCATGTGTTACTACATGACCTAAAAATTCTGTCTACCGTTTAGCTTTTCTTAATTTATCAAACACAGGTCGAAGTGAATTTATATGCTCCTGAAGGGAAGTAGAGTAAATAATTATATCATCTACATAAACTAAACATATTTTATTCACTAATTCACCCAAAATTTTGTTCATAAGTCTTTGGTAAGTAGCTGGTGCTGTTTTGAGTACAAAAGGCATTCTTAAAAATTCATAGTAACCACCTTCAACTGAGAATGCTGTTTTATGAGTATCCTTTTCATCTATTTCAACCTGATGAAATCCTTTTGCTAGATCCAAAATAGTAAAATACATGCATCTACCAAGCTTGTCCAAAATTTCTTCAATATTTGGAATAGGAAAACGATTATCTACCGTCTTTTCGTTGAGTTTCCTATAATCAACAACTAATCGCCACTTTTTTTCCCCGCTAACACCTACCTTTTTTGGAACCATCCAAATAGGAGCAGAATAAGGTGATTTTGACGGTCTTCTTATCTTACTATTTAGCATTTCCTGAATTTGTTTTCTGACCTCATCCTTATGTACATATGGATATATGTAAGTTTTTCAAAATACAGGAACGTCATCTTTTGTAATAATTCTGTGCATAATAGCACTTGTAAAAGATAAATTGGAGTTTGTTCTATAAAACAAATCACAATAGTCATTTAAAATAAGTTTTAAATTAGTTTTTTTCTTCTAAATTCAAATGGTCAATTCTAATTTGATCAAATAAGCAAAACTCACAAATATTCTCTTGCATTGAAATGTCACTTACCAAGTGATAGTTTTCGGAAGTAACAGGCCAGGAATCCTATTCACTAATATACTTTACATGTGGACATTCAGCAACTGTTTCTACTTCAACTTTAAAATTTTCTACATTAAAAACTCCTTCACTAAAAATTATTTCTCTAATATTATTTCGATGTTCTTTGATGTAAACAAGCCCACATTCAACATAAGTAATTAATTTAACTTTCCGTGTTTTCGGGAATAATAAAGGCACAATTTTATTATTTATTATAAGTTGACTATTTTCATAATTTATTACTGCATTATAGGCTCCTAATATATCATTTCCAATGATGCCATCATAGTAATCGTGTACTTTACATTCTATTAAATTTATTTTATTATTTACATCACCTAGTTCAGAAAACATTGGCACTTGATAAATTTTGTCTGAAAATATCTCACTTTGAACGGTTTTTAACACAACTCCTGTTGAATTGATCCTCTATTTTGGATTACACAAGCCTGGATTTACAAGTGAATGAGTCGCTCCAGTATCCACTATAAACTTAAGATTTTCTTTTATTATTATATACGGTAATTCTCCGGAGAGGCTGGAAAACGAAAATTTTCAGTCACTATATTTTCAGCTAAAGAATTTTGATTGAAACGATCAAAAGAATTTTTACGTAACATTTTCCGCGAAACTGGCACTTTACGCAAGCTACTTGCAGTGTTACAATTTTGAACCATATTTACATTGATTGGTTCAGGACTTTCTTTCGTCGGAAAACAATTCGGATTAAAATTATAATTGTAACTTTCCCTATTACGATTATAACTTTGATTGTTACTAAAGTGTTAGTTCCTTGATAATTATTATTTCTATGACATTTTTTTAGGATTGTACTGATTGTTCTTATAAAACGGTTTATTGTTATAACTGTTGTTCTGAAGTTTGTTTGAATTGTGTGTTACTATGAGTATTTCTAATATTTTGAAACTCTTTATTGTCACGATTACTATTTGTACCTAAATAACTCTTACTTCTATTACTAGAATTATTTTCATTTTCTTCACTTCCATAGTTTGCATACCCCGATGTAAAGAGGATATTCATTGCGCACTTAAGAGTATCAGGATTCCCACACGCCAATATGGTCTTCATCGGTTTTGGTATTTTTTGTTTAAAAATATAAAGAGAAGTTCTAATTTATTTCTAGCAATTTGTTCACTATTTTCATTCACTCCTAAAACTGAAACAACCGTATTATTCAAACCTCGTAGTTTATCTTTAATACTATTATAAAACCCAACAACATTCGTTCGAAAAACTACAGAACGAAGTTCATCATATAACTCTTTTACACTTCGATTTTCCGCAAAATAATTAATCAAAATTGTTTTAATCTCCGACCAAGACTGCACATGAAAATTAATTTCTATTGCCTCCTTGGCTTTACCCTTAATTCTTCTTTTAATTAAATCCAGAAATAAAAGCTGAGAAGGAGCATCATACTGAACAAAAAGATGATTTATTTTATCTACAAGTGAGATAAAGGTATACAAAACCTTTTTATCTCCGAAAAGTTCTGGTAACCGCTGCAGAAATTTAACAGGATGCGCCAATTTTAAATAATCAATAAATCTTCTATTTTTTTTAGATCAAAAGAAAGAAAGGGAACTTTTATTTAATATAAAAGAAGAACAACACACGCACGTAAACATGTAAAAAGTGTACAGCATTTAAAATATACAAACATATACTTTAAAAATATTTACATTGTAAAAAAAGATAACAATTCCAGAAACAAGAAACAAAAATTTTTACCCAATTACTGATATGATGTCCTCTTCTTCCTTTCCTTCTTCTTCTTCTTATTTTTCTCCTTCTAGTAAATTCTTCAAGCAATTAAATTCTCCCTTGCAAGACACAATCACAAGCACAAAGTTCTTTATTGACTGAAAGCCTTCATATATTTATTGTTGGACTTTGCTTTTGCGTAAATGTTTTTCTCTCTATTTAATTACATATTCCAAACTGTTTGGTTCACATATTATATTTTAATTTAGAGTTTATTTCTGTCATTATCCATTATTTTGATGCATTCAAAAGGTATCATTGTTTTTTGTTCTATCTTACACATTCATTAACGATTCTAATAATTGCTTGTTGGGTGCACTATGATGGTTTTATTAATTGTTTGTTAGGTACACTGTTTTTTATTAAGTTTTTTCTTTTTCTTTTTTCATTAAACAATATACATATTTTATAAGCGTATATTGTTTTGCTTTTTTACTTGACCATTAGACGACAATACTCTTTTAAAACCACTCACAATCGGTTGAGATATAATTTTTATTTCTTAATGTTTATCTTCATTGTTAAAAATAGTTCAAAAATCTGTTTTATTTTAATGCATCACAAAATCACTTTATATATATATTTTTTTTTCACAAATAACGTCTATAGTTTATATATTGTGTTTTTCAGACTTTTTTTCAAATTCTTATTTGAATGTTCATTATTTTTTTATTTTCATATATATAGTTTTTTCTCTCTTATTTTAATTTTTTTTAAATACTGTTTTTTAATACATAATCATATATTTATAATTAAGGATATCCTTTTTGAATCAATCCTGGATGGTCCCGTAGGATTCGCAGGATTTAATTTATTACTTTTAAGTTTTTATTTAATTTTAAATTCATATGTTCTCATTTGAATTCCAAACGTAAACCATTTGAAAGATGTGAAAAAGGGCCGATTTTAAGCGCAGTTAAGGGGTAGTAAAGGAGGTCGTCCTTAAGCTGTTTAACGACGAGCACACGTGTTCGCATTTTGAACGAGCTATCGATTGGAGAACCGATCTAAATATGACATGTGTGCGTAGAGGTGGCATTTAACGTATCATTAATGCCATATACTTCCGTCTGTGACGGATAAATTCTAAGACCGTGTTTTAATTGCAATCTCTTTGTAATAAAAGATGCCTCGTACGCAGAATCGATCAGAGCGCGTTAACAGGAGCGATACTAAGGACAACAGAGGAGTGAGAAGTGCACTATAAATTGAGCGAATATGACCGTTACGATTGATTGCAGCTAATTTAGAATGAGAGGGTTTTATAGTTAGCATTTGAGTGAAGTAGCTTTCCTAATTGTTATTCGCATTATTGTTTAAAGTAGCAGCAGCAGGTTATGAATTGGAAGATACTGGGCTCTGTATAGTTGATGAGCGATTGGATATTAAACGGTGGTGTAAAGAATGATGTCCGTTCTTTCCACATTGCAAGAGAATCGGCTCTTACAGTTTTTATATTCGTGAGATGACCTGAGACAATTTGTGCATCGTGTTTTATGTTTGACGATAGTAAGACGTTCACTACTTGATTTCTCAAGAAATAAATAGTCAGTAGTCTAAGGGGGTGTGAAAATGGGCATAAAGAGCATTTCCCGGATATATCGTTTGACTCTTTGCTACTGTAGCAGTTAAGTTTCCTTTGGTCAGAGGGCTTTGCCTTCTTAGAATTAGCTGACTTAAAAGAATTTGAAGAGTGTGGACCGGAAAAGGTGCAGCGAATATCGGTAACAGACATTATATCTGGAACCTACACATTAGAAACGCGTCCATTTCTTTCCAGGTGGGTAAATCAATTGTATTCGGTAACGATTGTTTCCACGAACTGTTCGAGACATCTGGCAAGCATGTCGAACAGATATAAACAAAAATAATATCCTAATATGAGTGTCAATTTGAAAGAGGAAATCGTTGCAGGCGTCTGATGTTAGGTCAAGTATCCTTTAAAACGGCGGATATATAAAGAGAGACTTCAGTTGTGCGTTGACCAGAATTCTTTTGGTTTCATAACGGCTGACAAGATTCTGCCAGGCCATACTGAAACTTCCAATGATAATCGGGCAGGTCTTAAGAATTTCTCGGGCTTCTCCTTGCATCTTTTTTCCATAGGTGAAAGGAGTGTTACTTATTTGCCGAGCCGTAAACATATCATGCAAAGTTAACCATGACTTATAGTCCCCATGAAAGACCTCTATATAGCATGGTGGTACAGATATATGGTGGAAGGTTCATGTTGCTCTTTTGGACAAGAATCAATTGTACTATGTTTTGGCGTAGAACGTCGATAATCTCGTTGCATCTTGCAAGAACCAGTGTATGCCCGTCAAAAGTGGAGGCTTCTTTTACGGTATCAAATTTTTCAAGAATCTTATCACAGCACAATCAAAATCAGAGACGTACAATTTCATTCTTTTGAATTTCTAGCGTGTAGATTGAGTGGCTTTCTGATGGACGAATTTAAAAATAAGTTTGAAATTCTACTATACGATCAGAGGCTCTGATAGAAAATTTCATTAAAGACATGCTAGTTGACCAAGATATGTATACAAATGGTAAAAACAAATTATTATCTCTTTAGCAGTAGCTAGCAGGGAATTAAGAATCGATCCTGGTCAAACACGGAAGTTTTAAATAAATTTAGGTATTTTTCCAAACAGTGAGTATTAATGAAAAAAAAAAGAACTAAAAAAATTTGAAAAGGTTAAAATTTTTTTATTCAGGGCTATACGAAAGTTTCCTGACCACTTACAGAAAAACAGTACAGACAGCACGCTTAATTAATTATAATGTGGAAGAAGAATCACTTAAAGCGATGGTAGATTAGTTTTCTTTAGAAAGCGAACAAATTGCAGGGTGTATTAGTATTTCGGGTAAAATAAGTAGGGACTATAATTATTATTTTATACTTCCGTCACTCGTGTACTACATTATATAAATTAATGATTATTTATTTATTTATTGAATTATTAAATTTTTTATAAATCAATTCAAAATTTACTTTTTCGGCTTTGATTCGTTTTTTAATTATTTTTTTTTTCAAAGTTATTTTTCAAATGTATACGGACGTTCTCCCATGAGAACAAGAAAAATTAGACGCTGGCAGAATGTAATGCTGCATTTTCAGGACCGCCTCATCATCAGCATTCCTCGCATCTATCTACCTTAAGTTGGGTAATTGTAAATATCATCCATTTAACCAACTATTCAATGCTAATTTGGTTGGACGAAATTCACACACAACTCAAAGCATTTTCTGTTGTTTTCTCTACAATACGTCTTGTACATTTGATGCCTTTTGTACTACGCCTTCGGTATAGTCACGAAAAGCAAATTTTATTTTTTATCATTCATACTTGTTTTCTCAGAACATAATATATTATAATAATAAAAAAACACACAAGGCACAGCCCTAACTCATCAACAGTTGATATGATACTGAAACAGCACCTATGATGTTGTGAAGAAACAAGTATGAATGATTAAAAATAAAATTGGCTTTTTGTGACTATTCCGAAGGCGAAGTACAAGTCGAGTCAATTACCAGGTGGCAGCGTAGGCGAATTCAGTAGTTTTTACGGGACTACACGTCTGTCAAACTCCATGTATAAAAAAATACACAATACGGGGGTTATATAAAGAAAATTATTGGATTTAAAAATCCGGTTCGTTAGGATCAATATTTTAGGGGTAGACACGCACATTTTAAAAACACCAAGTGCACTTGTTTTGATGTACACTTCTAGTACACCACGATATTCTTCGCTCAGGTGGAACATGTTTATGAGTTCTATTAAGATTATAAATTAATTAATATGTACTGCACCAAAGTAGTCCATACGTGAACATCGCTCCCCCTTCCCATATTGCAATAATAAAGACAAGGAGTTGGATAACCAGAAGAACAACTGAACAATTATGCAGAAAGTGAGTCAGTATAATGCAGTGATCAATAGAAACTACAATTAATATATATATAACTTCGAAAGAAGATATAATACAATTTGTTTTTATAAATTTGCCTTTTAACGCAAAGTATATGCTAATAAAAAAAACGCTTATTATGCAGTGAAAATATAATTATCAAAAGAAAGAATATAGTTTGGTAAAAGAATAACAATAATCTATAATATAATACATATAATAAATTCTATAACACTGCATTAACATTTAAGTAATATGAAGAAATATTATTCCCACAATAATATTAAAAACAAAAACCATGATCTTTAGTTAGTCAAAGATATACACACATATAAAAACAAAAAAGAACATATTTTTTTAACAACTTAAAAAAACTGCCTTATTTTCGTGATTGAAACAATTTATCAAAAGGCAAACTATTTTCACAATTCTGACAATTGTGTGTGAAAAGAAGTTTTTATGATCAAGATTTAAACTATCGTTTTTTTCTTTTTGCAAAATAAAAAAAAATTATGGAATTAAACCCTAAATTTATTTTTTGTTACTTCCCACATTTTTCAAGCAAAGCGTGAGATTTACTGCGTCAGCATAATTCAAGACTAAAATAAAATTTTCACGTACCTGTTCAAGTGACCAGGTATTTGTGAAATTTAATATCACCTCTGCACTGACTATTAGTGGGAAAATAATATGCCTATTTAAATTACCAGCCAGACAGTTTTGTAATACAATCTCTGTACTACACTGCCTTACAGTGGGAAAATAATTTTAAAATATTTAATGAAACACAATATTTCTTATTGGCTAATGATGGGAAAAGAATTAAGGACAGAAAGTTATGAACGTTTTTCAGCGTGTTTACAATTAAGTTTAATAATATTCTTTTATCTAAATACCAAAGAATTCCTAATAAAGTTTAAAATTTGCATATTGTCAGTTGTTGTGTTCACACTATTTTCTAAGTTACATTGGCTTGGTTTATCACCTGGGCAGTTCAACAAGGCAAACGAGCATAGCATCAAAGGGATCAAAAATTCTTCTCTGCCAGCTGAAGCAAACTGGGGATTATATTGTCACCGTTGTTCGGAATTTCACCAAGGACTCAGCTAGTCGGACAACAGCAACCTATTATTAGGAGCGACTGTCCCGTCTGAAAACAGCAATAATAGAGTGCACATAATGAGTTGCGCGGCTTAAAGAATCTAGATTAATCCGATGAGTACTTTACATCTGAGTGCTATACTCGAATTCAAGTGTTGGCGCTAAAGTACATAGACATAATGGAACATGAGCTTGAAAATCAAGGCGCAGAATCTAAAACTGTAAAAAGGATCAACCACAAGTAGTTGCAGCAGTCAGTTTGTCGGAAAAATGGCAGCTTTGAGTCGTAATCTAGAAGGCCTTCATGTGCAAGCTGATCAAGACAGGTCTTATTATGATGTAAAAAGGGTCACAATCGCTCAATTATGGCACCAACTAGAATGGCTTAACGACGAGGTGTTGGATAAATATCCCGACGGACACCACTGATTATGATTCAGCCAAATATGTTCACCTCGAACAAGCTTCATCAGCAATCATCCAGCTCACCGCATCCAATAATTAACACTATAAATCAAACAGAGAAACCATGGCTAGACCACCTACTCTACCATTACCCACTATCACCATAATCAAGTTGGATGGTTATTACATGAAGTGGTATCGTTCTCCAACCTCTTTAAAAGGATTGTTCATGAACAACAGATGTCTGACGCTCATAAAATGTGGTATCTAAGGACTAACGTCATCGGTGAAGCAGCGAACTTGATTAATCATCTCGCTATTACTGTGGAAAATTATGAAGCTGTTGTTAACAACAAAAGAATAATGGTGACCACAGCGTTTTAAAGGCTACTTGACCAACCATCTGTTGCATTTACATAAGGTGCTATTAAGTGATTGCACGATACAACGAAAGAATGTTTGGCAGCCCTCTCCAATATGGGACTCCAAATTTCGTCGTGGGATCCTCTTTTAGTTCATATACTAGTTAAAAAGGTAGACAAAACTGCGCATACTCAATATGAGCAATCGATTTCCAACCCAAAGGATCTGTAAGCAATATGCCAATTTCCTACCTCCCTCCCAGCTAAGCCCAATAAACAGACTTAATCAGGCATAAATTATGTATTAACTGCTTTAATAGTAACCATTGCACCACTTCAGACCGTTGCCAGAAATGTGGAAAAAGGCAGCACACGCTCGTTCATTTGGAACCAATACCACAAGTAAATTGAATTTCAAACAAACGTAGCAAGCCTAAAAAGGAAACTGAGTTTAAGTTACACTTAATAACCCCCCAACAGAAAATGCGGCTTCTCTAGTCAATACACCAACAGAAGAAGCTTAAATAATGGCTGTAAGTTCCGTAAAACCAAGACCCTATGTTTTACTAGAAACAGCATTGGTAAAGGTAAAGGCGAACGGTGTAGAAACTGAATGCAAGGCAATTCTCGACTCGGGATGACAAATTTACCTCATTACGGAGAAATTAGTCAGACGGTTAGAACTTCCAGCAAGGGCTACCTCAATTTCAATCAACGGCATTGGAAAAACCGCACCAAGGTACAACACCGAGTCAACATTACGATTCACTCCCGATTCAAGAATTTTCCAACCCAGCTAGACTTCTCACAATAGATAAGTGGTCGATTCCCAACAATATAGTATTGGCCGACCCAACTTTTAACCGTCCAGACAAAATAGACATTTTGTTAGGGCCGGATTATTACCAGCAGTTACTTGCTATAGGACAAATCAAACTGGCTAACGATCTCCTAATATTTCAAAACACAACTTCTGGCTGGATAGTATCAGGAAAGGTATCTGATAAACACTCATCATCAGCAATATGCGGTATTCTTACTGAAGAGGATAAAATGAATATGGCTATTGAAAACTTTTAAAAGCTTGAGGAGATCGAAAGCAGACAGCAAGAATTATCTTCTTATGATGAACAGTGTGAGACACATTTTAATTAACATACTACTCATGACAAAGAAGGACGATTCGTAGTACGACTTCCATTCTCTACTGAAACATCGTTATTGGGAGCTTTACATGGTATTGCCTTCAACCGATTCCTCATACTAGAACGTCGATTGTCAAAAGACGCTTCACGGAAGGAGCAATATGTGCGATTTAATACAGAGTATTAAACGATTGGGCACATGTCGAAAACCAAATAGACAAATACTTAAATACTTTATCCCTTATGACTGCGTCTTGCGACCTGAAAGCAGCTTCTGCAAAAACAGGGTCAGGGAAATCATTAAATGATATTTTGCATACCGGGGCACCACTACAAAATGATCTGTTTACGGTTCTTGTACGATTCCGGCGGACAAGTTTCGTGTTCACTGCAGACATAAAAAAATGTACCGACAAATATTGATCCACCTCAAAGATCGTCAGTACTAGATAATTTTTTGGCGAAATAATACAGTCACATATGGCCCTAGGCCACCTCTATATCTGGCAGTCAAGTGCTTGATTTCCCCTCAGAATTCTTACGTCGATGATGGATTAGTTGAGCCGATAATTTGAACACAACCTTAGAAACTCACCGCCAACTACAACATGTCATGGCTAAGTATGGGTTTCATTTAATAAAATAGTGCGTTAATCACACCCAACTGCTTCGAAACATCCCCAGTGATGATCAAGAAGTCAATCTTAACTTCTCAGCAGACGAAACGGATTATACAAAAACGTTAGGATTAGTGCGGCTACCGAAAGATGACCGACTTAAAATCAAGGTAAGCATGCAGCCAATCAAGGCGATGACTAAAAGAACAGTCACGTCGGATTTAGCGCACATTTCTGACCCACTCGGCCTACTGTCCGCAGTAGTCGTCAGAGCAAAACTGTTCTTGCAGGAAATATGGACTTTGAATCTTTCGTGGGACGAGGCAGCGCCGTCAAAATTCAATTCACGCTGGCGAAATTTTCGTAGTAATCTAAATGAACTTGAAACCTTTCAAGCGCATCGACATGCCTTTAAAGGACACAGCAAGACACAGCTTACAGATGCGCACGAAAAGGCATATGTCAGAACACTTCTATCAAATATAACGGTCATAGTATACTTGCTATGGGCGAAATCGCGTATAGCCACTTTCAAACAGCAAACACTCCTAAGGTTAGAATTATGTGCTGCTGAGTTGGGCGCCAACTTAGCCGCAAGGGTCAAGCTGGATCTGGATATGAATACGAAGCCCACATTTTACTAGACCGATTCAAAAGTAGTCTTTGCATGGATAAACTCTTCCTCGTTTCATACATTTGTTACAAGCCGAAGCGCTTCAATTCAAGACAGCACGGTACCCGAGCAATGGCGGCATGTGAGTTATAAAAATAACGCAGCAGACATATTGCCTGGAGACCTGGATCCACATCAGTTAAAGCATACACCCAACTGGATATATGGGCCCTTCTTTATTAATGAAGACGAGAAACATTGGCCTCCTTCCTTTTGTTTAAGATCTGATTTATTGATCAGTGAACAGAAAAAAACCCTTATCACTGGTTGCCGTTAATAAAAAAAACTTTCTGCACAGCATCAACCACAGAAATTCGTTAAATACTCTTTAACAAATCATCGGATATATCCTCAGGTTTATCAAAAACGCCAAAATGATCAAGACAGAACGGCAAACCCAGCGAAATCTGACGAATTACCCAACAGTATACATTCAGAGAAGACATTCAGCAGCTACAACGCCAAAGAGAACTTAAAGCATCGAGCCAGATTAAAACCTTATCACCATTTTTAGATGAACATAATCTTGTAAGGGTGGGGGTCGATTAGAAGCATCCTCGTTTTATTTTGATGCTAAACATTCTATGGTACTGCCCTATAATGATACAATAAGTAGACTGATATTTGAGTCGATACACAAGAAATATAAACATTGGGGTCCTAGCGTAATCCTTGCTACCGTAAGATAACGTTTTTGGCCCATCAAAAGCAAACACCTGGCTCGAGAAACTGTTCATAAATGTGTCCAATGTGCAAGATCGAAACTAAAACTTTTTCAGCAGATCATGAGAAATTTACCAGAAGGAAGAGTAACGCCAGCACAACCGTTTATTAATGCAGGAGCTGACTACTGCAGCCCGATTTAATTTCATTTCAAATCTAGAGAGAAACGACCCCAAAAGGTGCGGTTGCTTTGCCACAAAGCAGTTCATCTAGAACTTGTAACGGACCTTACAACCGATGCCTTCATTGAGGCTCTTAAGAGATTTATAAGTCGAAGAGGTCACTGTCAGCATCTTTATTGTGACACAGCAACCAATTTTGTGGGAGCTTGAAATCAACTAGCAAAGTTGTCAACTGCGTTATTCGCTACTACTGCTCAAAATAAAATCAAGCGAGAAGAAGCATCAGTTTCCACTTAATTCCGCCTCGAGCCCCGCATTATGGTGGACTGTGGGAAGCTGCAGTCAAATCCACCAAACGGGTACTGGTAAAGGAAATAGCAAATGCATCTCTGACTTATAAGGAAATGGAAACAGTGATAATAGAAGCGAAGCAATTCTCAATTCAAGACCAATTGCACCATTGTCGAACCGTCCAAATGACTAGGCTGCACCCAACCCTGCTCGTTTCTTGAACCCCTCGCGGAAGAAGTTGCCGCAACTTCAACTTCAAAAATACTTGCCAAACGATGGAAATTAGTATCGCAAATAAAACATAAATTTTGGAAACGGTGATCCCAGGACTATCTCAACGAGCTTCAGCAACGGAATAAATGGCAAAATAAGTGCCCAAATCTGCAATTAGGAACTATAGTCATAATAAAGGAAAACTTACCAGTCATAACATGACGTATCGGAAATATAATCGATATACGTCCCGGTCCAGACGGAGTTGTCAGAACAGCAGATATTAAAACACTTAACGGCATCATTAAGAGAGCAATTCACCTACTGGCGCCTCTTTCCCTAGAGTCACCAATAGTGACCGAAGACAACAAAGTAACGGATAACGAGTCAATACCAAAGAGAAGCAGTTCTCCAAACGACGAAAATTAAGGTGCACCACCGCAAAAACTTTTTGCTTTATCCCCAACAAGCCTGTTGATGCTTCTAGCACTATTCTTTTCATTTGTTGTATGCCAATAAATAGCTTTTACGCAGATCACTAGCAATCCTGGCTTACATTTTGAAAATATTTGACAAGTTAAACCAATTATAGCAGAATGGAAACTTCTTATTTATTTTGAACAGGCACCTTTCTATAAAAATTGCAGCTTTTAATTAAGGAAACATCTGCCTTAAAAAAGGCCTGCAATAACCCATCCTTCAATAATCATTGCGCTGGTATACAAATCAATTTCCAAAATGTTAAAAACGAAATGGAGTCTGGTCTAGAAGGACTCACAAGAAGAAAAAACAAGGAGCAAAAGACATCGTTGGGAACGTACCGAATTCCTTGATTCAAGATATGCAGGAGAAACGACCAATACTATTAATAATATGAAATCCAGTGAAGACTACTTGCATAGCCTCCTGCAGAATAAAACGTCGTTTCTAGATTCTACTCTTAATCTTATGAAGCAATCTGAAAACCACCTTCGAAAAACAATTATTTAGTTGCTTTTATACCAACTTCTAAAATGATGGCTCTCAACGCTCATCGGGACGAATATTTCCCTATGGATAATACTAAACTCCTGGACTGCAATACACTTGAGCACAAAACCTTTCTATGTCCGAACATCCAAGCTACATATTATAAAGGTTCTCCAATCTTTTGCTGTGAAATTCACTTTTTTAATAATGAATCTGACTCAACTTGCAACATAGAGTTAATCGGCAGCAAAACTATATGGTACAAACATTACCACTCAACAGCCCCTTAAACTAAGCACAGCATGTAAATGAGAAAGTACTTCTAAATTATTGGAAGGAACTGGCGTGATTACGCTCACAGCAGGATCACCATATACGGCCACAAAACTATCACATCAACTTTGCATCCATCCTATACAAGCAATGGGATATCATTCTCCCATTTAGTGTAAAATGTGAAGAAGCTAGCACAACCCGTATGACAACATAACCCGATTGCAGACGGAAGTAATCATAAGGATCACATCCTAATAGTAAAACAAATACTAAAAAGAAGACATAAACCATTATCCGCAGCACCACAGCAGTCACCGAGGTCTACATGGAATATTTCTCTGGAAACAACACCTTAGGCCACTTCAGCAATACTCGCCGAAAATCATTTATTTGCACTTCCCATTTATGTTGCCGAACCCCTTGGGGTCGCAATATGTTAATTCTTTATGAATTTTTTTTATTTTCGTAGCAAAAAAAAAAACACAAATCTTTATGGAATTAAACCCTATATTTATTTTATGTTATTTCCGATATTTGTCAAGCAAAGCCTGAGATTTACTGCGTCAGTATAATTCAAGGCTAGAATAAAATTTGCATGTACCTGTTCAAGTGACCAGATATTTTTGAAATTTAATATCACCTCTGCACTGACAAATAATGGGGAAATAATTTGCCTATTTAGATTACCAGCCAGACAGTTATATAACACAATCTCTGTACTACATTGCCTTACAGTGGAAAAATAATTTTAAAATATTTAACGAAACACAATATTTCGTTTTGTCTAATGGTGGGAAAAGAATTAAGTATAGAAAGTTCTGAACGTTTTTCGGCGTGCTTACAATTAAGTTTACTATTTTTAATTTAGCTTATATTGCATTTTTCTTTTTTACTTTTTTGTTAATATTCTTTTATTTAAATACCAAAGAATTCCTAATAAATTGTCTTGGTATACCACCTAGACAATTCAACAAGGCAAACGAGTTTAGCAACATTATCCTGGTGTACCACCTGGCTAATTAAAGGCAATAAATAACTTATTGCATCACTAAGTTATCCTTAATTTAATAGTTGAGGAAGGCAAGCATGCCCGTAACAGTATTAATATAGTTCAATTTACTTGGTAAACAATTCGGTCCCTTTAATTCATTCTCATAAAATTGTGCTCTTTTAATAGTTCTAAATTTACAAACCAGAAAGTTGAAGTTTCCGCATCCAATTTTTCTAATGACGGTCCAACCATATACAGCGTCCTGGGCTTTTGACGAACCAACCAATTTAGCTTGAAGAGTAGCCTTTATAACCTTCGGGTAAACATCTGCACCTAGCAAGATGTTTATGTCTTCTTTTTTGTAGAATTTTAGATCTGCTAAACGATTGTTGTAGATTGTTGTAAGCCTTTACGATTCTTTCATCTTCTTGCTCTTCTTGTTGTTTTCCTGGCAGCTCGTTTTTTATTTCCACTGTAATGGCAAAAACTGGACAATCGTCAAATCTTAGTCTTATATTAACTTTCATCCATTCTAAAGCGCCAATCGCTTCGCGCTGTATCTTTGAACTATAAATTCTGCCAAAGAGCTCTTTCTTGCACACGGGCTTAGCATGCCCTGGACATTAGCCCACTCCTTACCAAGTTGAACCTTAGTGATTATAGTCGGTAAAAGAGCTACGGACCCAAAATTTGAATTGATTTACAGTGTTGAGTGGTTTTTTACTGGATACGCGAGTGTGGCAGTGTAAAATAATGTGATGGCGGCTTCCGCATTAACGACAACGTTCAGTAGTATGGCAGCGAGTGGCTTGGTGCGAATATGAAAGGTAGTTTTCGTTTTACTATTTTTTACTTTTCGCAAACGTTCAATCGTCTTAACGTAATGCACTTTCTAAGCGGATAGTTTTTGTTGCAGAGACGGCAGTTAAAGGACTTATGACGGTATTTGTGATGTTAGGCGCGATTACATGATTTATTAACTTTTAAAGAAGATACGGTTCGTAGAATCATTCTTTGTGTTAGATAAGATAAAAATTACATTAGTTTTGTTTGGGATATTAAAACTAATTTCACGATCGGTCTTATAAGAATGCCGTTGGCGGTTCGTATTTCGGCTATTCGAACATGATTATATGAACGTAGAATAATTTATTCACTACGTCCGAGTCGCCATTGGTTTGGGGTAAATTGTCTTCTTAATTACAACAAGAACTCCAATAGTAAATTCGCGTTAGGGAAATTTTCACTTTGTTCTCTTGGAAAGCTCTTTTAAATATTCTTTCTTCCATCTACAGGCAAAATGAAGGTGAAGTATTATTAATTTTTCTCAACGGTTCACGTATCTTAAGGAACGACTGGACAGTTTTGTTTCTGGTGGAGATAATAATGGGTCGCCAATGAGAAAATGTTCGGAAGCTAAGGCACAGAAATCATCCAGAATCTTACTCGTTGGAATAAGTGGACGTAAATTTAGACACGCTTCAATGCGACCTAACATCGCCCTAAGTCCCTTAAGATGAGACTTGAAGCTTTTTACGCCAGCTTCCTAAAACCCGTCCATGTCTGGTGCGCCTGGTGGTATAAACTTCCATTCAATAGAAGCGCAACTGTTTTTTTCCATAATGTTGTTTTGAACTTGCTTAAGAAATTGGTGTTTTTCTCTAATGAGTTGGAGGCGCCAACAAATGCAGAACCATTGTCAGAGTACATTATGCGGGAATATCCGCTTCTTGAAAAGCAGGAGAATGCAGCCAAAAGGGCTAGAATTGAGATTTCTCCCGTGGCTTCGAGGTGAGTGGCTTTTGTAGTGAAGCATATAGGCTTCCCTTCATGACCTTCATGACCTTCCAACCGCGTCCAACATAAGATTTTATGTCGAAGGGTCCGGCGAATTCGTCACCGGTGTTTGAAAAAGTGTTTGATAGACTGGTTTGCTCTGGGGGTAATGATGCGATTATTTGTAGGCCAACCTTTCTGTTTTGTTTAACACAAATTGTGCACTAAGAAATTATTGTTTTTGTAAGAGTTTTGAGTTTCGGAACACAGTATCGGTTTCTACTGAATCTATGTAGCAACGCATCATGACCATGACTAGAAATATCTGTGGAGATACGTAAAAAATAACCTCACGAAACAGGCGTGATAGGGCAATAAAATAGGAAAGTGTTCTTCATGACAAAGGGTAGGAGCATTTAATAATCTGCCGTTAATTCTCCTTATTCACTTGGGGTCAATATACCGGTTAAGGGCAAGGGGATGAATTTTCCAAGACAGAACTATTTCTTTGGATAGTCGATCATATTCTTCACAAAAGTAAAGATTTTGGCTAACGGTTACCTAACTAGACTAAACAGTATCAAGTTTTTCATAGGTGAGTTCCTCGTTTTCGATAACTCTATATCTTAACTTTAGGTTTATACAGAAAAGGAACCGGAATATACAGCAAATAACTCCTATTGCCCTTGGGAGATCAGAAAACTTCTTTAATAAGTCCTCGTCCGTGAGAAGACTTGTATGCACTTTAATGGGCTAAGCTTTTATATTGGAAAAAAATTTTAGCCATTCAATGGCCATTCCGCATGCGGAAGTTTTATCCGGGGTGGGCTATGCCACCATAAATCATTCGAAATAAGTTGTGATGCAGTAAGAGAATTGAAGAAATTCTGCTCTCTGTAAAAGTTTTCTATGGTTCGGGAGTTTTGGTAACCATGCTAGGGCTAAAGTGGAATCTGTCTACAATGAGTGTTTATAGTCGGTAAGATTCAGTTAAGATTGTATGAGATCAAAAATAGTGGCCATTACTTCGGCTCCGCATAGTTCCTCTCGGGGCAAAAAAATTAATTTGACAGGTACAATTTTAGTTTAAGCGATAAGCAGATACGTGGATACTAAACCAGAACTCTCACAGCGCACATATAGAGACGGTGCGGAAGCCTTTTTAAGCATCTTTATCTGTCTTATGTTAACATAATCCTCTAAAAATGCAAACCATTGCGGCAAAGTCGATGGTGGGAGGCGCTTGTCGCAATCTTTCCAACTGTGCGTAGAATTGGCATTTAACGCATCATTAAGGCCATGTTCTTCCGTCTGTGACGGACAAATTCTAAGGCCGTGTTTTACTTGCAATCTCTTTAAAATAAAAGATGCCTCAGACGCAGGATTGATCAGAGCGCGTTAACAAGAGCGGTACCCAGGACAACAGACGAGTGAGAAATGAACTATAAATTGGGCGAAGTAGCTTTCTAGTGGTTATTCACATTATTGTTTAAAGTAACAGCAGCACGGTATGAATTGAAAGATACTGGACTTTGTATAGTTGATAAGCGATTAGATATTAAACGGTAGTGTAAGGCATGATATCTGTTCTTGCCACATTGCAAGAAAAGCGGGTGTGAGAATACTTAGATTCCTGAGATGTCCCAAGACAATTTGTGCATCGTGTTTGATGTTTGACGATAGTAAGGGGTTCACTACTTGATTTCTTAAGAAATGAAAGGCATAGTATAGAGGGTGTGAAAATGGGCATAAAGAAAATTTCCCGGATATATCGTTAGACTATTTTGTACTGTAGCTTTAAAGTTTTCTTTGGTCTTAGGGCTGTGCTTTTTTGGAATTAGCTGAAGAGTGTGGACTGAAAAAGTTGCAGCGAATGTAGGTAACAGACATTAAATCTGGAACCTTAACATTAGAAACGCCTCCATTTCTTTCCAGGTAAGTAAATCCATTGTATTCGGTAACGACTGCCTCCACAAACTTAGCGAGACATCTGGCAAGCATGTCGAAAAGATATAAACAAAAATAATATCCCAATTATGAGTGTCAATTTGCAAGAGGAAAAGGTTTTTTACGCAAGCAATCATTGTTCGTTGCAGGCGTCTGATGTTGGGTCAAGTCTCCCTAAAAACGGGGAATGTATTAAAGAGAGACTTCAGTTGAGCGTTGACAAGAATTCTTTTGTTTTCATGATGGCTGACGAGATTCTGCGAAGCCATACCGAAACCATCAATGGTAATCGGGTAGGTTTTAAGAATTTCTCGGACTTCTAGTTGGATCTTTTTAAGCAGTTGTCACATTTTTCAACAGGTGAATGGCGTTTTATGTACAGAGGCATGAACATATCACGGAAAATTGGCCATGAATGACCTCTGTATTACATGGTGGCACAGATATATGGGGGATGGTTCATATCGCTCTTTTGGACAAGAATTAATTGTACTATGTTTTGGCGTAGACCGTCGAGAAACTCGTTGCATCTTGCAAGAACCAGTGTATGCTCGTCAAAAGTGAACGCTTTCTTTACGCTATCAAATTTTTCAAGAATCGTATCATAGCATAAGCTAAAATCATCCCAGAGACATACAATTTCATCCTTTTGAATATCTAGTGTGTAGATTGAGTGGCTTTCTGATGGACGACTTATAAAATAAGTTTGAAATTCCACTATGCGATCAGAGTCTCTGATCAAAAATTTCATTAAGGACAATATTTTATATTTCCTTCACTCGTGTACTATTCAATATAATTAAATTATTATTCATTTATTAACTTATTAATTTTTTTTATTTGAAAAAAATTAAAAAGGCAGCAATTATTTGATTACAAATGGCTTGGGTTTAATAAATCCATATTCACGCTTATATGTTTAAAATACAATTTTCAAAATATTTTTTCATAACACTGTAAATATGTTTATATGTTTCTATTTATTATAGAAGATTTTCAATATAAACTTACTTCTTGGCTTTATTATGCGATTGATGAGAGGGAAATATAGATGCACGTGGCTGTTATAGATGCACTGATACGGGGATTATAGATGCACAGACACGAGGGTTATATAAAGAAAATAATTGAATTTAAAAATCCGGCTCGTTGGGATCAATATGTTGGGGGTAGACACGCACTTTTTAAAAGCAACAAACAGAAGAAATAAATATGGGATTTAATTGTACTTAAAATGCACTTGTTTTGATAAGAACCAATTTAATTATTATTTGTAAGAAATACAAGTACTTATTTTCTTGTTGCTTCGATTTGTATTATTCTTGAGTTATTATTATTAAGTTTGCACAAAAGTATTCACTGTTATAATATTATATATTTGCTTTGATCGCTGAACATACTCTGGTTGGATGTAAAAGACTGACCAAACGAAAAAGAAAAAATGTATGTCAAGGACAACAAAAATAAGTGAGCATCAACAAGTAAAACAACTAACTCGTTGATGTTAATAAAGACATTTCCAGCACACCACGATATTCTTCGCTAAGTTGGAAGATGTTTATGAGTTTTATTAAGATTTAAAATGAATTAATATGTACTACAGTAAAAAGGATGGTCTTATGGTTTTTATGCAGTCAACAATCTGGGAAGCGAAAATAGGTGGAAATGATATTGGTTGACATTCAACTACATAAATGAAATGGATATCCGCACATTAGTTCAAATTGTCCATCAGAATTTGTCGTCGCAAAAACGTCATTAAACATGTTAGATATAATAGAAGTATCATCGGATTCAGCATTTAAGGACTTCATAACGTTAGGATAACCAGTAGATTTTCTTTTATTATTAACGAGTGTTGTAAAATGATTTAGGATCTCGTTTTAAATTCAGTTTCATGTTAATTTAATAACTTATGTTAAAATTTTTGTTAACAATATTATATTTTAAACGGGTAACAGCATATAAATAATATTGTGTTGCGGAGCCGGATTTTTAATATTTCTTATTTTTAGCATTTTTTCAACCTCGATAATTGATTAGAATTCCATGGGGGCCAGTCAATTTCCGACCAAAAATTTTTGAAACACAATCATGAAAATAACTTGTTATAACATTGTTCAATCTATTAACCATTTCATCTATTGAATTTGGGTGCCCATTTGCAATAGACAGCAATTCTTGCCAACTTAAAATTTAAATCATTTAAAATTGTTTATTCAAATCAGAACTTTTTTTAGTTCTTCTTCTTTAATTACAATTATCTGCTGCTAAAGTATTAGATCTGACGTCTAATGTGGGATGGTAGCGATCCTCAGGTCTGGTTATTTATGGTCTCTTACAAAAACCAAATCTAGCAACTTTTCAAGTTCATTTGAAAAAGGCATAAATCAAATATACCCTTAAAAAAATTCTGCATTCCAGCTATGAGTTGCAATTGGAGTGTAAAAAATAATATGATAGGAACTTTCAAGAAACTGTTGGAAAATTGAAGTCACCAACAATAAAAATTTTATCATTAAGCTTGGCTTAAATAAATGGTTTTAATAGCCTCACAATGCTTTGATAGTTTAACTGAGTAAATGCTGGTGGAATATACGAGCATAATATAAATATTAGCGAGTTATTCAGTTTTATTTAAACTCCAAGAAATTCAATATAATTTTTTTTTTTCTGTTTTTTTTTTTCAAATGAAAGTATTTTAGAAACAGCAACTGAAACGCCACCACCAGGAGTTTTTGTTTCTCTATCAGGTCTATAAATATTAAAATCATTATATGATGCTTCATACTAAAGTTTTCGATAGAGGTGTTAGATAATTTAGTGTTTAAAGCACGAACGTCTTGACATCTTACATTTGGTCGATACACAGGTCTAAAGGTTCTTCGTTCTCTCATTTTGTTTATATCTAAATTTATGCACAAGTGCCTGATTAGGCTAAAAGAAAACATCAATCGATTGATCAAATATTTCGTATGGGGCAGATATTTTAAATGAGCAAATAAAAATTTATGTCTTAGTTAGTTAGTTAGTTTGGAGTAGCAGCCTCTCGCGACGAAGCTCACTTTAGCACAATCGAATGGCCCGTTGTGATACCACAAGGAAGGCGGCGCGACTCCCTTTATCCAGCCGAGAGCCATGAGGATTCGCGGATGAACTTCGCTATGTCCCCTATAGAGTGAAATGATAGCTCCGTAAGAGTTCCAAAGAAAGGATTGCCCAGAATTCTTAGTCTTCTTCGAGCCAGGAATGGGCAGACCGAGTCTTTCAGCACGCCTGCCGATTAGACAGTGTCCATTAAGTACCGAGACAGTGATACTTATGGATTTTCTGTCAAGTCTGAACAGCTGCTTGGTCCGCTTGAGGTCCAGTGTAGTCCATAGTTGTCTGGAGACACAACAGGAACTTTCCTCTACCCATAATTTGCGAGGCAAATTTAGGTAGTGGTTCTTTATGGCCATTTTCACCGTTGCCAGAGGAATTCTAACGTCTGGTAGCGGGGAGACGTTAAGAAGCAATGTGCCCCGTTTAGCAAGATCATTGGCCTCACAGTTACCCTGGACATCCCTGTGACCAGGGACCCAAAACAGGTCAATCTGTGATCGCTCCGATAAAGTGTTCAGTAATGAGCGACAACTCAGAACTAGCTTAGATGTACTGTATGCACCAGCAAGCGCCCTGATTGCCGCCTGACTGTCCGAAAATATCCGAATGGCAAGGCCAGAGAGATCGTCCCTATTTCGGATGTTTTCAGAATGGCAATTACCTCGGCTTGAAAGACACTGCAGTAGTCAGGGAGTCTAAGGGAGAGTCTTAGTCCAAGGCTATTGGAGAAGATTTGCAACCCTATTCGGAATATTGATCTGAAACCCATGGTCCAGAGCGGGAGTAAAAGAGATGTAGTCCACAATTGATGGCAGTGGCACATCCCGATCGATAATCTTAGAGTGCCCTACATCCAGCCTGAGCCAGCGTGAGAGGGCATTAAGTCTGGCTGCACAGCATCTGGCCTGTTGCAATACCAGAAGTTTGGTGGCTAACCAGTGGAGAAGAGCATACAGAGCCTTTGTCGAGGTAGTTCGAAGAGCCCCAGTAATCAAAATGGCGGCTGTTCTCCTGACTTTATCAAGATGCTTTTGGTTGACCGTTTTCTTTAGAGCGGGCCACCAAAACACAGCACTATAGAGAATATAGAGCCAGGTGATGATCCGAGGCTGAAGGCCTCATCTTGTTCCTGGAGCTCTCTGACAGATATAGAGCGCACAGGTCGTCTTCCGAGCTCTTTCGGCAATTTATGCCTTCCATTGAAGTTTGGGGTCGAGTAACACCCCAAGGTATTTCACACTCTTACTTATACTGGCCACAATGCCGTTCAGCCTAGGTGCAGTAAAAATCTCCGTTTTGCCTGGGTTAACATCAAGATCAAAATCGCAGCACCATTGAGACAGAACATTGAGCGAATAGTTCACCCGTTCTGTGAGTGTTGTCAAGTACTTCCCAGAGACTGCGATAACAATTTCATCAGCATAAGCTATCACCCTATTACCCGTTTGGTCTAGTCGCCGTAGCAGCGTGTTAACTGCCAAATTCCAGACGAGGGTGACAATACGCTACCTTGTGGAGTGCCTCTTTTCACTACCCTTTAAACGTGATTATTTCCCAAAGTGGACGTGATGATACGTCTCTTCGGTAGTTGCGCAATGAATCCCACTAGATTTGCAGCAAGATCGAGCTCCAAGAGGGCCCTTGTAACGGCATTGGGGCAGACGTTATTGAAAGCTCCTTCTATGTCAAGAAACACTGCAAGCGTAAATTCCTTATTTGAAAGGGACTTTTCAACATCGGATATTAACACGTACAGCGCTGTTTCCACAGATTTTTCTTTCGTGTAGGCATGCTGCGAGCTAGAAATAAGCGCGGGATTTATGGAGTTCCTGATCTTAAGATCAAGTATCCTTTCCATCGTTTTGAGTAAGAAGGACGACAGGCTTATGGGCCTAAAGTCCTTGGGTTTAATATGAGATATCTGTCCCGCTTTAAGGCTGAGAACAACTCGGGCTACACGCCAACCTATCGACATTTAAGTATTTTCCAGGCAAGCATTGAAGATTTGCAATAGCCATGGTTTTTTGAGGTCTATGCCATGTTGCAAGTCCGCTGGAATGATATTGTCAATTCCAGGAGACTCAAAGGCATCACGCGACATTGATGCCCACTCTATGTGAGCATTGGTCACCCGGAAAGTGGGTGGACAAACGGACGCGGAATTCACAGTCCCCATCGCTTCGTCAATCCCTTCACTACCGTCCGGCTTGTGAATACTCTTAATAACTCTCGGGGACGTGCTAAGAATCCTGCGTAGCCTGCTGGTTTCGGACGAGCTTTCTATGTTGCCACAGAAAGTTTTCCACGAGGCTCTTTTAGATCTTTGTATGGCATAATTAAACTTCATTTGTTTATCCTTATAGGGCAGCCAGTTTTCACTATTTTTGGCCCTATTAAAGAGTCTTCTACATTCCTTACGTAACTGTGCAACCTCCGTATTCTACTAAGGGGGTTTCGGTTTACCCCTTGGCTTCGGTGGATTGCAGGCCGCTTTCGCCGCAAAACATATCTGCAAGATCAAGAATTTAACCGCCCGATCAATATCGCAGTGGTCATTAATCTTGAAGGGAGCAGGCTTTAGGCCAAGCTCTAAAATGGACCGAAATTTATTCCAGTCCGTTTGTTTCCTATTTATGTAGGAGTGGGACACTCCGGAACCTACTGATTCCAGATATAAGTTATAAGATAAATACCTATGGTCAGAAAAGGAGCAATCTTGAGAAACACTCCAATTTCTGACAATATCAGACCAGCCACCACCTGTCAGGGTAAGATCGAGAACCTTCCTTCAACTCGAAGTGACGAAGGTAGGCTCGCTTTCCCTATAGACAATACTTAAGTCATAAGATTATATAAAATCAAAAAGAGACTCACCCCGTTCATTGACATCCGTGCTACCCCACATATGGTGATGAGCGTTAGCATCGGCTCCAATGATGACCGGCATTTGACGGTTGTTAGCCTCTGCAACCAGAAGCTTTAGCAGGTCATGTGGTGGTGAATTTCCATGATCATGGGCCATATAACTGGAGACCACCCAGACTTCCTTCGAGCCCGTCACCACTGCTATGGCAACGCTGTCTCTGTCACTGAATCTGCGAAGAAAGAAAGCGTTAATATTATACTCAATTATAATGCAGGCCCTGGGTTTACTTTTACTTGTGACGTAGACAGTTTTGTAGCCGTCCATAGATAGTCCAGAAACCCGATCATTAATATCCCATGGTTCCTGGACCAGAACAATATCCTCTCCTTTCTGTGACAGGCGGAGGTGTAGGGCCGCAGAAGTAGCGATGGAATGATGAAGGTTAATTTGCACAACCCTCATAATCAATATTTTTGGCCATAAGGGTAGCGTCGGAATCGCCCTCGCTAGACAGGAGTGATTCCTCGCTTTTTGCCAGGTATTCGGATCCGATCCTCATTTGCCGGAAAATGTCACCGGCAAACTCGGATGACGAGATGACACTTTTTATGTCATCCGACGTATCTGAACCGCACATGGAGGCGGGAGCCGTTTATATACGTTCAGTTTGTCCTGCGGCAACCTCTGGTACTAGAGGTTCCCTGGTAGGTTTAGAATTTTTCCCTATATTGTCCCACTAATAGATTCTGAGAGAGATCGAGTCGAAACCGTAGTTGATTTACCCCTTACAGGCGTTGAGTGGGGCGAGGGACTCGTTTTTAATGACGACGATAGCGTCGCGGAAGTGGCCCTTTGGCTCGCTTTCTTAAGCAAGCTTCCAGTCGGCCGTAGGCAGCTCTTTGTTGCTGAGTTTAATCAGCTCCAGAATTTCATCCGGAGAGGGAGGGATCTGCCGGGATTCGGGCGAAGGATCTGGGACGGTTTGGAATCTGATCTTTGGATACAGCTGAGAGCTTAGCACCCGACCAGATTTCACCTAGGCTGTCAATTGCCTGCTTGTACAGGTCCGCTGAGCGTTGATCAGCACAAGCGATCAATTTAACATGCCCCTGATAACAGCCCGCATCATGGCATGAGGGAGAGGGGCCAGGATTGGCTGAAATTATGTCCTTATAGACAGTGTGAAGAGCCGTTTGGACTAACCTCCAATTATCTGGAGATATAGTTCCGTCACTTTTACCAGTGTCTATTATAGCCAAAACGAGGCTATCCTTAACTATCTCGCTAAGGGGACGTGAGGACACCGGTTTAGACATTGACATTGAAGTCTTTGACCGTTTAGGCAGCTGAGGGACTGTCGTGGCGGCTTCCTCAGCCGACCTTTGTTGTTTTTTAGGTGCCAAGTTAGGTGGAGGGCGAGACTCCAAGTTCTGTTTGGCCCATTAAGTTTTGTCTGGTCCCTTTCAGACAAAGTGTTCGGATTTTGCCCACGGAGCTTTTTCAGGATCCGATAGGCAGATCTTCTGGTCCTATACGCCCACGTCCACGCGTCGATGTGTGCACGAGAAGAGGAGAACGTGCTAGGACCCAGACTACCAGTTTTTTGGGCTGGCTTAACCGACGCCCTCATAGCAGTAATTGGACCAATATGCGGGGGAGCCCCTATTTCACTCTGTTTTGTAGCAGGGCTGATTGAGGTGCTCGAAGAGGGTATTACGCAACCTTTGGAGATTTTAAGGCAGACAACAGAGTCGCTGCACCCAGCTGTGGTCTGGAGGTAGAGGTCTCAAGCGAAGGTTTTTTCTGGATTGCCGGCTTTTGCCGTTACAATATAGCTGGTTCCCTTTTAGGTTTGGCCTTTGTGTTCTTTTTTATATGTATGGTTTTATCCATGTGAAATGGGTCCCCACTCATAGCCGCTATCTCCACCCGTATATGTAGTCAACTCAAAGGTCCCATAGTTATCTATGCAAGCAGGGAGGCCATGCGAGGGTTGGCACTAGCCTTGATGGGGACAGGTGCTCAGAGCCAGACCGTTGCTAATTGGGAGTAATCTCAACCAAACCTACACCACCAACTTAACGGTGACGGGTATCGAACGTACTATGAGGCCTGCCAGGGTTTTAACGGGACGGAGATAGTTATGACCTTAAACTGGAGCCGTTCCCACAGGGTTTCACCCCGGTGCTACTAGGTCCAGAAACCATAGCCACCAGCCCAATTCAAACAAAAACGTGCCAAAAAAATCGGAAAAAAAGTCCTTGGACAGAAAAAGGTCGTGCCAGGGGGGGGGGGGGGGTATAGATCATTTAGCGTTACCCAGGATGCATTACGTGGAAGCGATCTATGTTACATCCCCATGTTTTGAGTCATCAACATTTGCATTAAGCTTGGTTTTTAAATAATATTCAATATCTTCAATTGTAGTGGCAGAGGTAAAACGGGATGAAAATATTGATGTTTTTGGACACGTTACTTTCTAGGACGAGAGAAATATTAAAACTTATGTTTTCAGATACCGGCTTAGCCGGAACAATTGATGAGTTCTTCATCACTTCATTATCCGCAGAAACAAACTGAGCTACACTTGAAACAGGAGTTAATATAGGTTCATCGATTTTGTTATTAACTTCATTACAGGCAGAAGAAACATGACTAGGAACAGGATTAAATTTACTTGCATTTCTAGCTGATTTGCATTGCTTTGATGAAGATTGTACGGGAGATTTCAAATAATTAAGCGAAGTAAACTCGTCAATTTTATATAGTTGGATACTTGGCTAGAAAGATCTATAACATTCTTTTGGATAGCTTGGAAAGTTTCCTTCCTTCTTTAAGAAATAATCTGAAGGAATCAACCCCAATGTTTGTGTGAAATATTTTCTCCAAAAATATGATATAAAAACAAATGGGTTTAAGTTTGGGGTTTTTTCTTTCGATTTATTATTTCGTAAAACTTACGTTCGGGTTGGCGGGTAGAACAAAAGTGAAAGAGAAAAGGTAAACAAAAATTTTATACAAATTTAAAGCATAGGCGCCAAAAAGAAAAAAAGGAGAGGGAAGAAAAAGAGAAATGTCACAGAAAGTGGAAGATGAAAAAAAGGGAATTTCGCACATAAGCATCCCGTCTCTCTTGCACTCGTGCAACAAAGAAGGGTAAGAAGTTATGTTAATTAAAAATAATTTACAAAAAAAAAATGAAAAAAAAATTTACTAATAAAAATTCAAATTCAGAATACAATTCAATTAGAAAAAAAGAGAGAAAAAAAATGCAATAAGTAAAATGAAAAAAAGAAAAATTGTCCTAGGATATATGTCCATTCGAAACATTAATTACAATCGTCGCAGTTTCCTTGGCATAATTAGAATGCTGTGCCTGGGCATACGGCTGGATTTGCTGTGATTGCTGTTTTAATGCGCTAGTTGTTGTTTTAATTGTTCAGTTTCTTGTTGCAACCGTTTCGTGTTCTTGTCATCCTTGTTACGTTTAGCTTTGTTGATGTTTTTTTTTTCTTTTCTCGTTTCTTTTCCCGAGCCTCTTCAGGGCGATCAGTGCGACTCTCGGGTTTACTCTTTGCAGCAGCTTCCTTGACTGGGCGATGAACCTCAAACCGAGCTGAAGTTTCAGACATCTAGGGGCGATTAAAATTAAGGGAAGAGAAAAGAAAAGGAAATTCATTAATTGGGGTTCGAATTAGGAAGGAGAGCAAGCTTCACAATTGGCCGAATAAAAAGGCGGAAGCTGTTCTCACGTCAGCGACTCTAACTTTAGAATCCTGTCCAGAATAGACCTTCTCTAAGCGATCTAATCTCCAACAATTTTGGGGCATATTATTTTGAAGAACCACAACCAAATCGCCAACTACAAAGTCCCTATTAGGAAACTTCCATTTTGTGCGTTTGTGGAGCTCCTTTAAATATTCCTCTTTCCACCTTAAAGCAAATTGGTGGTGCAAAAACTTCCTTCGATCAATATGCAGTAATTTTGCAGCACCAACGAAAGCTGTGCCATTATCAGGGTACATAGAAAGACGGGGTATAAAACGGGTAAATGGTGCTAGAAAAGCTTCTGAGCTCATATCCTCGGTCACTTCTAAATGAGTTGCTTTTGTACTAAAGCAAACAAACACTACGACATAAACTTTGTACATTCGACAACCTCTTCCACTGTAGGATTTAATGTCAAATGGTCCTGCAAAGTCGACGCCTGTATAATCAAGGGCCTTCCAATAGACGTTCTTTCCGGATTTAAAGCAGCCATCATCTGATGACTAGTCTGCTTACGATGAATGACGCATTCATTGCAGTTGTTCAAAATCGTACGAACTAAATTTCGGAGTTAAGGGACCCAAATTCAATTCTGACGAGTCGTGCCAGTAGCGCATTTCCACCATGTAGCGAGTATTTGTGGACAAAGGTTAAGTATAACCGAGTAAAAGGTGCATAATAGGGTTGAATTTTGGGAAAATGTTCATTAAACGTCAGACCTACTGCCTGAGCAAGGCGACCATTTAATCTCTTGAGTCCACTTGGATCAAGGAAAGGATTCAGTGAGTATTATTTACTATTTCGGGGTAAACTCTCGCCCTTTAGAAGGCATGAGTATTCGGGTAAGTAAAAAATGTTGAGATAAAAGGGTTAAGCGTGTTTTGACAAATATTATCTCCGACCTAGATATCTGCTGAGAATCATACAGTCACACTTTCGTACACTATTTAGAAACGAAAAATATAAGCAATGACTCTCATAGCTCGGGGTAAACTAGAAAACCTCTTCAGAAAATCATCAGTGCTATCAGAGAGGGTACAAAAAGAGTCATTTTTTTTTTGTCTCGAGATTAGTGTGATAAGTAATTTTCGTCCGGGGCCAATTTTCCTCAGGCTGGCTTACCCACTGCGGGCCATTCCACCATAAAGTGTTTTCAATTAAATCTTGAGAGTCAATATGAGACCAATTCTCAGTGCCGAATTTTTCAGAATCAACGCAACTCTATTTGCAACAAAAGAATGCAAGTGGCACGAGGGTTTTTGAAGCCAGGATAAAGCTATGATAGAATCAGTTAAAAAATGAGTCCTTTTCCTGGCCAGATTCATTTGAGAACAAAGCGATTCTGCCATATTCGCCAATAATGCTGCTCCGCAGAGCTCTAGACCGGGTAATGTCTCACATTTAACCGGTGCAACTCTTTTCTGTGCAACTTTGTGGTGTTATTTTCGTATAAGGGCAAATAGCTCGTATATACAGAGTTGCTGCGTATGCCTTCTCAGAAGCATCGCAAAAACCATGGATCTCCACATCAAAATCGGGGTGAAAATTAACCCATCTTGAAATGTTAATTTTCTCAATTTGCGGGTAGTCCTCTAAAAAGGCGTGCCATTGGTTTAGAGTTAAAGGGTTTAAACATTCATCCCAATCTGTCTTGTCTTTCCAAATCTGTTGCATTATTATCTTAGCGACAATAATCTTAGGGGCAAGCCAACCGGCAGGGTCAAATAGCTTTGCTATTTCTGACAAGACAGCACGTTTTGTAACCATGTCCCTATTCGGCTGCGTAACAAATTTAAAATTGAAGCTGTCGGAACAGGCATTCCATCGCAGGCCAATTGTCTTAGTCGTGCTCGCGTCCGAAAATTTCAAGAAGTCTGCTGCTAACAGACTCTCGCAAGAAAAATCCTCTAATAAACGTTTATGATTCGCAGTCCATTTCCGCAGAACGAAGCCAGAAGAACCAAGAACGTTTATTAGATCATTACGTCGTATTATTGCTTCTTCTAGTTCATGTGAACCAGCAAGAACATCATCGACGTACATTTTGGTTCGCAATATTTCGGACACGGCAGAATTTTAACTTATCATTCGCATGCCAATTGGATTAGAGTCCGAATGGCAAGATACGGCGCACAGTTCATTCCGAATGTCACCGTTGGAAGCTCGAAATCCTTGACTTCGACTTCGGGACTTTCGCGGAATAATATCCGCTGAAAGGGTGTATGATTGGGATGAACAATAATTTGCCGATACATTTTCTCAATGTCAGCATTAAACACGAATCGATTAAGACGCCACCGTAGAATCAAGCTTGTAAGGTCAGCCTATAGCACAGGGCCTGTATAGAGAGTATCGTTTAAGCCAACGCCGTTTGAAGACGGGCTGGATGCATTAAACACGACACGAAGTTTCGTCGTCATACTATCGGGTTTGAACGCAGCATGATGGGGTAAGAAATGAGAGTTCTTTTCTAAACGGCAGGAAGAAATTTCGCGCAAATAACCCAATTCAATATACTCGCTGGTTACTTTTTCATACTGTAATTTAAGTTCGGGGTTTCGTAAAAGACGAGTTTCATTCCGTTTAAATGGAGAAGCGCAATCTCACGGGAATTACCTAAAGAAAGGTTTTTTTAAAATCCTGTTTAAAGGGTAGGGAAACTACATAACGGCCCTCGGGGTTTCTGAAGGTTATCGACTGGTAATATTGTTCACAAAATTTCTCAGCTTCGGACAATTGAGTTGCTTTCGGTACCTCTTCGAGTTCCCAAAACCGAGATAGTTGATTATTTACATCAATATGGCTAAAATAGGAATTAACCGTATTCAGGGGGTTGCAGTGAAAAACTTTACCAGTAACAATCCAACCAAACATTGTGTTCTGAGCAATAAGGTTGCCATCGGGGTGCTTTTCTACTTCGGGTAATAATATCTGGGGGTATACATCTCCTCCTAGGAGCAGATCCATTCGGGCAAAACTAACATCAGTCTTATCGATTTTAGAGAAATTAGACGGGTTTATGTTAGCAATTGTACTTGTTGGCAACCGGCCAGTCAACTTCTCTACGACATATGCCTCACATTGAAGTCTAAAATCTGGGTTTAATTTAGAACCAATTGTGATTAAGCATACCTTAGAAGTAGTCGCCGTTAAACTGCCATTAAGACCAGTAATTTTCACATAGCAGACGACATTGTGGGTAAACATAGTTTCCTTTGCAACTTTTGGGAAATAATATTGGCTTGAGAAGCGGGATCGATTAGCGCTCGTGCCATTCATTTCATATCGCCGACAAAAACTTCACAAGTTGTTGTTCCTAGCAATACTGTAGATTGGATCGACATGCGAGGCATAAGACTGAAACGGCTTGAAGTCGAGGGTCTTTCATCAGAGTTAACTTGGGGTGGACTCTAATTTGAGCCATGAGTGCCAGAACTTCTGAAAGTATTTCCATTACTGGAAAGATAAGGAGGGTTCGAGCTAGATGGATTAGGATGCGAAAAGATACTTGGGCGATCAGGGTTTCGAGTAGAATTTTTATGCAGAAGAGAGTGATGTTTCTACCTCCAAATATAACAAACATTAACGCTTTTGCACGCTCTATATTCATGGGATGATGCTAGACAGTTTGTGCAAAATCTAAGGCTCTCTACAGTGGATAATCGATCAACAACAGTTTGACCTAAAAATACAGGACAAAGCCTAAGGGGGTGTTTCTCGGGACATAAAACACACTGCGCCACATTCTGGCCCTGATTGATCTTAGCAACAAATGCTTTAACTTTTCGGAAATCATTAGAGGGTTTTTTCGTGTTACTCGAAACATCATTCTTAACGGGGTTTTGAGGGAGGTTTGGATGGGATCCTCTAATATCATAAACGGATTCCAGGGTCTTGTAACGCAATGTTAGAAACTTATCCATTTCATCCCATAATGGCATGTCCGCATCACGCTTCTCTGACTGTTCCCACATACTTAATTTGGTATCGGCACAATGTAGACAAAAATAACGTCCCAGCTATCCGTTTTTACATTGAGCAGCGACAAATTAGTAACACAATCATTAATGGTTCTCTGCAGTTCTTTAATATTTGGGCCAGTTTCGCGGAAAATGGGGTTGATATTAAAAAGAATTTTCAACTGGTCGTTAATGAGAACGCGTTTGTTCTCATATCTGCCCATGAGATTTTTCCATGCAATGGCAAAATCATTTTTAGTCAATGGGCAGGTACGGATCATTTTATGTGGCTCCCCTTTAGTGTATTGCAAAAGGTAATACATTTTCGAAGCAGGGTCGATTCTGGGGTTATCCGCTACTATAAATTTAAATGATTCGCGGAATGAAGGCCACTTCAAGTAATCTCCGTAAAAGGGGGTAAATGAGCAGATGGAATAAAATTAGGCTCCTGAGCCTTCTCGTTTTTCGAGGATTCCTTTAAACGCTCTTAGTGATCCGTTATGAGGGAGGCGCCATGTACATACGTGCCGTACGAACTCATGTATTTTTGCTTCACCTCAATAATCTGAATCTTCGGATCACTTTCGGCTAAAATTAATAAATCATCGTAGGATTTTCCTACTACTTCCCATAAGCGATGCAATTCTTTCTCATGGATACTTGAAGAACCAATGCTATGTTCCGCGAGTGGAACAATACTAATGTAGGCCTCAAAATCGTCTAAACGATCGCAATTCCTAATCAAATCATTTGCTGTCGCCATCTTTAAAATTGGTTTGTGCATAAATAATTGCAAATATTACCAGCTAATTAACGAAATATGGGTGCAGGATTACTTTTGAGAAAATATACCGAAAAAA
Source organism: Cistogaster globosa (assembly GCA_937654795.1). Lineage (NCBI taxonomy): Eukaryota > Metazoa > Arthropoda > Insecta > Diptera > Tachinidae > Cistogaster > Cistogaster globosa. Next base: position 63,129,574 of record OW569404.1, read on the forward strand.
AGCTAACAAATTAGGCAATAAATAAAAACGGGTAAAAATTAAACTTTTGAAAAAAAGCAAACAATAATTGAATAAAAAAAATCAAACTGAATTTGATAAAACGGGGTCTATTTTTTTCTTGTTAAAAACTTTTCAATATTTAAATAAAAAATATTCAAAGTAAATTTACACTGTTAGTTTAATTATCTAATTTAACAATGATTAAAAACTTAAAAAACCGGGTAAAAACGAAAACACTAAAAATATTTAATAATGAATTCACGTTTTTTTTACAGTGTAAAAGAACTTTTTTTTAAATAAAAAGTATAAAAAATAATATAACAAAAGTGTTGCACAAATACGCAATCAGTACTTTTTTCGAATAAAAAATATTATAGTTAATAACCAAAAAACTGGTTTTATATAAAAAAAATTCCGAATAAATATGCACAAAATTCGCAATATTTTATCACAATTTTAAGATTTATTGGGTAAAAATTAATATAACTATAATAAAACAACCGAGTACTCGTATTATTCGTTCACTCTGAACTTCTGCAACACTAATGTAATGTGTGTTACAATATAAAAGCTAACAAAAAAATAAATAACAAACAAACAGCAACCGAGAGAGAGAAAGAATTATGCATGCATTAACATACAAACAAACGTTCAGAAAATTTTTATTTAATTTTGTTTGTGTTTTAAATCACACTTCACAAATTGCATTTAATATGAAATTAAATTAAAAATCACAACACGGCCGTACGTCTGTTTTGTTTACTAAAAAAAAAACAACGAGTACAATTATTTTCTTTTGCGCGATTTTCGTACTTATTAAATACAGCTTAAGAAGCACTGTGTTAATGCTTTACAAAAGCTTTTATTAAAAACGAGTAAACAAACAAAACACACTTTAGTTAACATACAGCACAAATTATGTTAAAAATAATAAAATTCACACGGGTAGCCGACTATTGTTTTTTGCAAAAAAGCACTTCGGTTTTTTCAATATGGTTGAATATTTGTTTATTCTTAAATGCACAATTTATTTTTTTTTCACTTTTTTTTTGCCTTATAATGTAACACTTTTTTAGTAACTAAATCACTTGTTAATTTAAAACAAATGACTTACCTTTCTTCCGTACAAAATAGGGGTGGGTTTTAAATGTTTAAATATTAATTGCACAGGCAACAAGAGCTATTATCTTCCTTCGAGTTTGTTGTTCTGGAAATAAAAAATATTTTGAGAGAAAAATATTTCACCGGGGTTTAGTAAATCCGGGTCGATTGGACCAAAAATGTTTGTGTGAAATATTTTCTCCAAAAATATAAAATAACAACAAATGGGTTTTAGTTTGGGGTTTTTTCTTTCGATTTATTATTTCGTAAAACTTTCGTTCGGTTTGGCGGGTAGAACAAAAGTGAAAGAGAAAAGGTAAACAGAGATTTTATACAAATTTAAAGCATAGGCGCCAAAAAGAAAAAAAGGAGAGGGAAGATTAAAAAGAGAAATGTCAGAGAAAGAAAAAGTTGAAAAAAAAATGGTATTTCGCACATAAACACCCGATTTTTCTACAATTTTACAACACCAATGAAGTCCTTCACATTTAGAAGTTGCTTCCGCAGCTTAAAGTAGAAAGGCCGTTCGGTTTGAAATTAATCCATAACACAGTCAGACCCTTAACAATATTTCGTTATCATTAGTTATTGAAAATTTTTAATTTTAAAATTATTTGTTTGGAAAGTCTACAAGATCTAGATGGCGCTGATCATATGTTCAAGCAGATCCACAAACCAATTAAAGATGAATTAACAAGTACGTAAGGCAATTATAATAAAATATAAAACAGTTGTACACTTTTATTCACAGTTGTAAAATATGGCTTTAAGTATGTATGTATATATTTATATGCAAACACAATGTTTACTAAATTTTATTGACATCTTAAATATTAAGAAAATATGAAGTAATTTTATTACACTTGTAAAACATAACGAATAAGTAAAGTCTTTAAGACAAAGATGACTATGAAGTTTTACAAGCACAACAAAATTACAAGTTTTAAAAGCAGATTAAAAAACGCGTCCTTACGCTATTAGCTCTTGCTAACTCCACAACAGCTCAATGATAATATAAAGAAAATAAAAAGAAACTTGCCAGCAAATCTGCAGTTGTCAATTAATCAAAACAACTTACTTGAAGTATACAAGCTCTTCAAAGTCAACGGAATCATTGCTCAAAACTATGTAATATTCAACGTCGATCTAACCCTTGCTCATCTACGAGCGTTCCAGCATATGTATATTACTCCAATTGTCGCGACAATAAAAACAACACTTGCAGCCGTTAAGATATTAATTGTCATCAGTTTACATAGGGACGAATTACTTCCAATGTCACAACATAAAGTTGACACTTGCTGTGGTTTGGGCGATGACGAATTTATCTGCCTGAATATACCAGCAAGATATCAAGCAACACGTTATCCAATAATCCATAAATGCGAACTTGATCTACTGAGTGACCAACCCAAACCTAGATATGATTTTGAACAACTTGAAGAAGCCACCGTATGGCAGCACTTACACCATTCAAACCAATATACATATATCTTCCACAAAAGATTCTATAAAATTTAAGGTAGTATGCGGCAGTGACAATTCACACATTACATCAGAATCCAGCGGTTTAATGACTTTGCATCCGGAATATGCCATAAAATATTATCTTATTACAATACAAGGTCATCAAAAAATGTTTACTTCACTAAAAACATCGCCTAATCGTTTCACCCCCGCAACTGATTTAGCAAACTAATACGTAATATAAATTTCAGCGCACACCACTTCAAATCTCCAATGAATGCAACTATGCATTTTTTGCTTAACAATTATAATTTTATTTTTTTAATTCTTGCTTTCTAAACATAATCAAACCTTTTTATTCAAATCAAGTTCAATTTATGTATACATTATCTCCTATCACATATATGATGTACCCTTTAATTTTATGTACCTTTTCATTCTTGCTTACATTGTTCAAGTTCAATTTACCTTTACATTCTTGCTTACTAAATATAATCAAACATTTTTTATTAAATCAAGTTCAATTCATTTATTCATTATTGCTTATTACACATACATAATTTTCTTTTAATGTATGTAATAAAACACTTTTTGACGATTCAATTATAACTATTTGTAACACAACCCAAGTAGAAACTATGACTCTTGCTAACAATAATAATATACCACCTCAACAGTGTGAAACCAATATTATGACTTTTCTAAGAATACCGTACCACTACAACATTGTGAACACAAACTTTTAACCTTAGATTCGCAATACTGTGATTACGAAAATCTCTTGCCGCTACAACGCTGTAAAATGCAACCTAACTTTTTAAATGTCGTTTTTATGGAAACCATCTACTGGTCCAATGCTGTAAATACAAAAATAAGGCTTTAAATTCTGATGCCACATTTACAATAATAATATCTGCAATAATTTAAAAAACAAACAATTTTTGGTTCAAATAGTGTCAGTTAAACATAGAATTTACATATTTATTAACATAACAATTAATGTTATTCTGATTGTTTATATTTACTTACATAACATTACACAATTCTACATACATATGTATTCAACTATGTAAAATAGCTATAGCAATGCTGCTTTACTGTATGAATGTTAAACTCAACGATATTGTTGTCAAATTTTTGTACGTTATACAATCCTATTTTGCGTGATGGTTGGGGTATGTCTTCAACTATGTAAAAGAGCTATTGCAATTACTTCATTGTTAAATCTTGTAAGAATACATTTATGCTTTACTGTATGAATGTTAAAATCAACGATATTGTTGTCATATTTTTTTCAAGAAAAAGGTTACCTTTCCAAAAAATATCACACGATTTGTAATCTATGTATAGGATTAAATAACGGAATATTAGTGTCTAAATTGTTGGAATGGAAAATATGTAGTTTTCTTTGAATTTGTACAATTGGATTTGTTGGAGATTTCAGACATGTTTTAATAAATCTTAGACTATTTTCAAAATCGAAAGCAGAAAACTGTGATAATGATGCTTCCATGTTCATAACATCATCTGCAATATGAATAAGATTGTGAAAATTTATTGTCTGTAGGTTAAGAGCATAAAACTATGGCAATGTTTTTACAAATTTTATCAGTAGCCTTTTCGCATAACTAGATTTTGAAACATCTACTTTTGCCGATAATAAAATACGACATGCAGTATATAAAAGTAAAAAATATCTTTATTAATTATAGCTTAAAATATTTTTAAAACTATTGGTCCTGTTCAAAGCTGAATAGTCATGTGTTCCAACCCTGTATATCAGTAAATGGTGATGCCAATGTTGTCCTGGATAAATTTAGATATGGATGGCGCTTTGATAATTATCATTTATGCTTAGTTTCTTTTTCCTTTTATCTTATAAAAAAATCCCGATTGTACATTGTTCGTAAGCATATCGTAAAGTTTAGTTTGGTGACAGAATATTGTCGCCATATTAGTTTTTTTGAAAAATATAAAATTATAAGGAAAGTTGAAAAAAAAAATAAATATTGCCTTTTTTGCTGAAGAAGAAAATAATTTTTTTATTTTCTTTTAATTTTCGAGCGACTATTTGGGTCAACTGGTGGTTGGACTTTTTGCAGGAAAGCTGTCTGGAAGCTATTCTGACTTTCAATTTTTACATTGGTCCAATCGAGCCGGATTTTGGAACTGGTTTTGTGGAGTCCCAACATATTTTTTTGGATAAAGGCAAAATTAAGGTGATATTACTTTGATTTATTTCGCTTTATTTCCCTTGTAACATTTTGGTCGGAAACTAAAAAATTTTACAAGAAAATTCTGTTTTACAGTAGTGCTTTGTGCTGTAAAACAATCTTTGGTTCTACAGTTTAAAACACACTGTACTTAATTTTCCACTATTATACACTGCATTACCACATGGATTTATTTATTATTTAGCTAATCTCGAAACCAGAATTAAAGAATCGGCCTTTTTTTCCTTTTTTGTTTCACAACTCTGATTTTGATCAATACCGGTTTTTGTTTTGGTAACATCAATTTGACTTTTTATTTATGCATGTGTTCGGTTTTGGTGCCATAAATTTTATAAATAATATAATTCTAAAGTTTTTTGCGTGGATTTATGTGCGGAAATTTTTTATTTGTGTGCAGTGCAGTGCCATTTTCGTTGAGAAAAAAAATAATTACCAGTGTGTTGTGGAAAAGAAAATAAATTTAATTCTCACCCAACCAAAAGATAACAACAATAACCAACAACCAAAGGAAAAGTGAGCCAATAATTACCAACCACTTAAGGAAGAAGTCTGGAGCGGTAGAAATTTTACAGGTATTTCGCATAAGTTTTGGATGAAAACTTTTGAATTTGCATCTGCATATGCTTTTTTATATAAAAATAAAAGCATTTTGTTGAGTGGTGCATATGAAAGTTTCAGTGTTTGGCATTTGCAATAAGGTGGCTCCGCTTTTTTCATTTAAAATTTTCTAATTAAAATTAATAAAATTTTTACGAAATACGCGAACAGAATTAAATTGAAATAAAAATAAAATTAAACAAATTGAATTTTATATCTAACGGCGGTTTTTAGAAAATTTTTATGGTTTATTTCTTTAAGTAAACCTCATACTTAATTGCGGAAATTTATAAATTGGTTTTATTTTATTTTGTTATTAAATTCTATAGCGATAATTTCTTATCAGGAAAAGGTAAGAATAGAGATTAAAAAAGCAAGTTTAAATTATTAAGATTTACTTAGCGCATTTTAATTTATACCCAATTGTTTTATGAATCTTTATTTATTATCTGGCTGATTTATTTCTGATTTATATATTGAATTGTCTGTCTTGCTATTATTTAGTAAGTTAATTTAATCTTTGGTTATTTGATAAATTGTTTTGAGTATAAATTGCATCATCGCTGTGGGGTTATGTCGGGTTCTAGTTCTTTGGACGCTTCGTATTTCTTTTTGGTTGGAAATACAATCCGATAGTTGTGTTTAAAAAGTTTTTTTTTTTTCTTTTTGTAATTTTTTTGGTTGCGATTGTCTTTTACTTGCAAAAGAATGGTAAAATCGACTAATTTGCAAACTTTCGAGAAGTATGCTGCACTTCTCCTTGAATTTAAATATGACTTTAATGGAGCTCACAGGGAAAATCAAACGGCCTTTACCATTGAACTGGAGAGGGAAGAGTTCAAGATTTGATGGGAGAAGGTAAGGGTGTCGTATGAAACATTGATCACCACAAGTGAGAACACGGATACTGAAGAGGACATGGAATCGGCTAAGGTTCTCTTTAAAGAATGTAGATTGGCCTACATCACCTGTGCTGCTCTATTGGGCGAGTTAACTCAGTCATTCGTTATTAAACCTGCCCCTTCTGCTTTATCTTTCACCCAGTGCGCTGCTAACTTGAATGAGACGTCGAATGTCGGGGGTCATCAAATTAGATTACCGCCATGTACTACTGAACCATTTTTTGGTGACTATCAGTCGTGGCCGGCTTTCAGGGATATGTTTGTGGCAGTTTATATTAATGGTACCTCTTTAACTGCTGTAGATAAACTTTTTTATCTTAGACAGAATACCCGGGATGAAGCTATAGAGATTGTTAAGAAATCTCCCCTCACTAATGTAGGTTTTGAAATGGCATGGAAAAATTTGAAAGACAGATATGAAAATAAAAGAATTTTAGTTAATCTTCAGTTAAAGATTTTGTTTAACCTGGTGGAAGTCAAGACGGAATCAGCAGCTGAAATAAAACGACTGCAAAGGGTTATTAATAATTGCATTACGGCCCTTAGTTTGCATGGAATAAATATTAGCAATTGGGATTCTATATTTATTTTTCTTTGTTCGATAAAGTTGCCGAACTTGACCCTGTCATTATGGGAACAGTCGATTAATGACAAAACTGAAATACCAAAGTGGGAAGAGATGGACAACTTTTTAACTTCACGTTTTCAATTCTTAGAGACAGTTTCTGGTATAAAAGCAAATCCGACCGGTTTTGCCTCAAAACCAAACTCAGGTTAAAAACCCTTGTCAGCAAACGGTACTTACACTCAAGGTGGTACAGTACTTTTCGTTTACAGTCCATTCCGCTTAAAGGCCAAAAACGGATGCAAGCCAAAACAGTCCTATTCACTTGCAGGTTTTTTTCGAATTTCATACAAATTATTTGTTCTTAAGTCCACTTCGCCTATAGTCCGTTTTCGTTTAAAGGCCAACTTTTCTTTGCATGCATTTGTATATAAAAAAACTTTCATATAGTCCACCCTGTTTTTTAATACCTTTTTTAAACAAACTGGCAACCTTTTTTAAAGCATTTGAATTACAATAAATAATATGTAAAGGTTTTTGTTTAAACTATTGATTTTATTTAAATCAATATTTGTTTATATTTTAGATAAACTTTTATTTTGTTAAAAAAAGTGGTTTTATTGAAGAAATTGCATACTTTGTATATAGTCCAAAATGTGTATTATATTTGGATTCAGTTAAAGTCCATACAGTGGCTTTAAAAGAAATTCGGTTATAGTCCTAATTCGCTTCTAGTCCACAAAAATTGTGCAACTGTAGTTGTGGACTATAAGCGAAAACTACTGTAATGGCTCACACAACAGAAAAACTTATTTTTCTAATAGGAAAGTGAGAAATTATCAGGCGAAAGTAATTAGGAGAACATGCCCTAGTTGTTCGAAAGATCATCTGCTTAGAACCTGCCCTAAATTCTTAGAAATGAATCCGGGTGAGCGATTTTTGGTCGTTAAACATAAATTACATAAATTAAGCTCCTGTCAAAGCACTTTTGCTTGCGCGATATGCAAATTAAAGCGCCATTCGTTACTACATCGGGAGATAGTCGATGATAACCAAACAGGTGAGCCTAGCACGAGTCAGGCTGTACCACGCGAGGCGTTAGTTCAGAACTGCTTTGCTGCCACGTCGCAGCAGGTTCTTTTAGGAACTGCTGCTGTCAATATAGTTTGCCGTGGTGAGGTCTATTGTGCTAGAGCTCTTATTGACTCGGGATCGCAGGCAACCTTTATTTCGGAGAGTTTGCAAGGGAAACTTAATTTACCAACTAAGCTATTTAGCGCCCATGTTTCTGGTTTAAATAATGCCTTGGCGGGTTCGGTACAAAAACTTTGTTGTTTCGATTTGAGTTCTAGATTGGATAATCAATTGCGACTAAACGTTGAAGGTTTGGTTTTGCCCAAATTAACGGGAAATATGCCAATTGAGTCGGTGAATGTGTCTAAGTCGTCTTCATTGTCAGGTTTAGAATTAGCAGATCCCCACTTTGACCAAAGTGGCCGTATCGATTTACTGATTGGTGCTGATGTCTACTCAAGAATTATAAAGGATGGAGTAAGACGTAATATTTTGGGCAGTTTGGTGGCACAAGAGACCATATTTGGGTGGATCTTGACTGGTTCAATTACTGAAGGTGGGAAAAACGCTTATTCCACGATTGTTTCATTTTGTACTGAGATTGATCTGAATGCGCAGTTAGAAAAATTTTGGGCCCTAGAAGAACCTCCAAGAATCGTTCAATCTTTGCCTGATGATAATTATTGCGAGTCACACTACAAAAAAACTACAAGACGCAACGCAGACGGTCGCTATATAGTATCTTTGCCCTTTAAGCCGCAATATTTGGTCGATAGTGGTCTTGGTTGTTCGCGTGAAAAGGCTCAGCGTCAGTTTTGGAGAAAAGAGTTATCTCTTCTAAAGAAACCTGCTCTAAAATCCGCTTATGACGATGTTCTTTCTGAGTATCAGCACTTAGGTCATATGGCGCAAGTGACACCAAATAAGTCTCCCTCGGTCGCATTTTATCTACCTCATCATGCTGTGTTTAAGCCTGAGAGTTTGTCAACAAAGGTCCGTGTGGTTTTTAATGCCTCAAGCCATTTCTCTTCTGGCTTGAGTCTTAACGATATTTTATTCACAGGCCCTATTTTACAGAATGATTTAACGTTGTTGATTCTCAGGTGGCGTTTTTTTCGTTATGTTTTTAACGGGGACATTGAAAAGATGTATCGCCAGATCTTAGTTGAACCGAGTCAGACAATATTTCAGCGCATGTTTTTCGAAACCATCCGAGTGATGATTTAAAAGATTTTGAGTTAAAAACCGTCACCTTTGGAGTAAATTGTGCTCCTTATTTGGCAATCAGGACGTTGCATCAGTTAGCAAGTGATGTGGAAGATCGCTGGCCGTTTGCTTCGAAAATTTTGCATCGTATGATGTATGTCAATGACGCTCTAGCTGGAGCTCATGATATTTCTTTGGCTATAACAGCACGTGATCAATTATTATGGGCTTTATCTTCAGCTGGATTTTCTATGAAAAAATGGACTTCGAACGACGAACGAATTTTGCATGATTTACCGCCTGAGTACCGGTTAAGTAGGAATTTTCTAGAGATCGACTAACACAGCACTACTAAAACTCTGGGTATCAGATGGAACGCTAAAGTAGATGAGTTTTATTTTTCGATATCCCCAATTTCGTCAAAGAGTTATTTTACTAAGCGAAAGGTTTTATCAATTATCGCGAAGCTTTTTGATCCTGCGGCTTGGTTAGGACCCATTGTTGTCATGGCAAAGATATTGATGCAACAAATTTGGAGTGAGAAGACGGATTGGGATAAAATATTATCTGAAAGGAGTGGTCGAATATGGGTGCAATTTATTAATGATTATAGTGGAATTGGGAAAATCAGAATTCCTCGGTGGGTAGGGTTTACACCTACAAGCGATGTAGAGGTTCATGGTTTTTCGGATGCCTCGGAAAAGGCATATGGGGCTTGCGTATAAGTGCGGCTTAGGAATAATGAGGGCGTCATACTATCACATTTGTTGTTAGCTAAGTCGAGAGTGGCATCCTTAAAAACGATTTCCCTTCCCCGCTTGGAATTATGCGGTGCTTATCTTTTAGCAGAGTTAATGAACACTGTAAAAATAGACTTTAAATTTGATGGCAGCCGAGTGATTCGACGATTGTTCTTGCTTGGATTTAGAAACCGCCGAACACTTGAACAACCTTTGTGGCGAATAGGGTTTCAAAGATTATCGACAAAATTAACAAAGAAAGCTGGAGACATGTTTGTTCTGGTGATAACCCAGCTGACTTGCTAAGTAGTGGTATTCGGCCTCATAACTTGGTCGAATCGCGTCTTTGGTGGCATGGGCCTTCGTGGCTTTGTTCGTCTTCCGATTGCGGATGTCATCGAAATGGAAACCACGTTAGAAGAGCGCAAACGAAAAGTATTCTTTGTATACTTTAAGTCTTTCTTCGATTTACTGCAAAACTTTTCTTCTTATCCGCAAGCCCTAAGAGTTTTGGCCTTAGTAGTAAGGGGTTTAAAGCTTATTTTAAAACAGGAGACTAATTTTCCTGACTTAGAATTTACTTCAACGAAGTTGCAGGCGGTGAGGGAAAAGCTGATTGTTGTTTCTCAAAAGGCTTTTTTTGCCACTGAATATTATAAGTTGTCTAATGATGAGCCGATTTTAAATGGAAAATTGGTCAATTTGTCTCCATTTTTGGATGAAAAGGGAATAATTCGTGTAGGTGAACGTTCGGCAAATGCATCAAATTTGTCTTATAGTGAAAAGTTTCCAAAAGTATTACATTCAGGCACTCAGTTTGCCAGACTGTTTGTTGATTTTATCCACCAGATTACTTTACACGGAGGGAATCAGTTAATGCTAAGGGTCTTACGCACTGAATTTTTTATTCCACGTTCTAAATGTCTAATTAAGACAATCATAGGACGTTGCAAGACTTGCACTTTACAGAGAAAAGCTACTCAGAGTCAGATTATGGCCGCTCTGCCAACGCCTAGAACAGTGATATCTCGGCCCTTTAGCGTTTTGGGTGTGGATTTCACCGGACCCTTTGATATTCGAAATTATACTGGGCGAGCTTGCTTAATTACGAAGGGTTATGTTTGTTTGTTTGTCTGTTTCGCTACGAAAGCTATTCATTTAGAAGCAGTGGGCAGTTCATCGACACCTGCCTTCATGGCAGCATTTGACAGATTTGTCAGCCGACGTGGATACCCTAAGAAAGTGCATTCTGACAATGGCACAAATTTTGTAGGTGCCTTAAGGCTTATGAAAGCAGAATTTCGTGATTTTCTTCGTAGCACGAAGTTTGCGGTAAATGTGAAGTATGGACCTAAGGGCCTGGAATGGCATTTTAATCCTGCTGGTGCGCCTCATATGGGAGGCTTTTGGGAAGCAGGTGTAAAAAGCTTCAAATATCATTTTAGAAGAATTGCGGGGAATCTTAAATACACATTTGAAGAATTTTCTACGTTGCTGGCTCGTATAGAATCATGTTTAAGTTCTAGGCCGTTGTGCCCTTTAACCGAGAACGTTGACAGTTTAGACGTTCTGACACCTGGACATTTTTTAATTGGAAGTCCGCTTTTAGCTCCACCTGATATGGATATTTTACAGGCCTAATGTCTATTATTAATCGATGGCAGCGCGTAAGGGCATTAATTCAGCATTTATGTGCTAAGTGGAAAGCCAACTATCTACGGTATAAGGGGAAGTTTTCCCAAAAAGATTTGAAAGTTGGCGACTTAGTCGTGATTCGGGAGGACAATTTGCAAACAAAAGAATGGCAAATGGTCCGTGTCGTAAAGGTTTATTTAGGTAAAGACGGTCATGTCAGAGTTGTGAGCCCTTAAACGGACCGTGGCCTGATCACTAGGCCAGTTGTAAAGCTCGTGGCTCTTCCGACTAATTACTTTTTTGTTTTTAGATTTATTTATTTTTTTTTAGTTTCATGGCCTCTTAAAAAGTACACTGAAGGCAAACGTACCACCAAGAAAATGGTTTGTAGAGTCTGTCTAGAGGACTACCCCTTACGTTTTTGTAAGCGTTTTTTGAAGGAAGATTACAAGGAGCGAATATGTTTGGTTATGTTTTATAAACACTGTGCAGGGTGCTTGAGCCATGAGCATACGTGGCGCACATGTAAGAGCACTGGGAGGTGCAAGCGCTGTAGAGACATGCACCACACTCTTTTACATAAACCCAGCTCTAGACCTTGTTCGTCTGAGCAAGACCACCGTACGAAAGTAAAACGTCTGCAAAAAGGGCCAAAGTTGCCCCAACGTCAACAGCGTAAGGGACCTAGTTCGTTTTGAGCTCTAGTCCCAGTTAGTTCCGAGTAAGAACCTGCGTTTGACTTAACTGCGCAAAAAGTTGGTTCTATTATGCCGTCGATACCATTATACCAGGTTGCAGAAACTATTTTGTTACGACCGACAGCAATCGTAAAGATAGTTGCAAGGGATCGTTATATTCAGGAACGTGCACTAATCGATCCAAGTTTGGAGTGCTCCATCATAGCAGAAGATGTTGTAAATCGGCAAGGTGCGAGGTCCGTTAAAGTTGGTACGATTGATATGTGTCTCATTCAGATAAGAGGCAATTTTGGAAAGAGCGCGACAGTCGAAACGTTTGCTAAAATCCGACGTACGCATTGTGTGGTAACTCCTCGAAAATCCATTGATGACAAAATTGTAGATGAATTCCCCCGATTGCAATTGGCTGATCTGCAGTTTAATGTGTCTGCTCGAGCCTTCATAATCCTAGGAGCCGATGTTTACCAAAAAGTTATTCGAAATGGTGTTGTAGGCGGCTCGTTTGGAAAACCTTTGGCACAATTTTCTATCTTTGAATATTTGACCTCTGGGTCATGTTCAAAGTAGACAGTGTATGGGAGTATCTTACCATGATAAATTAACACCTATTCAGGTGTCCTCTTTTCCTAGAATGTTAATTAACCTTAATTTAAATAAATGAATTACAATTTATCTGAATTCTCATTTGCTTTTAAATTCATTTTTCTCTATTTATTAGTTAGCTTCTGATTGCTGTTTTGCAAGGCGACCGGAATGTTAAAGCTGAACAGTCATGTGTTCCAACCCTGTATATTAGTAAACGGTTATGCCAATGTTGTTCTGGGTAAATTTAGATATGGATGGCGCTTTGATAATTATCATTTATGCTTAGTATTTTTTCCCTTTTGTCTTATAAAAAAATCCCGATTGTATATTGTTCGTAAGCATCTCGTAAAGTTTAGTTTGGTGACAGAATATTGTCGCCATATTAGTTTCTTTGAAAAATATAAAATTATACGGAAAGTTGGAAAAAATAATTATTGCCTTTTTTGCTGAAGATAATAATTGTTTTATTTTCTTTTATTTTTCGAGCAACTATTTGGGTCAACTAGTGGAGGGACTTTTTGCAGGAAAGCTGTCTGGAAGCTATTCTGACTTTCAATTTTTACAGAGTAGCTTTTTAATTTCCTATGTCTACTAAATCAAAATATTTCCTCTGAAACTATACCGTTGTATCTTTGGGTGCATTATATAAACTGTTTTGTAAGTTTGCTAAGTTTCCATTTCCTACAAATGCAAATAAGTTCCTAAAAACAAACTTTTGAAGCAAAAATTTACCAGCACCGAATAATTAAATCAAAATTATGTATATCTATTAATGGACTGTTTTCTTTTACTAAATGATGTTCGGGATTGATTTTATTCTTAAAAGACTCTAAAATACTGTTGCGAAGATGCTTAATTTAGGTCATAAAAAGAAATAAAAATAACTGTCACCGACAAAGTAAAACTGTTTACAAAGCCAGAAGTTTCTACAAAAACTTCTTACAGCCAGTTTACTGAACACAATTTGCCGTCTAGACGAACAAAAACGTTACCGTTTTCCATTTTTGGATTTTTAAAACGCGAATGTCATTTTTTTTTGTAAAAAACGTAACAAATGATACTTGTTTCTGGTTTATGTATCGCTTATGGTAGTGCCAAAAACGTCAAAACTGTGCGAACCAAAAAAGCCATTCGTTTTAGAAATTTTTACATACAATTTACTTTGTTTACTATACTATATATACATTTACTAAATAGTATTATACATACATATAATCAGAACACTCACACTTTAAAAATTATTATTTGTTTTTATGAATATTGTTTTAACTTCTTTTATTTGCAGCAACTTTAATTTTATACATTAAAATTTTTACTTTGTTTGATAATTTTGCTTTTGTTTATTTATTAAATTCAGCTACTTCTTTTTAAGCGTCGAAGTAGGGTTACCATCATTTAAGGCAATAATAAAACAATTTATATGAAAAAAGTAAATAAAAAACATTAACAATAATAATAATTAATAATATATTGGCAGTGCTTCGATTTGACACAATTTTTATTTATACGAAAGACAACGTATGTTAAACGAAAAAACCGGAACGTGTTATACGGACGCTAATTTTTACGTATTCGTCCATACATCATCCAGTTTCGTTTCGCTCTTGACGCCTTCTGTAAACAGGCTGTTAATCACAAAACAAAAACAACTAATATAAAGCAATAAAATAAACGCAACACACAACTACACAAACCCCTACAATGCATAACGACTAATCAAATAACAATCACCATGTGTCTAAAACGCGTAGTAAAAAAATATTCTACTAACAGATGGAGGAAGTTCTAGTGTATTAAAGAACCTTAACATTGTGTATATAAAAGCAACGGCCATACTGCCTGATTCATTCTTGTGGTAAACAGTGGTAAAAAAAAATTGTGTTTATTTATTTTGCAATAAAACAACTCAATAAAATAAACGTTTATAAGTTTAACAAGAAAATTTATTATTTGAAATCTTTATTATATTAATTTACTTTAATTGTGCTTGATTCCTTCAAATATAAATATTCCATGATATTCTCATGAAATATTTATTACAATGTATTACTGTGGGGAAAGCATATCCATATGGCCATTTCGCTACTGCTTGTATAGCTCATCAGTGGATTTTACCCAAATTTTGTAAAGAAAACCTCAAAGTCTTATACCAAAAGCCAAATTAATTAAATGAGAACTCCATTGAATCAATAAGGCAAAAAGGCAACAAATAACTCAAAAATTTTTCTTACAAAAAACACAGTAACCATTGAGTAACTATTTTTATTTTTTCTTTCATTTTTCTACATAAGGGTTGCCATCGGAAACCATTCATATGTAACAATACGTTATTCCCGGTTAACTTCAAAAATTCTTGTAGAATTTACTGTTTCTCCTTTAACCGTACATCTTTCGCATGCACTTAATCCTATATAAGTTTTTGTAGTCTTTATAAATGCCCGAGCTGGCATATAACAACAGAAGGCTTTAATTTTAATTGTTCAGTCTACCCCATTCATTTGAATACATTAGAAATAAATAATTTGATATATAAACTCAGTTATTCATATGTATATGATTGGGTGTACCTTCGTTTGTAATAACATTATTTTCTGACACTAAATCAGAAAGAATGTCTCGAAAAGAGTTTGTTTTTGAATTTCAGAAATACAATCTGATTAAAAATTGTTTTGTGACATACTTAATGACATATTCTTTAGCCATTACCGACAAAAAACCCTTTTTAGACTTGTTGTAAATATTCATTCTATCCACATCAATTATTAAATTTTTCTTATTTTCAAAAACCGACTTGGTTGAATTTTAGATTTATTTTAAAATGTTGGATGGCAGCCACGTTCATTATTTAATTGTCATCTTTTATGTTATCACTTTTTTGTATGATATTATTCTTCTTTTTATTCTTGACCTTGACTTTGGCTTTTGAATGAATTAGAAAAATAAAGAGATTTTTTGAGAATTACAATGGTCGCGACGAGGATAAAAAAATAAAATTTGGTATTTTCTTCTGTGTCAACACAAAAAAAAATTATTTAAAAATTAAAACAAATAATGCATTTAGTATACAAGGAAAACCTTGGCTTAGCGTATAAACTAAAATTTCACAAAAATGGAAGAAGTGCTAAAGCAAATAGTAAAAATGCAACAGGAGCAGCAACAGCACAATATGGCATTGCACGAACTGATGAAAAGTCTAGCTACAGCTAAATCATCAGAAAAATCGATTGGCAAAGACAATACCGTTGAATTTCTTATCGAGGCTCTCACATCTAATATCACCGAATTCAATTTCGACGAACATAACCTCACTTTTGTAATGTGGTTTGCAAGATACGAAGACCTGTTTGAAGTCGATGCTGCTAAGCTGGATAATGCAGCAAAAGTGCGCCTACTGGTAAGAAAACTTAACACCGTTGTCCGCAAGAAATACACCAATTTTATTTTACCAAAGTATGCAAGAGACTTGACTTTTAAGGAAACTGTACCTAAACTCACAGAGTTGCTTGGTACCCAAACCTCTCAGCTTAAGATAAGATATAACTGCTTACAAACAACAAAAGATTCCCAAACCGATTTTATTACATATGCCGGAAGCGTAAACAAACAGTGTGAACAATTTAAATTGAGGGAATTGTCTCTAGACCAGTTCAACCATTAGTACCCCTTACCTCCCCTTGGGATATTTTTTCAAAATTGGCAAATGCAAAATACTTTAGTCACATAGACATGTCGGACGCTTTTTTGCAGGTCGAGGTCGACGACGACATATTGACGATATTTTTGTGTCTGGTAAATACGAAAAGGAGCACCACAAAAATTTTCAAGGTGTTTTACGTCGCATTCAAGAATATGGCTTTAAAGTGAAGTTTTCAAAATGCAAGTTTTTTGTTAAACAAGTAAAGTACTTGGGTTATGTTATTAATCAAGATGGACTTCTACCAGATCCCCAACGTATATCTGCAATTACCCAAATGCCAAAGCCATCAAATATATCAGAACTGCGATCTTTTCTTGGAGCAGTTAATTTTTATGGAAAATTTGTTAATAATATGAGACAATTGCGAGGTCAACTGGATAATTTGTTAAAATCTAATGTAAAATGGCGTTGGACCAAAGAACATGATAATTGCTTTACGAAAATAAAAGACGTTTTAATACCGAAACTTTTAATTACGCATTATGATCCCAAAAAGAACATAATAGTTGCCGCTGATGCCTCTCAGTGCGGCTTAGGCGCATGCATATTTCATAAATACCCAGATAATTCAGTTAAAGCCATATGCCATGCCTCGAGAGCTCTGACACCTTCAGAAAAGTCCTATAGTCAGATTGCAAAGGAAGGGATAGCATTAGTATTCGCTGTGACAAAATTTCATAAAATGATTTATGGCAGGAAATTCACACTTCAAACGGACCATAAACCGTTGTTAGCCATTTTTGGGAAAAAGTCAGGAATAGCAGTTCATCGGGCTAATCGTTTACAGCGCTGGGCAGTGAAACTTCTGGCATATGACTTTAATATAAGTTTTGTGTCAACGACAAGCTTCGGTTATGCCAATGTGCTTTCACGACTTAAAGGCACCAACAACAATGAAGCCGAAGACTATGTCATAGCAGCAGTAAAATTCGAAAATGAAATTAAATCGATCATACAAAATAGTCTTGAAAACTTGCCTTTGACCAACACGATGATAAAATACATCACGAGATGAAATATTACGTTTGCTGTCCAACTATTTAGAAAATGGTTGGCCCACAGAAATAAAAGATCCTGAAATGAAAGTTTACTATAATCGCAAATATAACTTATCCATAGTTGACGGTGTAATTATGTTTGGTGAAAGAGTGGTGATTCCGAACATAAAATGGTACATCGGGGACATCCAGGTATTGAACGTTCGAAAGCCATAGCCAGAAGTTATGTCTATTGGCCAAATATTGACGAACATATCAAAATTATGGTCAAAATTGTAGTAATTGCGCAGTAGCTCTAAAAATGCCTACCAAAACAACTTTAAAACCGTGGCCCATACCTTCGAAACCGTGGGAACGATTACACATCGATTACGCTGGTCCTATTGATGGACATTATTTCTTGGTGTTAGTCGATGCACTATCAAAATGGCCAGAAATAGTAATGACGAAATCTATTAGGGTGGAAAAACAGTTCGAATTCTGGAAGAAATTTTTTTTCGTTTTGGTTTACCTAAAAGATTGGTTTCTGATAATGGTACACAATTTAACAGCGCTTACTTTAGAGATTTTATGATTCGAAACAGTATAGAACATTCCAGCCCATACTATCCGATGTCCAATGGACAAGCCGAACGATTTGTTGACACTTTGAAACGTTCACTTCAGAAATTGGATGGAGAGCGAACTACAAGCCAAAATCTTCAGACATTTCTACAAAACTACAGATCGACACCGAACCCAAAATCACCTAAAAATCTATCGCCAACTGAAGTATTATTTGGCAGACAGATTCGTTTACCTTTGGATCTAACCAAACCATGTCCAAAAAAATGTTGTTAGAAATAATGCTATGGAAACTCAATTTAATAGGAAACAAGGCGCGAAGGAAACCTATTATTCTGTTCGAGAGAATGTGAATGCTAGAGTTTATAAAAACAACAAAGATTCTTATTGGATACCTGGAAAGTTAATTGAACGAATAGGGAATGTCATGTATAACGTTTTACTTAATACACCTCAACTTAGATGGTCTCAGCGAGAACGAAAACCGGTCGAAAAATTTATTCCGCGTTAGATACCAAAAAGGGGAGATGTTAGATGGCAACCACGTTCATTATTTAATTGTCATCTTTTATGTTATCATTTTTTTGTATTATATTATTCTTCTTTTTATTCTTGACCTTGACCTTGACTTTTGAATGAATTAGAAAAATAAAGAGATTTTTTTAAAAATTACTATACAAAATATTTAAATTTTCTAGTGTGCCGTCAGATCTTTTTATAATTTTTTTATCGCAAATTGTACTTGAAGTTCCAAGAAAAGTTTTACAATTTTTGAGAATGATATATAACCTTCCGACCTTTAAACCGTTAATAATTCGTCAATTGCTACTTGCATTAGCGTGGAAGGATTTCTTAAAACCCAATTCTTGACTTTATGTTCAAAATCTCTGTTTAACAAGCAACTCAAGTCTGACTCTTTTGCTTGGGGTATAAAGTCTTCTATACTTGAATTTTCAAATATGTATACTATCCTCAATATAATTTTCTATGTCTTTATTCGCAAAAAGTGTACTTTTAAGATTGTTAAATTTTTCTCCGTCTTTTTTTGAAAACTGAAGTTTCCATATTTTCAATTGTATTGCCGATATTTTCGATTATATTGTCTGGTCCTTGTGCTCCTTTAACATAAAATATTTATACATAGTTTTATTAAAAAATTAAATTAATTAAAAAAGAGTTAATTTAATCTTTCATGTGACATTTAAATTTTAAAATTTTTAGTAATCATTTTTAAAGACCTTAACAGCCATACCTAAACAAAAGCGGAAAGCGTCTGTTTGCTGTCATGCTCGTACATTTTGTATACCGAAATAACGCGGTGGCAACGCCACGGCAACTCTTTGCAATTGGAAAATCCAATTTTGACAAGGCGTTTTATAAAAATTTTAAATAAATATAAATTCAAATGATAATTGTGTATATAAAATTTTAATTTGCACAACACAAAAAGAAATGTTTGTCATGTTAAAATTATTCCCCTTTTACAATGTAGAAATTGATGGGCAGACACAATATTGAATTTAGAAAAATTATATGAAGAAACAACATTACGAAGAGTGAAATAGAAAAACAATAAATGTCTAGTAAAGCCCTACGTCGATAAACTTTGTCTGTATGCCTATCAATTTCTACATTGTATTTATTTTTTTTAATAACTCTATTTTTATTGTTTTGACATAACCATGCCGCTTTTGTTAAGGTATGACATTTCAGCGTTAAAGCTATGCATAAGAAAACGTTCCGTTTTCCGCTTTTGTTTATGTATGCCTGTAAGCGTACTTTAATTGCCTACAATATTAGAGCAAAGTGCTGTCATTTTTATTGGCTCCACAGCTACAAATATTGTTTGGCGCTTGCAGAAAGTTAAATAGGGGCCTTTACAAGAAATACTTTAGTTCCAGTATTACTTACATATATAACTTTGTCAGGTAGTACTACTGAATTAAGTTAATCGGATTTGTTCCGTCATTAAATATTATACTGTTGTCATACCTTTCGGTGAAGACCGTCGTCACTAGTTTTTATTTGGTACGTTTGCGAGCGCTTTCGGTATGGGAACATCATTTTCAAGATTTAGATAGTGTAAGGTGTTTGTTGCATAGATAGTGGTGGGTTCAGGTAGTTTTGTCCGATTTAGTTTAACGGTGACTTGAGCGATTCGGTGTTATTCGCCCGCTTGCTGTACCTTGTTGGCGAAGCAGATCTTGATCTTTTCTTTATCGATCTGCAGTTGCGCTGGCCGACTCTTCCGCAGTTGAACATTTAGCGCGAGACTTACACTTTTCCTCCTTCATTATTTGTTTGACAATATGCTTTATCTCGCTCCTTTTGTTGCCGTGGTTATAATCATCAGTCTCAAGACATCGCACATTGTACACCTGTGGCTTCGAGATGACTTTTGAGGTCCCCTGTGCTAGCGCGTACGAGATAGTTTCTGCAAAGGTTGATTTTTGCATAGCACAAATCGCATATTTAACATCTGGATCTCGTATACCATTCACAAATACTTCAATTTTAATCTGACCGAGAAACGGATGATGTTCGCCTGGGTAAGTCAGCTGCACCAAACGTTCAATAGCCATGGCGAAGTCTGGAAGCGCCTCATTCGCCTTTTGAACCTTGCCTCGTAACTCCATTCTATAAAGTTCTCTTTTATGTTTACCTCCGTACTTTCGTTGTAAGGCATCCATCATTTCCTCTTCTAGTATCTCTTCTGCTGTTCCCTTTAAGGCCAAAATAAGCTCTATACCCATGTTTGTTACTGGGGTACATACTTCAAATTTTTCTTGTTCTTCCTTTTCTCCAAATTCGTATGTCTTAATATCAATTCCTCGCTGCTTGAATTCGTTTATAAACCGCTTTTGTAATTCCGCTTTGTTGCCCACTGCTGGCAGATCCAATTTACTCACCTCCACTTTCAGCTGCTCAACTTTAAGCTCGTCAAATTTCATTATTTGGAATCCCACTTCTGATACCAATTGTTACGTTTATTTAAATTTATAAACGTTTATTTTATTGAGTTCTTTTATTGCAAAATGAATAAACACAATTTATTTACTACTTTAATTAAATTACACTTTTATTAGACGATTACTCACTTATTCGCGATTAGTACACAAAAATACGCGATGGCAACTTTACTACTGTTTTATCTGTTTTACCACAAGATCTTCACGTTTTCACTAAGAACGAATCAGCATGTATGGGAGTTGCTTTTATATACCAAATGTTAAGGCTCTTGAATAAACCAGAACTTCCTCCATCTGTTGGTAGAATATTTCTTTACTTTGCATTTGTCATTTGAGACTTATGACAATTGTTATTTGATTCCAGAACCTTCCATTATTATGTTGAATTTATTTATACATGTTGTCTATTTTTATTAATCGTTATGTTGGTGTTTGTGTAGTTGTGTGTTGCGTTTATTTTTATTGCTTTATGTTAGTTGTTTTTGTTTTGTTATTAAGAAGTTTTTGTAGAAACTTCTGGCGTTGTAAAAGTTTACAATAGGTCATTTCGTTTTACTTTGTTGGTGACAATTATTTTTATTTATTTTTATGACCTAAATAACGCATCTTCTCCACAATATTCAAAATTCATCAGTTGCACAGTACTTCGTACTTTCTTTAAAGTATTATTTTTTTTTATATGGCAATTTTTTCATTGACAGTAACTATATTAGTTCCAATGAACACGGTCGCAAGGTTGGGCGATTTCTGGGATACCTTTTATAGATTTTTCTACTTCATTGTTTAGCAAGTGATTGATGCAAAATATATGGTTGAATTAACGAAATACTGAAATTATGTTAGCGCGTTTATCAGTTGCAAAAATAACATTGCCGTTCAGTTCACAATTACAATCATTTAAAGTCTGCGAAACCGTGACTTTATATTCTCGCCTAAAAAAACTATTTGTAACATACCGTAATTGAAAGCCTTTTAAAAGTTTTTAATTGTTTACCAGTAGATTTTCCCCTTCCATAGATCGGAGAGCTAGAAATCTATTTTTTAGTTCGCTCTTTTTAACGTTGTGTATAGACACTACCAAAAACGATTTTTTAAATACTTGTTCGTCCACATATCTGTTGTTATTCTGTAACCATATTTTGTTATAATACCCTTCACCACAAAAAGTGGAAAAAGGGTATATACATATATATATATATATATATACATATAAGTTTGTCATTCCGTGTGTAATATCTACAATATCCAATTCCGACCCCATAAAGTATATATACTCTGAATCCTTATGCATAGCGAGGTCGATTAAGCAATGTCCGTCCGTGTTAGTGTTGAAATCAAGTCTGCCGAGGCACTAGATAAGCTAGAAAAAAACACATATGTCAATCGATTAGACATAGTGTCGAAAGAGTTACTATTAAAAATCAGCATGATCGGTCAATGTCCTTCGAGGCAGCGGGCAAACCACCATGTCTACCTCTAATTTGTTCATGTCATTTGAAACAGTAAAGTAATTCCAATCAAAAAATAGCTATATAAGGCAATAGAGATTAAAAAATAATAAAGAAAACACCAAGTGAAAAAATTGGCGCTCGCCCATATTTTCCGAATTACGGGGCTCTGCAATTTTCAAATTTTTTTATATATTTTGAAGAGGTCTTTAAGGAAAAAGAAACATTTTTTAAAAATGCTTAACCCATTAAGAGTCACTTTTATGTAAAATTATATTTATGCAGTACCAAAAATTTTTTTATTTTCTTATTCTCTGTCACTCAAATATTTGGTTGTTTGATTCGAGTTACTTCACTAAACTATATTTACATAGATAGTGAAGGGTATATAGCACTCTAACTTATTTATATTATAACTGTACAAGTGAAGCTGCAAGCCGAATATCTGATATCTTCAGATTATTCCTTTCATCGAACTTTCAGTTTACTAAGATCCTTGCTTTTTGCGCTTATATATCAATATACTTCTTAATGAAGGAGATTGCAGAGAAGACGCCAAGGTGATACATAAGCAACTCAACTTCACCTTAAATATCTTCTAGTGCAATATCAAGGCTTACTAAAAAATTGGAATTTAACTAAACGATTAAAATTTAACCAAAATATTTATTTTCAATTTTGCAAAAAGTTGTACTTGCAGTAAAAAATTTGGAATTTCATTTAAAACCGAAAATGCACAAAAATAACTAAATACTATCAACAATTGAAAAGTTTTTTAAAAACCCCATATTCACAAAAAAAAGAAATACATTTACACTATCAAGTAATTTTTTTATACTATAACTTTACAAGTGAAGCTAAAAACCAAACAAGTGACATTTTCAGTATATTCTTTGCAGCGAACGTTCAGTTTACTAGGAGCCTTGCCTTTCGCGCTTATATATCAATAGACTCTTTAATGAAAATAAGTGCAGACGCCGAAGTGATATATAGGCAACTCAACTTCACCCCAAAGATCTTCATTCTTACATATATATATATATATATATATATATATATATATATATATATATATATATATATATATATATATATATATATATATATATATATATATATATATATATACATACATACATGTGGTTATAAATATATGGTGAAGAGTATATAAGATTCGGCAAAGACGAATGTAGCACTCTTTCTTGTTTCACCTCGTTGATATATTTTCGTACAGAATTCTCACATTTCTTACCAACATCGTTGGAGTTTGTTTGTATTCTTCACCACAGAAATTAAAAATGATGAACATTTTCCCAGTCCCGAATAGGGTTTGGGATTTCCCGGAATTTTTCATTTCCCGGAAAAGGGGAAAAAATTATTGAAGAATAATTCTTAAAGAAAACCAGCTATATTAATAAAATATTGTTAAAAAATTCAGTTTTATTAAAACATAAACAAACAGTAAGAACAATTGCTAAATGATAGTATTAACAGTTTATAATACTTACAAACAATTCAGGTGACAAAACATACATATGTATGTATATTTGCATTACAAAGCGAGAGATAATGAAAATTAAAAATTCTTAAAAAGTATTTTATTAATTAGCTTTTTGAAAGATTTGGTTTTAGAACTGTTTAACAGTTTACTAGACAATTTGTTTCTTGTTTTCGTTGCAAAATTTCCAGCAGGTTTTGTTGTAAAAAGAAATTAATCAAGTTCGTTTTTCGAATGTTAGTGGATTCGAATAACCCAAATTCCTTTACAAACAAATTAGTAATATCTTACTAGAAGTGCCCACTTCGACCGCATGTCATTTATAATTTTTTTAAACTAAAATTTAGAAAAATGTGTTTTTAAGGCAGACAGACAGAAATTCGAAAAATAGGTGTTTTGAAGTCCATATCGATTACTATCTACACTAACATAAAATTTAAAAAAAAATACTATATGTACAAAAATTACGTCGTTACTGTTTTAGTAAATGTATATGTTTAAAAAATTGCGTACTTTCCCGTAATTCCCGTTTCCCAAGCCCTAATCCCGAGTCTTTAATTATATTGAAAGAGCGGCAGTTTTCTATTGCCCACACAGTCGTAATACACACACGTTTCCTTTTCATTAATGCACTTACTTCTATTACTTCATCAAGTTGGTTTTTTGGCATAGTGAGAACGTAACACTTGTACTTCAGTAAATTCTGATTGGACTTTTTAAGTTTATTGGACATGGAAAAGCGTGGACGTTTTCTAAAGAGGGTCTAAAAAAATATAAAAATACATAATAAGAACTATACCCACAGCCACCAGTAAATCACTGGTAGATTATTACTTAAAATAAATAAAGCCAACAGAATAAAATATTTACGTGTTATAAAAAACCTAATATGTTTTAAATTTCATAAAGATAGCAGCAAACATACTTGTAGTAAAACTGAACGAATGCTTTTTGAAGAAAATATTTTTTTAGTTTTGATTTGATTTTATCAAAACATGTGGAATTTTGCTTCGTTTAATCCTGCCCTTAGTTTTTAGCTTATGGCATCTCTATTACACAAAAGCGGCTGAGTACTTTAATTTAAAATGGGATCGTGACTTATTCTTTAAAAAAGAACGTTCAGTTTTTAAATTCGTTTTATGTGCTTGACACGAGTAACTAAATAAAACATAAAGTTTTGAGTAAGTGGTATGTTTTGCACGCGAACGCAGCCAAAGTAATAATTAAGTTCGTGAAATGTTCTTTGCACTTTCATATGCACTAAGCACATAGACCACAGCGAGCTACACAGCTTCATGGCTACAAATGCAGTTGACTTCATATGTCGCCGTTTATTCAGCTACTTAATTTTTTTGAAGCCGGAAGCTACGTCATAAACAGCTGATAGAAAGATTGGCGTTGAATTATTATCATTTGTGTTTGGCGAACAATGATTAAAGAAGATTTATTAAATTTTTCATCAGCAATTGCTACAATTGCGCTTATTGCATATTTAGTGTATGAAGTGTATGGATTTTCTAAAAGCAGTAAACGTAGATAGTGGGTTAGACCAATAAGTATAACACGCGATGAAGAAGGTTTCTACCGAACGTGCGTACAACAAATGGTGGAGAAAGATGAAAAACATTTTTACAAGGCAACACGGATGAGCGTACGTAATTTCAACTTACTGTTGACATTATTAAAAGAAAAGATGGAGCGATTTTCTAATAGAAAAGCCATAGATCTTGAGACTCGTTTGGCGGTAACAATTATGTACCGAAAGCTAAAAACTATGAGTTGCTGGTACTAAAGCATTTTTTAATTTATTGTAGGTTCTTGGCCCAAGGATGTAGCATACAAGTTCTGGCATGGGCTTACAAACTAGGTATATCGACTGTTAGGAAAATTGTGTATGAAACGTGTGAAGCAATTTGAAACGAGCTACATATCGCTTATTTGTCGCCCCCGAACGTAAACAAGTTTGAAACTATAGCACAGAAATTTTATGTAAAGACCGGTATGCCTAATTGTCTAGGAGCTATTGATGGGAAGCATATACATATAGTATGCCCAGACAAAAGCGGCTCCTTATACTATAACTATAAAAAAAACCTTTAGCATTGTATTGAAGGCAGCATGCGACGCTAACTATGTTTTCAACTACATAGACGTTGCTGCATTAGGAAGCCAGAGTGATGGTGGTGTACTATCACGCAGTTAGCTTGGAAAAAAATTGCTGAATAGGATATTGGATATACCTCGCTGCGCAAATTTACCAGGAACATCTACAAATTTTCCTTATTATTTTGTTGGTGAAAGCGCATTTCCCTTAAAACAGAATTTAATGCGACCATATCCCCGCCGTAATTTATCACAAGATAAAGACAAATTTAACACAATATTGTCTAAAGCCAGAGTGCACATTGAAAATGCTTTTGGTAATTTAGACAATAGATGGAGGGTTTTACACACAACTATGCATATGTGCCCAAAAAATGCAGATAAAATCGTCTTAGCAGCTATAGTGCTGCATAATTTTTTAATGCTACAACACGATAGAAACTATTTCACGATTGAACTTGTTGACCACTCAACTGGCAATGGGGAAATGCAGGGTCAGTGGAGGCAACAAACTTCTTCCCTGTCATCATACCAACCTAGATCAGCTAACCGTTCATCCAATGCAGCATTTGAACTGCGAGACATTTTAAAAGAATTTTTCCAAAATAATTTTGTGTAATATACACTTTTTTATTAAAAATAATTTTTAAAACAAAACTGTTGTTCTACAACAATAACAATAAAAATAATATTTTTTTAATAAAACTGTTGTTCTACAACAATGACAATAAAAATAATACTTTTTTCATAAAAATAAAACTGTTGTTCTACAACAATGTTTTGCAAAAAATAGTTTAATACTTTAAAAATAGTTTACGGTTACTATAGGCACTTTAAACTGAGATCATCAATTACAAACTTACTGCCAGGCCCACTATGTCGCAATCGTTCGTGCGTTCGCATAACTAAATTTTAAACAAAAACAATTTTTTAGAATTTGTTTTTGTTTTGAATGTATTTGTGCGAACGAACGAACGATTGCGACATCGTGGGTCTGGCAGTTAGAGATACATATTAATTACATTATAAAAAAGGTATTATTGTTTGGAATTAAAAAAATTTTCTATTTCATTAAAAACTAAAGTTGATACCTTAGCTTCTAATTCGTTCACTATATTTGGCGGCATTTTGGCTTCTTTTATTTTCGCTTCCAAGCTTGCGAAATGAAGGGATGTGCTATCTTGAGATTGTGACAGTTGCGTTGTAAATGTTCCACACGTTTCAGAAATGCTTGAAGCAGCCAGGTTAAGAAAATCTTGCAAGTTGTTACTGTCTTTTTTTTTAAAGCATACATACATATATATATTAGGGTAGTTACAAAGAATTTATATTTGGAATAAAAACTAGCAAGAACTAACAAGTAAAAGTGGTCGAATCATATTATAAATATGTACATGCATATATATATATATATATATATATATATATATATATATATACATTGAAATAGTTACATATGTAGAAAAATAAAACAATTAACCCTTAAGTGTTGAGAGACTGGAGATAAGAAATTATCAGGTTCAATTTAATAAATTCAGTCAAATCCACTTCATCGTCGTCTCCGATATTGCCCACGGTGCTAAAAGGCATAAAAAACATTATATTTTATATGTAAACATGTATTTCTATCGCACTGGCTAAAAATTTTTTACCATCTTGAACTTGTGACATTTTCCAAAAAAGACATTGCTTCATAATGCCTCCATATCTTCTTGGGGGTCTCAGCACTACTTCCCGAAGTGATTTGTTCCATTCTTTTGCACCTTTTATAGGAATCACGTAGTCCTTTCTACCGTTTTCTGCATTCTTTTTCTAAAAAAACGTTTGCTATAGAAACATACATAATAATATTAGAGACACAATAAACTTACCTTCCAACATAACAGCGGCTGCAACATCCCTCCACGCATACTCTTTTTTTTCAAATTTTTATAGTCCGGATGCCCCAAGTCGTAAAACATTGTATGTGGGCGTACCTCTTCTATAAGCTTTTCATCAAAAGACATCTTTTAACTAGAATACTGCAAAGCTGTTAGAAAAAATAGAGGAAATTATAAAAATCAACTACTTACCATCTAAAATAAATGGAAGCCAAAATGAAATGAACCACTTGAAACCTATTAACAGCTGTTTATTTTAGAAATACATATTTCAATGTTGCCGCTTCAACTTTTTTTGCCTTAACGCAAAATCACTCGTTTAAGAAACTGATACATAGAAGAAACTGAATATGGTCAAAAAGAAAAACAAATAAATAAAAAAAAATATTTTAACAGGTTTGGCCTAAAAAGACTTTTTTTGCACCTTCGATGTGGTCTTTTAGGTAAAATAACTTGTTTTTAAATGTATATAAAAATAATTCTCCATATATTCAAGCTGATTTTTTTCTACGCGTTCTTTGTAAATTTTCAACACTTTATTTGTGAATTGTCGTCACTAAAAATAGAAAATAGTTTAAATTGGCGACAGCTACAAGTGTAGTCTAGTAGTCATGTAGCTTAGATGCCTCTAAAAAAATTGCTTTCATATGAACGTGTGTATTTTACTTTTGACAGATCGTAGTCTGTAGCTCGCTGTGGTCTATGTGTTTAGTGCAATACATGGTACCCAAAAACGATGACCACATACAAGTAAGCAAATGCGAGAAACAACAACCACTTTGCTGTTATAAAAAACTGTACCTTATTCTTCTGATACTTCGACTAAGTGTTCACACTTCGCCACTGCATGTGTACTTCATGCATACAAATATATTTGTGCAGACCTCTTATATATAGTATATGCAATATATTACGCATATTCTTATTATGTATTATATGTAAGTATTACATATTACATGCAATATATTAAGTGTTATATACCATTTGACTTTAAATTTAGCATTAAACATATACTTTATAAATCACATTCTTACATATTTAAAAATTTTCAAGATATGGGAAAAAATTCATCCCCTCAAAATCTTTTTACAAATGGAGGCCGATCACAGTTTGCAACTAAGAATAATTCTCGAGTTATTGTCCAAAAAGGAGGCTTGGCGGTTCTACCCTGCGTTGTCAAATTAAATTCTCCAGCAACAGTAAGTACTAAAAAGTGATTTAGATAATATTACAAGCCATGCGATTACAATTAAAAACTACTGTAATCCCGTTGCTATCCGACCGCGATGAAGTGATGAAACTACCTTTATTTCTTCATCTTTCTTTATACTTCATTTCCCAGCAAGAAATGAGTTAGGGAAACTTATACGAGTACATACACAATTATCTACTAACACATTTGCAATAATTTTATACTGGAACAGCGTTGCCGTTGTACGGCTTTTCATATTAAATATAAATGAATTTTTGTTTGTTAATTAAATCTAAGTTTTTATCTAACTTGATAAGCAAAGTTCAAAATGCAGCTTCAAAAAAGTTTTGCAATTAAATCTGTTTCAAAAATCAAGCAAAATTTTCATTATATTTTTTGTAAAAAAAGTCACGCTGTTTGCATACATCACACGTATACAAATATTTACATCAAGTTTTTCATTTTCCCTTTGAAAATGTGATAGAAACTTTGTTCTACGCAGTGATGGATATTTCCATAATCAGTGATTGTCATTTGATGGATCAAATGATAGTCACTGTTCTTGAATGGATTTTTTTTAACTAATTGAGCTATTTTTGTTTACAATATATAACAACAATCAAGCTACAGTACTTTTGTTATTTTTTTAATCAACTAAAAAAATGAAATTAAAAGAATAAAAGAAATAATTTTTAAGCTTTTCTAGTTTTATTTTATAATAATAGAAAATATTTTTTCCTTCTTAGTAAAATAAAATATAACTTAAAGTTTTAAAGAGTTGTATATACAATGAAGCTTGTATATACGTAGAAGCTTGTCAACTGTTACAATTGTCCTCATTTTAGTGGAACTGCAGAAGCCACTGTGTTTTTATTTTTTACTTTGGGGACTCTACCTTTTATTGTGAAAACTTCTAAATCAAAAACAAACAAAACTTTAAGACTATCTTTTATTGTTCTCGTGACGAAAACAGAACAGGTTTGAGACGTTAACAATTATTTAAATTACATAAGTTTAAAAGAATTAGTGGTAAAAATTGTTTTGAATTAAGTGAAAAAACTATTTCTCAAATTTGATTAAAAATTTGTTTAATCTTCTTATTTTAGTCTGTTTTCTTTAACACATTCAGTACAGCAAGAAACAATGCCTAGGCCCGGAAAACTCTCTTACGTGATATTCTCATGAAATATTTTATGATATTCTTATTAAATACTTATTATTATTTAAATTTTAAAACTACAAAATAAAATGTATTACTGCAGGAAAGCATACCTATATGGCCATTTCGCTACTGATCTTATAACTCATCAGCGGATTCTACCCAAATTTTATATATAAAACTTAAGAGTCATATCAAAAGCCAAATAGATTAAAAAAGTTTGATTATGCAGATATGTATTTAATTTTTTTATAAGAAAGAAACGATTAGAAGATAATTAAATGCACTAACAACCTATTTTTGAATATTTAAAAACTTATACATATTAATTGTAATATTTTTGTTCTCTTGATTTTAGGTCGGTAAAGTTACCGAATAAACCGAACATCTTTTGGCGGTTTCATTTCTCACAAAAATGTTGCATATGTTTAACACTTATCACACCTTTATGCTCTTTTCTAAAAAAATTTTGAAAGTGTAAATTAAAAGTGTGTTCTCTTGAAAATATATCGCACGAAAAAGTGTAAAATATGTTGCATATTCTACCCTCAGTTTAATGTAAGGTTAGTTAGGAGTGGCAGCCTCTCGCGACGAATCTCACTTGAGCACAAAAGAATGGCCCGTTGTGATATAATGTAAGGTTAAGTATGCTACACTTTTTTTTAGTAGTTATTACTGTAGAAAAGTGATGTTTGCTTTTGTTTCTAAACACAGTGTTATATTGCTTTATGTTTGAAAGGCTAATTAAACTTTACTGATATGTAAAGGTAATTAAAAAATTTAAGAACATTTTATGTTCTATTGTGGCTATAAAATGTGCAGCAATTTTTCAAAAAACAGCAGCAAAACTTTCCATGTGATTGTTGGGTAACATCTATTTTTAAAAAAGAAAACGCCATGTTTTTTTTTTCTTTTGCAAATAATTTTTCGCGTTATATTTATTTTTAAGTGTGACCTGTGCAGTGAGATAAATTTGCCAAAATTTTATCCTATATTATTTCCTAGCTGTTTTAATAAACAAGATTTGGCAAATAAATATGCGAAGGGCCATTATAAATCAATTTTTCTATTGCTTTAATATAATGTTATGTTCTTTTAATTTACCACAATTAAACAGAGACAAGAATATGTACATATATATTTTGAAGAGAATGTACATATGTACTTATATTTTGAGTCAATTTTTACTGTTAAAAACATGCAACAAAAGAAAGAAAATTAAAAGAGATATTTTATTGTGTACATTTTATTCGTAGATTTAAACACAAAATTTTATTTGTATTTGTTTTTTATCTCTTATTTAATATATGTTATCAATTAAAACCAGTGCACTAACTAATGGTAGAAATATTTTCATTGCATTATAATAATACATGAAATGTGAACTAATATTATTTTGATCAAAACAAATTTTAACATATAAATAATACTAGAGTGCCCTGTAAGGGACATTGTATATTCAAAAAAAATGTTATTGTTAACCAGTGTTTATTATAGTATGTAAATATAATATATTCTGAATAAATAAACAAAAAAAAAAAAAAAAACCAGTGCACAGTAAGCCGAATAAAATTATTTTGAAATAATTTAGCAATTTGTAGAGAGCTTCGCCGATGGCATGAGCATAGCAAAGAGGTACTCGAGCTTAAGTTTTAAATCTGGGTACCAGCCATTTTATTCTGCATGCATTTTAAAATTAGAATTGTTAAATTTTCCATACCCTGGACCTATTTTCTTAGAATACTGGATTCAATTTGCAGCAAATTTATTTGAATTTTTCACATAGCTAGCGAGCAAAATTTAAAATTTAATTAATTTTAAATTTCTGGAAAAAATTTGAAGATTATATCTTTTCTGGCATAAAAATTATATGATTTTCAATCTAAAAAATTCAAAATTATTGCATATTTGTGTATTTTGCCGAAAAACGGCCACCAAGCGAAATTCTTAAATAGAAAAAAAACTTTCTTAAGGAATATATAAAAATTTTAATTTTTGTTAAAGCTAACTATACGTGTGTACCTTTAAACCAAATATTGTATAAAATTGATAAATCTTGAAGAAGATAGAGGTCCTTCAATTCGATCTCTTTTACATTGAAATTTTAAATTTAACCTATATTTTCTAAAATCTTAAAGCTGGGATTGGAAAAAGAAAATTATTATAAAAAAGCTATACATATATGCTCCAAACTATTGCTGAGTGTTTCTTGAGCTATAGTCCATTTGTGGTCTTTATGGGCTAAAAATCAAAAAGACTCCCATTTTAGGATTTTCTGTCTTTAATTTGTGAATTGTAGGATTTGCTTTACTTTAATATTGCAAATTTTTTGCCATTTAAGTTAAGTTGACCAACTACACAAGAACAGAAAATTTTTTTTAAGCTGCTTAATATACAAAAGTTATATTGCATATTTAATATGTTTACTTTTCTTAAAGTATACCCTTTTTATCATAATTTATCAAAATTTTCGGAAATCAGCCACAGTTATAAAAACTTTGTTTTATTATATTATTTTTTATGTATATAAATATAGGTAATGTAGTTTCCTATCAAACAAAAAAATATTTACTTTAATATCATTTTAATGTGCAAAACTATGCATCTATGTGCAAAAATATGCATCTCACTTTTATAAATTTATATTACGGAAGATACAAATTTTTATGCGCCTGTAAAAAGTTCGTAAAAACAACAATTATACCTAGAGAATGGGTAACCACGAGGATTATCTGAAATTAAAAATTATTATTCAAAACTTACAAAAAATAACCGAAAACTTAGCTTTTTTATTTACGAAAAATCCTTGATAGTATTTATTCGCATAATATTATTTTTTTTTATAAAATAACCTCTAATGTCATGGTGTATTTCTAAAAAATAAAGTAAATCCTTTAATCCTTTGTTGTTAGAAAGAGAAGAAGCCTCATAACTAAACCAACGTTTTTTCATTAATGAAAGTACATGATCGGAAGATAGCAACAGGCTTAAGAAAGTGTCTTCATTTTGTGACTTCAAAATCCTCAAAAAGATTTCTTGCAGTATTTTAATAATTAGTGTTTCCCTCACTACGAAGAGGCTCTTAGAATTTTTTCGAAATAAAAGAATTATTTTTTAATCCTTACACACTGACGCTTTTATTGAGAATGAATAAAAATAAAAAAATAAAAAGGAATTCAAGAATAAAAAACAAAACAAAATAGTGATGTCAACATGACAAAACAAATAGTAATGTAAACATGTGAGTTGCGCTTTTAGTGCATTATTTCTAACACTCCTCCTCAACTCACGTGTCCATATTATAAAATAAACAATAAACAGAACTACTATACAGTCAAATTTAAGATCTTCATCAACCTTAAATGTACCGCTTTCGAAAAATTTTTCGTAAAAATATCTGCGACCATATCGCCAGTATTACAATACTCCAGTTGTATGTCACCATTCCTGTAGACTTCTCTTATGTGGTGGTAGCGAATATCAATGTGTTTACTACGGCTATGGTAGACTGGATTTTTAACAAGATGTATTGCGCTTAAGTTGTCGCAATGTATAGTGATTGGATCATCATTAAAAAATTGAATTTCACTAAGCAGTTTCCTTAAGAAAATGGCCTCCTTCGCAGCAGATGACAGGGCCATATACTCAGCTTCTGTGCTGCTAAGTGCCACAGTCGATTGTTTTCTGCACTGCCAAGAGACTGCTCCGCCAGCAAAGTTAAATGTATAACCAGTAAAAGATTTACGGTCGGTGGTGTGGCCAACCCAATCAGCATCAACATAACCTTGAAATGATTGACCGGTTCTGTGGTATTCTAACTGTATATTAATTGTATGGTCTAAGTATTTAAGTACGCGTTTAGCTGCAACCATATGTTCGCGATATGGATCAGTATTCATTTGTGACAACTTACATGCGGAGTGTAATATGTCGGGGCGTGTTAGCAATGCGATGTACATCAATGAGCCGATGAGAGATTGGTAGTGTACAGGATCAACTCGTTCACAATTGTTATTATCGCACCTAATTTGGTATTTGGGCTCTAACGGCGTTATCACTGGTCGAAAATTTTCCATTTTGTATTGTTGCAAAAGTTGCCTTATTTGGGCACGTTGGCTTATTCGTATTCCACCTTTGGAACCATCTCTTTCGACTTCCATACTGATGAAGTATTTCACTTCGCCCTTATCGACGACATCAATGACTTGGGATATCTACGTTAGAGATAGCGATACGTAAATCGTCAAAATATAGCGCTATTAAACTAAAGTTATCATTTTTTCTCATCACGTATAGGCATGGCTCACTTTTACATTGAGAAAAACCAATGTCTTTTAGGATTGAATTTATCTTTTGGTTCCACTGCCGCCCAGACTGTTTAAGACCATAAATGGCCTTCTTTAATTTTAAGACGCTACTAGGGGAATTTTCATCAACGAATTTATCCGGCTGTGCCATAAAAATATCGTCGTTAAGGTCACTATTTAAACAGGCAGTTGATACATCCATTTGGTATAAATATAATTGAAATTCGGCAGCAAGAGCAAAAACCATTCGAATAGTCTCATATCGTACTACAGGCGAAAAAGCTTCAGTGTACTTTACACCATACGTTTGCGAACATCCTTTTCCCACCAGTCTGGCTTTAAATCTCTCCATATTGCCACCCTTGTTCGTCTTCAGCGAGAACACCCATTTTGATCCTGTAATTTTCTGTTCCTGTGGCAGCTCTGTCAGCTCCCAGGTATTATTAACTAAGAGTGATTGATACTAGCTTTGCATTGCCTGCCACCAGTTATCAGCATACTCGCTACTTAATGCCTCGTCAACAGTTTCAGGAATTTTAATATTACCAGCGCGCGTAAAATTGACCACATTATACTGCTTACGGGGTCTGCCTCGAGTGCTTGTTAGTAATTTTCATGGTCTACCGGGTCCAATTTTGCTTACGGGCTTATCCTTCATATCTTCGTTTTCCGAATCGGCGCATGTACTCACAAGTTCTTCGACTTCATCCTTCAGCTTCACGCAGTCTGCCGTCTCATTTTCGATTATGACTTTAACGCTTTCATTTTTTGTAGTTGGTTCTACAAAGTAGAAATCACACCTTACAATAATTTTTCGCGTATTCTTATCCATCAAACGAAATGCCTTCAACTCATCAGAATATGCGACCATCAAATATTCTTTGCTTCTGGCCATCTCTACTAGCGTTCTATTAAAACGTTCGGCTACCCCATTTTGTTGGGGTGTATGTGGTACAGTTAACTGTCTTTTAATTCCAGTCTTTTTCAAAAACTTATCAAATACACGATTGACAAATTCAGTGCCGTTGTCACTTCGAAAAATTTTAATCTTCTTATCTGTTTGGCGCTCTCCCATGACCTTAAATTCACGGAACTTGTCAAAGACTTCGCTTTTCGTTTTAATAAAGTACACAAATGCATATCTTGATTTATCATCGATGAATGTTAAAAAATACAAGCTGCCGCCGTTCGATGCTTTATTTATCGGTCCACATACATCGGTATGTACTATTTCAAGCAAATATTTAGCTCTACTTTTTGACCGTGGGAAAGGTTTGACCGTGTATTTCAGGAAACTTGACATTAAGACCAAGAACCATGTTTTTCCT
This sequence comes from Cistogaster globosa, assembly GCA_937654795.1. NCBI lineage: Eukaryota > Metazoa > Arthropoda > Insecta > Diptera > Tachinidae > Cistogaster > Cistogaster globosa. The sequence continues at coordinate 63,165,521 of OW569404.1, forward strand.
GACCAGCTCGTTTAAGCTACCACAGTTCATATGGTCATAGCGATTATGCCATTTAATAGCACGTTCATTATCGTTGCTTCAAGAATAATCTCACCACTATAGCTAATAATCACTGCTGATTTTGAAGTAAATTCCACGGAGTAATTATTTGCCACTGTTTTTCCAACCGAGATAAAATTATACCGTAACTGTGGCATAAAAAGAACGTCGTTTAGCTGATGTCAGAAGTAGCAGTTTTTATGCAAACTTTTCCAATACCCTCTGCTTTTACACTTTGGTTGTCTGCCAAACAAATATTTCCCTCATGTGCTCTAACCGATACAAACATTTCTCAGTCGCTACACAAATGTGACGAAGCGCCGCTGTCAACGCACCATGTATTTGCATTAAAAACATTTTCGTCTAAAGTCGAGAGCGCAGAGAACGATGCTTGTGTTTGTTCTTTTTTCTTCTCTTTTTCTTTACACTGAGCTGCGTAATGACCTTTTCGACCGCAATTGTAGCATCTAAAACTGTTAGGTTTGCGCATAGATTATTTATTGCTCTTGTTCTCGTTGTTGTTGCGCTTTTTCACAAAATGTTGGTGTTTACTGTTATTTGTTCGAACCATAAACGCTTCTACGCTATTGGCAGCATTATCGATTTCGTTAATATTTGTTTTACGGCGCTCACCCTCCTCAGTCAATTTGACTTTCAGTGTACTTAGCCTAGGAAGATCATCGCGTGTTTCCAAAGCCGCTACAAAATTTTCGTAGCTCTTAGGCAGACTTGCTAACAGCATTATTACAAATAGCTCCTCCTGAAGTGTAATTCCTATTTCTGCCAGTTTTTCTACTATTGAAGTGAACTTGCAAATATACTGCTGAACACCCTCATTGTCGTCCATCTTCATAGACAATAGCTGCTTGAATAACTCAACTTTGCGCATGGGCCCTTTTGGCTGATGAATCTCTTTTAATGTATTCCATGCATCTTTTGAGGTTTTGTTGTTTTTTATATGCGCTATTTGCAAGGGAGTTGCACACAAAATAATCGTTGCCATATTTTCATCTTTTCCTACCCAGCGAGATACTTCCAATTGTGCGGCTTCGTTGCCTGCCTCAGGCTTCACCTCATCGCCTGACACAACGTCCCAAAGGTCTTGATGCACAAGAACGCTTCTCATTTGAAGGCTCCACGAGTCATAATTTGACTCGCTTAATTTTTCAATATAGAAGAACTCATCTTCCTTTTATTACTTTCTATATTTGTTCAGCCACACAGGCTATTTCAAATAAAAAAAACGCGCTTCGGGTTGGGTGCCTGGGCCCATAACCTCTTAGAATGTTCTCGGAATAAAGGAATTACTTTTTTAATCCTTACACACTGACGCTTTTATTGAGAATGAATAAGAATGAAAAAATAAAAAGAAATTCAAGAATAAAAAACAAAACAAAATAGTGATGTCAACATGACAAAACAAATAGTAATGTAAACATGTGAGTTGCGCTTTTAGTGCATTATTTCTAACAGAGGCTTATGGATTATAAACCCCGTTTGTATTTTAAACTCTTCTTGATGGTCATTTTGAATTTTTTTTTTTTATCAAGTGAAGCTTTTCTCAAAATTTGGTAATTATTTCGGCTTATTCATTTTCTCAACATCAGAAATAGCTCCTTTCTTCGTAAAATTTGACTGGAATTTCGGAGGAGATATTTTGTTATAATTCGTTTTATCCGTATTGGAGATGCGCTAGGAAGAATATTGGTCATGTGTGTTGCTTCGACAGGTCGATTTTATATTTTTAGCAAGTCTTTTAACGTAACGGAAACTTCAGCTTTTGAAACTGGAGAGAGATTTTCGCCAACCTTTTTTTCTTGGACCTTGAACTTAAATCGTCATAATATTTGCATGGAGCTCTATTTTATGTGATGTAGGTTGAGAATTCCGCAAAACTGATTTTATTTTTCGATCAAACAGTTTTAAACACTTTTCAAGTTATGCAGTACCGATGACATCAACTCTGGAGTTGTATGTAACCTCATTAAATTTCTTCATCACCTTAATTCTATTCGGTCCTTTTCTAGCATTAGTCCACAAAAAACAACACAATTTCTTAAACTTCAATGTGATGGGCATGATGTTTCTTTTAATTATGATATCTAATGTAATCATGCGAATATTTATATACGTGTCGTCAAAAATGTTGGTACGTAAATATTAAAAGAAACAAAGCAGCTAGGTAAAAGATTAAAAAGGCACTTAGGTAAAAGTTTAATAATATAGTTAGCCATAGGTCATCCTAAAACGGACACCTGCAACTGTTATTTATTTTATACCATTGCTTTTAAACCTTTACATTTTTAACCCTTTTTTCAGGCATAATTGTTTTTTACCGAATTTTTTACACACGCATACAAATTTTTACTTCCCTAACATAAATTTATAAAAGTTATAACATATTGAAATTCTCATATTTAAAGACACAGTTTTACATGTAAGAATAATAATACGGTGAACCTTTTTTGTATTTGATAGGAAATTGCATCATCTCAATTTGAATACATAAAAAAATAAAATATTAAAACAAAATTTAAATTTTTTTGCTAATCTTTAAAAATATTAAATATGCAATAAAGTTTTTATAAAGTAAGCAAATAAAATTTGTTGTGGTTGTGTGATTGGTCCGCTTAAATCAAATGGCAAAAAATATGCAACATTAATTTAAAGGAAATCCACACAACTCTAAAAATGAAGACCAAAAATCCCAAAATTGTAATATTTTGCTTTTTAGCCTATAAAGTCTAAATATAGACTAGGGCTCATTAAATACTTTCTGCAACGAATTGGAGTATATATAGCTTTTTTACAGTAGTTTTCTTTTTCCGGTCTTAGCTTTGGGATCTTAGAAAATATAGGTTGAAGACAAAATTTCGAAAATTTGCTAAATTTGTTAAATTTAAGTACCTCTATCTTCTACATGAGCGATCGATTTTATACGAAGTTTGGTTAAAACGTTCACACATATACAGTCTTACAGATAATGGTACGCACTCCCCCTAAAACTGAAGTTTAAGAATAACCCTGGATTTCTGTTACAAATTTTTGCTTGCATTTGCAAGGTATCAACACCCTGTCAAAATCAAACTACTAAAAGCACGGGTAACTTTCCGCTTATTCTACTTTTCATTTTCAAACTTAATCTGGCAGCACAGATAATTATATCTACGATGCCAAATAGAAAACGGTACTTTTAAAAATTAATTACATTAACAGAAAAAATAATATACGATCAGTGTTAAAAGCTTAATTTGTAAGCAAATTCTTAAATACTTCAATAATTTTAGAAAAAAATTTTACATTTATGTTACAATGGGCAAAAAAAAAAAAAAATAAAAGACATTTCTGTGAATATGCGTGCTCATATTTTTAAATTGAGGAACGAAGGAAATTCCCTGAGTTCAATTGGTAAAGTTGTTAGGCGCGCAAAGTCTACAGTGCAGACTGTAATAAAAAAATTTTACGAGTTTCGATCCCTAGCAAGCAAGCCAAAAACTGGTCGTCCACCAAAAATTTCCCCACAAATTGAGCGATTTATAAAAAGTGTTGTTAGTAAAAATCCTAAAACAACAGCCGTAGAAATTCGAAACACTTTGAAAAATATTCATAATATTACTGTTCATTCAGAAACAGTGCGAAGTGTTTTGCGAAAAAGCGGATTTTATAACCGCGTACTAAAAAAAAAACCGTTGTTAATCGAAATAAATAAAAAAAAAACGAGTCGACTTCGCACTTATGTATGTGGACAAATCAGCAGATTTCTGGGCGAATGTGCTTCTTAATGTTGAAAGCAAGTTCAATTTATTTAGTTGTGATGTCAAATAAAAATTAAGCGCAAACCTTATGAAGAGCTGCAACCGAAGAACCTCATTTCGAACGTTGAACATGGTGGTGGTTCGGTCATGGTTTGGGGCTGCGTGTCGGCCAATGGAGTTGGGAAACTGCTATTTGTGGAAATAAATATGGACCGATTTCTTTATCTAGACATTTTGAGAAGCAATTTGAAAGATTCCGCATGTGTTTTAGGTCTTAATAGCGCTTGGTATTTCCAGCAGAATAACGACCCAAGTGTGCACATGTTGTCAAAGAATGGCTTCTCTATAATGTCCCGAAACAACTTCCACCCTTGCCACCCCAATCACCAGACATGAACCCCATTTATGGGATGAATTGGAACGTCGCATTCATTACAAAAAAAAAACAAGAACTTAAATGAATGAAATAACGTCTGAAACAACAAAAAAGTTGGTATTTTCAATGAATAATCGATTAAGAGCTTTGCTATGAAATAGGCTTTTAATTTGTTTTTTAAAATTACAGTTTTTAATTGTTTTTATTTGAAAAATGTTGGCTTATTTACTTTTCTTAAATATCGAAAATTTTTGGAATATAAAGAATTTTAAGGGGTACCTACTATTATCTGTGTGACTGTATGTAGTTGCTTTAACAAAAATTAAAATTTTTTATATATACTCCTTTCAATTTAAAAAATTCGATAAGTGGCCGTTTTTAGGCTAATAAAATACACAAAAATGCAAAATCATGGATTTTTTAGATTAAAAATCATATAAGTTTTAAGCCAGAAAATATAAAATCTTTAAATTTTTTCCTGGAATATTTTCAATTCTGCTCGCTAACTATAGAAAAAATTCAGATAAATTTGCTGAAAATCGTATGCAGTATTTTAGGACCATGAATAATTTAGAAAAATTTTCAGGTGTGAGGTACCCAACTTTAAACCCAAAAAGCGCGTTTGACGTCGTTTGTGTATCCGTACATAACGATTAAAGGCTGGCGTTCACAGATGCTACAATAACGTTATCTTTATTTTAACGTACTTTAGTGTACTGTTCTTAAAGAGTTTATGTAGTGGACTTCACTGATCTTTCGAGTATTTAAAGTGAACTTAAGCATACTTTTTAGTGGAATTTAGTGTTTTTCGTAGTGGTCTTGCTTGTAAAGTTGCAATTAAAAATTTAATAAACAAAAATTTTATATTAATATAGTTTTTATTTGACCTTTTCATTAATTGTATATTAGTTAATTTTTAAGCACTAGGTCCTTATCTTTGAATGTATTTCCGATATTTCGCAACTCCATTGGGTAGAATCATTAAGAAAATAAACATTTATTTAAACATCAAATACAACAACAACAAAAATGTAACTAACCCAGCAAAATACACATGCAAAAGAAGTAGGTAATTGATGGCGGTTTAGTTGCGTAATTTTCAGGTCTACTTAAACAAGCACTTAGTTTCTTATGACTTGAATCGTTTTTTTTTTAAAAGCAAAAAACACTTGTTGAAACAACCGTTCATTTAGAACATTCAGTTTATGTACAGTTTATGCGAACATTAATGTTCTGACAGTGTCATTTAAGGTTTGAAACTATTTTTGCATCAAAATGATATCAACAAAAATTTTGTGTGCTTGTAAAATATTTTATATAAAACTTTGTTTTCACCTTTAAAATGTTTCTCATACCTATGTTAAATAGATAGAAAATGCACACTGTAGGTTTTTCTTATTGTTTATATATATATATATATATATATATATATATATATATATATATATATATATATATATATATATATATATCTGCATGGCGCTTTTTTACTTGTAAGTGGCTCGATTGTTTTTGGTAAAACTTCAAAACGAGACTTTTTGTTTCAATACAAATCTGGTCCCGTCTAATGTTGAAAATGATTTACTCTTGTTGTTGCATTTTGTGTATAAAAAGCAAAAGGTATTAAATTGATGTAATATTTGTTTGTGTTGTTCTTAAAATTCAACTACTGTGAATAAGACGGCTCGATCATACAGGTTGCAGGTCTCTGATTCATGGGTTCTACGTAAAATGAACTGGTGCAATTTGGGGGAAAAACGAATAATTTTAATATTAGCATGTCGTTTGCTAGCATAGGCTCACGTAGCTTGGCATTTAAATGATTGCTTATAACCAGTGAAAATTCGAAGATTAGGATAAGTTTTTTCATTAATTTTTGTTTTTTATAATTTCATTTTTCATAAATTTTCGTGAGTTTTTTATGAGTTCAAAAGTTAAGATTTAATTAGAATAAACGAACTTTTTAAAAATGCATTATAGAAGACAAGTGCAAGAGGAGCAATAAAAATAGCCATGATTTTTGAATTAATTCATTTTTTTTTTGCTGGGAACATATTTCAAAAAACAAAAAATAATTTTGTGATATAAGAGTTTTTTAAAACAAATGCAAAGTACAAAAATATTTGTTATTTAATAAATGTCTATAAATCTGAGCGAAACTATGTGAGTCTGCCTTAATATTAGTTTTCTGTGCTGTTGGTGTATTAACAATTTGTAACATTTCTAAAATATAATGTTGTTTATAATTGTTCTCTGTTTGTTTCTTCCTGAGTCTTGCTGTGAGAAGTTGTGTCTTCTTTTGCTGGTTGCGTTAAAAAATGAAGGCTTCAACAACGACTGGTTTACCTTTTAGATTTTTGCTGTTCTAAGTTCTTAGTAAAACAATTAGTTTCAATTTTCAATCATAAGTTCTAAGATACAAAAAATTTTTATTATTTTAAATTTTTTACACTTTAATGAGAAAAAATAAATGACTTTGCATTACAAGGTTTGTAGGTATAATAAAAACTAATGGCGCCAAACGTAAGATCAGAGTCTATAAAAAAACCCTTATTTTATTTCGAAACTCACAACAACAAAAACTATTGATCGATTGCAGCGCCTCGTAAACGTCAAATTCACCATAAATTTAGGCAGCACCTGTACCCAGAGATGGAAAGTCGCATATTGGACATGAACATCCCGGCCGCCTTGCAGTACTGCAACTAAGAGAATATCCGACTCCATTTTGCTGCGAAAATTAAAAAATCAGAGAAACAAAAAATAATATAAAATAAAACTTGGATACTAATTCAATTCGATTAAAAAAAAATATATATATATCTCAAAACTCAAGCCAAAACATAATTAAAACTAAAATAAAGTTGAGCTGTACATGAACTCCAATTCACTCAAAAGTAGCTATCAGCTGTAAAAACATCCACATGTAAAAAAAAAAATATATAAAAAATTAGGAACTTTTCGCAATTAAAATACCATTATTCAAGAAGAATTCAATATATGTGTTTCTTACAACTGTTGCGCATCATTTAGAATACAGTCCCGATATAATATACCCAAAAATTGTAAACTGGGCTAAAGGTCTGCCAAACGAACCACCAAATACGCCATTACGTATAATTTTCGTGTAAACCTCACACCCAAGCTTTATATGTACTGCTGCTGATGCGTAGAACTGAGTATCCGCTAATTGCAGGCCTGGAAACTCCCCAACGATCGTCGAATCGATTGACTTTAAAGGGGTTATGATCTTGTATTTTTCTCTTATCTCGGCATATACCTCAACCGTCTCGCTATTTCCGTGACTACCATGAATCACCAATAGACATTTATCAGTTCGACCAACACGAACTGTTTTAGCACCAATTCGTTGCACTAACTCAGCCGATATAAAAGAACGCTCCGATCCAGGATCAATAAGTGCACGTTCTAATATATATCGACTCTTCGAAACGATGTTAATGACAGCAGTGGGTTTCAAAATTGTGTGCTCGTTAATACGATGGGTTGTAAGTGAAAGCTGGTTCCCCACTGATGAACGGTAATCCTTTCTTCCTTGCGATACTGGCTTCCTTTTAGTTGATTTAAACGGTACGAGAGCCTCAGACGAACTTGGTCTTTCACTCACTCGATCAATGGACGAACTAGGTCCCCTGGTCGTGCCTCGCGAGCAGCGGTATTCTTTTCTACGGGTTGACGGGCTACTTCTTCGCTGACGATGTTTCAACATCTTGGTTTTTCTCGGGACTGACGAACTAGGTCTTTTACCCGGTTTGTGCAGAAGTGTGTGATGCATATCACCGCAACGTTTGCACCTCCCTATGCTTTCACAAGTACGCCACATATGATCATGACTTAAACATGAAGCGCAGTACTTGTAAATAGAAACTAACTTCATCCGTTCATAATAATCCACTTGGAGAAACTTCCTGCAAAATCTTAAAGGGTGATCTTTTAGGCAAACACGGCAAATCATTTTATTGGTGGTACGGCGACCTTCGGCATACTTTTTGGACGATACCATGATACTATGAGCGCTACAGAAATAAAGAAAAAGCAATAAATAAAATAAACTAATATGTTGGAAGAACTACTAGCTTCACAACTGGTCTAATAACGGTTCCCCGCGTTGTTCTTAACTCCACAACTCTTACATGGCCGTCTTTACCTAAATGTAATTTTACAACGCGACCTAAACGCCATTCGTTTGTCGGTACATTGTCTTCCCTGATAACAACCATGTCTCCCACCCTCAAGTCTGTCTGCACACGTTTCCATTTATTTCGCTTCTGCAAATCCTTTAAATACTCATGTTTCCATCTCACACACATTCGTTGGTTCAAGGCTCTAACTCTTTGCCAGCAGTTTATTATAGACAAGGGCGACTCCTGAATTTCCGCTACAGGAGGTGCTAATAGTGGACCCCCAGTAAGAAAATGCCCTGGTGTTAAGCAGTCTAAGCTCTCGACGTTATCGCTCAGTGGGCACAGAGGTCTCGAATTCAAACAAGACTCTATCCGAGCAAGTAGCGTACAAAATTCCTCGAAAGTGTACTTTAACCCACCGGCAACTCCTCTAAAATGGTGCTTAAAACTTTTAACTCCTGACTCCCATAGGCCCCCCATATGAGGAGCACTTGCAGGGTTAAAATGCCAGATAATCCCCCGTGGGGCATAAAGTACATTCACCTCGGAACCGGAATCACACAGAAACTTTCGAAATTCTGTCCTTAACACTTTCGATGCTCCCACAAAATTTGTACCATTATCCGAATACATATCCTTTGGACACCCGCGTCTAGCTATAAATCTTGCAAATGCTGCCAAAAATGCGGGGGTGGACAAACAGCTGACTGCTTCCAAGTGAATTGCTTTCGTCGCGAAGCATACGAAAACACAAACATACCCTTCCGTTATTAAACAGGCTCGGCAGGTAAAATTACGAATATCGAATGGACCAGTGAAGTCCACGCCAGTCGTTGCAAAAGGTCGAGAAAGAACGGTTCGAGGTGTGGGAAGTGCCGCCATGATTTGACTCTGTGTCACTCGTCTTTGTATGACACACGTTTTGCAGCGTCCTATTGTCGTTTTAATAAGATTCTTGGCCCGGGGAATGAAAAACTCTGTTCTCAAAACCCTCAACATTAACTGATTACCCCCATGTAATGTAATTTCGTGAATAAATTTCAACAATAGTTTAGCTAAATGACAACTAGAAGGTAATAAAATGGGAAATTTTTCATTATACGTCAAATTTTGTGCGTTTGCCAAACGGCCTCCTACCCGCATCAATCCTACTGTATCCAGAAAAGGATTCAGGTTCAATAGTTTGCTATTTCCTATCGCAGCCCCATTCGACAGTTTGTGGTATTCATCAGCAAAATAAACCTTTTGAGCGACAACAATTAGTCTGTTTCTCACGGTTGCCATTTCCTGTGATGAAATATCTAATGAGAAATATGAATAATTATTAACCTTACGAATTCTGTTAATTCCCCCTATTACATACGCTAAAATTCTAAGAGCCCTAGCATAAGACGAAAATTTCTCCAAGAGATCGGTAAAGGATTCAAAATAAGAGTAAAAAACTTTATGACCTCTTTCCTCTTCCCTGGTATCAAACTCATTAAAAGCAGTAGATGACCAAAATTTAACAGGGGAAGCAAGCCACGAAGGCCCGTTCCACCACAAACAATTCCCAATTAGGTCTTGTGCGCGAACACCTCGGCTAATCAAATCAGCAGGATTATCACTCGAACTCACGTGCCTCCAGTAATCCTTCCCCGTTTTAGCTATAATTCTTGAGACACGGTTGGCAACAAATGTAGTCCACGAACTTGGTGGCTTTCTAAGCCATGCTAATACAATCATCGAGTCACTCCATGTGTAAAATCTAGTCTGATTTTGATCAAAATTTAAATCCTTTCGAACAGTATCTATTAACTCTGTCAAGAGAAGAGCACCACAAAGCTCAAGTCGAGGTAACGACACTGTTTTAAGAGGGGCGACTCTTGATTTGGCCAACAACAAATGTGAATGTATGTCATTTCTACCCTATATGCGGACATAAATACAAGCAACATACGCTTTTTCCGAAGCATCACAAAAGCCATGCACCTCAAGAGATTTTGAAGGTTCAAACCCGGTCCACCGCGGAATTCGAATATCGTTAATTGATGGGTAATCAAGAAGGAATTGTCTCCATTTGTTCCAAGAGTCTTTTGAAATTATCTCATCCCAAGCAGTTTTTTCACTCCAAATTTGTTGCATTAAAATCTTTGCTGTTACTACCTTTGGCCCCACCCATCCAGCGGGATCGAATAGTTTTGCAATAGTCGATAAAACTTCCCGCTTTGTAAAGTTCTCCTTTACTTGAATTGGGGGAGTGACAAAGTAGAATATATCAAGTTTCGCGTTCCATCGCATGCCTAAGGTTTTGGCTACACTTTCGTCATTAATCTCCAAAAAGTTTTCGTTCAAAAGATGTCCTTTCGGCAAACCTTGAAGAAGGCGCTCGTCATTTGAGATCCATTTTCTCATAGACAATCCTGCAGAAGACAGAGCCAAAATCAGCTGATCGCGAGCTTTGACAGCCAAAGGTACCTCATGCGCTCCCACCAGAGCATCATCCACATACATCATGTCACGAAGAATTTTTGAAGCCAATGGCCATTTTTCTGTTACGTCTTCGGCTAATTGTAATAAGGTCCTAATCGCTAAAAACGGTGAACAATTAACACCAAAAGTAACAGTTTTTAGCTCAAAATCAGTTAAATCATCCTGTATACTTCTACGAAATACAATCCTTTGATATCTGGTTTCTTCAGGATCAATTAAAATCTGTCAATACATTTTCTCAATATCACCATTAAAAACATACCGGTAAAACCGCCATTTAACTAACAAAAGCGTCAAATCATTTTGCAAAATTGGACCACAATATAAAATATCGTTCAAGCTTAGACCTGATGTACTGCGACTAGACGCATTAAAAACCACCCTTACTTTTGTGGAAGAACTTTCTGGTTTAAAAACAGCATGATGTGGTAAATAATAATGTCCTACAAACTTTGACTCGTCAAATTTAACTTCGGCCATATGATTCAAAATTTCATACTCCGAAAGGACATCATCATAGATAGCTTTTAAATCAGGATTCCTACCTAACGAAATCTCGTTGCGCAAAAATTGTTTTCGCGCCTTATCCCGCGATTGTCCTAATGACCGATGACCTGCATACTGTGGTTTGAACGGTAAAGAGACAACATAACGTCCTTCAGGAGTTCTTTTAACCGTTTTTCTAAAATGATCCTCGCAATATTCATCTTCCGGTGTACGTCTGGAGTGTTGAGGTGGCTCTTCCAGTGCCCAAAATTTCTCAAGTTGTTTATCCAAACTAACATCAACATGGTACGAAACACTTGTTGTAAAAACCCCCTGGCTCGTACTAGGAAGTGGACCCGTCAAAATCCATCCGAAACATGTTTCCTGAGCCACTAAATTACCCAGAATATTCTTTCTTACACCACTAAGTATAACTTGAGGATAATTATCGCCCCCAATCAAGATATCTACTTGATTACCTTTCGCAAAATTGGGATCTGCAAGCTTCATATCTTCTACTATAATCTTAGAGATATCAATAGATTTTACGGGTAACCTCCCTGTTAGTTTTGGCAAAACTAGAGCGTGTACTTTTAATTCAAAAGAGGGGTTTTGGGGAGAGCTTAAAACAAACGAACATTGCTTATGAACGAATCCCGCTGATGCCCCGTTTAATCCAGACACCGTGGCCCTAGTGTTTGTAATGGGCAAATCAAGTTTTCTCTGCAATCTTTCCGATATAAAAGTGGCTTGAGAACCTGAGTCTATAAGTGCCCTTGCCCAAAATACTTCTCCTCTGACTATGATATTTACAATTGCTGTCCCCAATAGAACATGCTGCTCTGCGACTGCGAAACAATTTTGAACACTTGAATTTTGAGTGTCAGACTGACTAGTACATGGGCGTTCTTTATCATTTGTACCTGAAATAGATCCGGAAACATCGCGATGTAATAGAGAGTTGTGCTTAAGATGGCATGTTGAGCAACTAAATTTAGTACTTTAACTATCTAACTTATGTCCCTCACTTAAGCAATTAATACAAAGGTTGTGCCTTTTTACTACTAAAAATCTTTCCCCGGGATTCAAATCCAAAAATTTCGGACAAAATCTCAACATGTGATCTTTAGAACATAAAAAACAAGACCTCTTTAAGATCTCGGCCCGAAAGGTCCTTACTTTTCCCTGATTTGATGCACTAGCCTTATTTGTTGTTCTATACTCAGCATTTCCCTGTAATCTCGCTCCGACAGAACGACTAGGTTCAGATTTCGCTCCTACGATAAATTGACTAGAATTCCTAATATCAAATACTGTCTCAAGCGATTGAAAACGAGCGGTCAAAAAATTATCCAACTCCCTCCACCTCGGAATCTCTTTTTTATTTTCTACACTTTGTTCCCACAATGATAGCGTTAACACTGGTAAGTTAATGGAGCATAAATACACAAAAATTGGATCCCATGTAGAGATATCTATCTCGTGCAGATTTAATACAGATATGCAATTATTTATATCCCTTTGCAATCTTTTTATATCTTTAGCTGATTCCATTCTAACGGGTATAAGATTGAATAAAATTTTCAATTGACTGTTCACTAAAATTCTTCTGTTTTCATACGCCTCAATCAGATTAGCCCAGGCCCCTTGAAATCCTTGGTTAGTCAAGGGCGAATCCTTGACAATTTCTAATGCTTCATCACTTGTGAATTGTCGCAAATAAAACAATTTTTCAACACCCGACAAGTCCTCACAATTTATATAAACAGCTGTGAACATGTCACGAAACGATGGCCAGGAACGATAGTCACCCTTAAAAATTTCCATCGTGCAAGGTGGCAACCTCATATGATGGCCGGAAACACGATTTGGTCCCATAGTTGCTGGTCCACTACCTGCTGACCCACACTCAGTAGAACTTAGAACGGACTTATTAATAAAACTTTGTGCTAATTCTCCCATTTGCGCAGCTACTGTTATGTATGCTAACCTACATTCCTTATATAAATGTTTTGCTTGCTCACATTCGTCATTGGAATCCGTAATAGTCCGACCAGTAAAGAACGCCTCATACGCTTGTTTGACTTTGTCCCACAAAGCCTTAAATTCCTCCTTTTGAAGGTCAATGGCCAATAAGCTTCGGTTCTCCTGCGACAATCCATTAAAATCATTCTCAAATTCGAGAAATAAGGAAGCCAATTTTTCAAACTTAATTAATTCCTCCGATTTCATTTTTTCACATTAAATTCCCTGCCGTTAGTACCTTTTCCTAAATTAATATGTGTAAATATTTGAACCACTTACCAAATTACTTGAAGATGAATATTTGATTTGTGTCTAAATCTTGTTGACGTATTCCAAAATGATGCTACGATGCTGCATATCATGACACGACCAATCACACTTGAGAGGGAGTTGTCTGGTTTTCTATTAGAAATTTAGTTTCTTAAATTCTAAATTTTTGACCACAATTTCATTCCTTTAATTAATCTTTGAAATGTATGATGATAGTGAAGAATGTAATATCAATATGTCTAATGTAAACGTTTGTTAAATCTTTGACCAAGGCGAATTAATTTTACCAATTCGCCTTGCTTTTAAACAAAATTTTTACGTATGCCAACTTTAAATGCAAATGTTTGAATTTCTTATTAACAAAAATGTTTTCCAATAGGATATTGTAGTGACAATTTTATAATTAAACTTTGTGCACCATTCATAACTTTGTATTTTGACTTAAACTTTATTAATAAATCCTCTGTATTTGTCTATCCTTTCCCAATTTTTTAAACTTTCATGTTTTACACTTGATATATAATAACAAAAATGTACATACATATGTCAAATAAACTGTGTATAATTATATTTGAAAGTATTATTTGAGATCAAATAGTGCGACCAAAATCACAGGCGGAGAAAACAAACCGTGCGAAATAACAACTTTTCTACTTTTTGTCGTTGCATTGGTAACAAGGGGGCTAGAAAAAAAGATTGACGACAAATTATCTTCACTTACACTGCTCAGATTATATTTGAGTTTACACTGTCTGTTGTACCACTTTTCAATAATATGTTTAAACACACGATCTTCCAGCACACTATATTTACTATTTAAAGATTTATTATAATTAAATTGTATATTTTAGTTTTCATTTGTTAAAAAAAAATGGTGCTGTAAAAATTTTCAACCACGAACAAGCAAGATCGCCATTTGCACTGTGTTTTTTCTTTTCAAGATGTCAGAGTTGTGGAATTAACAACAGGGTATCACGTAATGATTTATTAATGATGTTATCGGTAAAGCAGTGTTTAACGCTGATATTAGATTTTTGTGGGCAAGAGCAGCATATCATAACATAAAAATTAATGTTCAATATAATAAACCATTTTATTAGGCAGCAAAAATTAACATTGTCCAACTTCTTGAATTCCTTTTGATTCTTATTCAATTTTACAATGAAATCAACCAAAAAGAATATACATACATATATATCTCGAAATGCAAGTACTTCACCTTTTCCTTTATACGACCTTAAGGTTCTTCTATCCGGCTCGAAGGACCAAATGTTTCTTCCTGAGTCTTGCTGTGAGAAGTTGTGTCTTCTTTTGCTGGTTGCGTTAAAAAATGAAGGCTTCAACAACGACTGGTTTACCTTTTAGATTTTTGCTGTTCTAAGTTCTTAGTAAAACAATTAGTTTCAATTTTCAATCATAAGTTCTAAGATACAAAAAATTTTTATTATTTTAAATTTTTTACACTTTAATGAGAAAAAATAAGTGACTTTGCATTACAAGGTTTGTAGGTATAATAAAAACTAATGGCGCCAAACGTAAGATCAGAGTCTATAAAAAAACCCTTATTTTATTTCGAAACTCACAACAACAAAAACTATTGATCGATTGCAGCGCCTCGTAAACGTCAAATTCACCATAAATTTAGGCAGCACCTGTACCCAGAGATGGAAAGTCGCATATTGGACATGAACACTGTTTATTATTGAAACATTTTCAAAATTGGAATAGTGATTTTATCTAGAACAATGAGATGATATTGCAGTTTTTTGTGAATTAATATATTTATATCTTTGATCAGATTTATCACCAGCAATTTTAGTTTTAGATTTAATTTTCGTAATACCTATATATACTTTACTACAAAACCCATTATCGTTTCCACTACAAGGAATTTTATAGACTAAATTTGGCAATTCCTAATTTGGTATTTTACCTTTATTTTTACTTAATAACTTTTTGAATGTGTAGTGTGTTTTGTGTGCCATTTGATATAATTTTAACCGTTCTGATATTTAAGGCACAAAAATTAGATTTATAAATTTTTGGTTCAATTATGTTTCTTGTATTTACATTGTTCCTATTTATATATTCTCTTATTAATCTATTTGTTAGTTGAACAGAAAACTTATTTTCATTTAACACATTTCTAATATCCTGCTTATTCTTTCAATGAAACTCAATAACACTTATCTTAAGTATCCTTTCTATTAAATTTTTAGCTGAATATATTGTAATTCGTTTTCTGTGCTTAGAATGGTAGTTAGTGATTCTTTCAAAAGCCGTTGGTTTGTGGTACCAACCTATTTATAAATATTTAAACTCCTAATAAATAAAGTATCTAAAATGGTGGTTTTGAATCACATTCTATATCTATTGTAAACCTTATACAAGGATTAAATTCATTAAAAGTTTCAAATAAATTATCAATACCATTTTCAGATATTATGTAAAATAAATCAACAATATAAATGGTCAATATAATTGGTTTAATTCTAAGCTTTCCAATGTATGTGCTGATAATTTTTCCATAGCAATATCAGCCACAATTAGAGATGCAGGAGATCCAATCGGTAAATTTTTCTTTTGTTTATAAAATTTACAATTATGAAGAAACTATCTATTATCTTCACTTTAAAATTTTACAATACGTCGAAACAGACACTTTTCTATGTTAGTATGTCCGTCTATAACATTATAATTTTCTTTAATTGTGCTTATTGCTAGATCAACAGTTATGCTTGGGAACAATGACACTACACCTAATGAAATCAACTTTTCATTATCTTTTATTTTTTTGGTTCTAATCTTATTTTTAAATTCTACAGTATTTTTTAATGTTATACATAATTAGTATGGTCAGTTATCTTTCTTAGAATATTAGTTAAATATTTACAATTGGTCTTAATGGAAAACTATCTTTGTAGATTTTTGGAATAACACACAACATACATAGGTGCATTAGAGACATTTATTTTTAGACTATTTTTCTCTAAAATAGTTATAATTTTTAATCTAAAAAGTTTGTTACCAAAATCATTATTAAATGGTTAATCCGTATGTCATAATCCTGTCTAGTTATAACTACAGTTGCGTTACATTTATCAGCCTTTAATATGAGTATATCCTTACCTCTTTAAAAAAAAATTTTTTCTTTGTTAAAAAAGACCTAAATTTAAAAAGATCTGTGCAAAAACATTAAAATTCTTAGGTTAATCAGGTTTTTAAAACTGACACCGAACAACAATGGGGAAAATGCTGACACTCTGGAGTATCTATTTAGACCATAAACATAACGGATGGTACTATTAAGTGTGACGTTTAATTTTCTTTTACTGGCAGCGTCGCATCTAGCGAAAAGCTCACAACCATACAATTAAATGGGAACTAAGTAAGTTTTGGCAAGGAGAATTTTAATTTCAAAGGAGTGCAGTATTGAATTGGCCAAAGAGATCTTAACATACCGAATGTGCGACCGCAAGCATAGTTAACGTGATCGGACCAAGAAAGAGTACTACTGAAAATGACTCCAAGATTTTTAGCCGATTTAACTATTTCAATAGCTGGATTATTAATAAAAACATTCGGTGTGTCATTAATTTGCGATGATCTCTTTTGAACAACAATACATTTTGATTTTTTCGGGTTAATTCCTAATCCATCTGCATAAGCCCAATTATTGATGTGATCCAGTTATTGATTTAAAGAGTTAATACAGTTAATAATCGTATTTTCGCTACAACTTGTGTAGATTTGAACATCATCCGCATACATTCTAATCTGGCACTCATTAAGGATATTACGGTGGTCATTGGAATACATATAAAACAGTAGAGGAGCCCTGCGGAACTCCTCTCGTCATGGGAAGTACTTTTTACTTTCTGGTTTGAGTTTCAACATACTGGTGTTTTTGCAAAGATACGTTAATAGTAACTGTACAGCTGTCAATGAAAAGTTAAAGAACTTGCTTAACTTATAGCAAATGATGTTATGGTTAACAGTATCAAGTTAGTTAGTTAGGAGTGGCAGCCTCTCGCGACGAAGCTCACTTGAGCACAAACGAATGGCCCGTTGTGATACCACAAAGAAGGCGGCATGACTCCCATTACCCAGCCGAGAACCATGAGGATTCACGGATGAACTACGCTATGTCCCTTATAGAGTGGGATGATAGCTCCGTAAGAGTTCCAAAGAAAGGAGAGCCCAGAATTCTTAGTCTTCTTCGAGCCAGGGATGGGCAGTGGCACAGGAGGTGCAGTACGGTCTCTTCTTCATCCTCCGAGCCACAACTGCGGCAGAAATCATTAAAAGGCAGACCAAGTCTTTCCGCATGCCTACCTATTAGACAGTGTCCAGTAAGTACAGAGACCGTGATACTTATGGATTTTCTGTCCAGTCTGAGCAGCTGCCTGGTCCGCTTGAGGTCCAGTGTAGTCCACAGTTGTCTGGAGACACAGCAGGAACTTTCATCTACCCATAATTTGCGAGCCAAATTTAGATAGTGGTTCTTTATGGCCATTTTCACCGTTGCCAGAGGAATTCCAATGTCTGGTAGCGGGGAGACATTAAGAAGCAATGTGCCCCGTTTTGCGAGATCATCGGCCTCACAGTTGCCCTGGATATCCCTGTGGCCAGGGACCCAAAACAGGTCAATCTGTGATCGCTCCGATAAAGTGTTCAGTGATGAGCGACAACTTAGGACTAGCTTAGATGTACTGTATGCACCAGCAAGCGCCCTGATTGCCGCCTGACTGTTCGAAAATATCCGAATAGCATGACCAGAAAGATCGTCCCTGAGAGCTATTTCGGATGTTTTCAGAATGGCCATTACCTCGGCTTGAAAGACGCTACAGTAGTCAGGGAGTCTGAGGGAGAGTCTTAGTCCAAGATGATTGGAGAAGATTCCGCAACCGACTCTGTCGTCCAGTTTCGAGCCATCGGTGTAGATGTCAACAGTACCACCCACGACCACTTCGTTACGGACCCAAGTCTCCCTATTTGGAATAAGGATTCGAAACCCGTGGTCCAGAGCGGGAGTAGAAGAGATGTAGTCCACCATTGATGGCAGTGGAACGTCCCGATCGATAAACTTAGAGTGCCCTATGTCCAGCCTGAGCCAGCGTGAGAGGGCATTAAGTCTGGCTGCACAGCATTTAGCCTGTTGCAATGCCAGAAGTTTGGTGGGTAACCAGTGGAGAAGAGCAAACAGAGCCTTTGTCGAAGTAGTTCGAAGAGCCCCAGTAATCAAAATGGCGGCTGTTCTCCTGACTTTGTCAAGAGGCTTTTGGTTGACCAATCTCTCAAAAGCGGGCCACCAAAACACAGCTCCATTGAGAATATTTGGCTCTATAACTGCCTTGTAGAGCCAGGAGATAATTTGAGGCTGAAGGCCCCATCTTGGTCCTAGAGCTCTTTGACAGAGATAGAGCGCACAGGTCGCCTTCCGAGTTCTTTCGGCAATGTTTGCCTTCCATTGAAGTTTGGGGTCAGGTATCACCCCAAGGTATTTCACACTTTTACTTACACTAAGCACAATGCCATTCAGCCTAGGTGCAGTAAAATTCGTATCTTGTATCTCCGTGTGAAGAGCATAACCTCCGTTTTGCCGGGGTTAACAGTAAGATCAAAATCGCAGCACCATTGAGACAATACATTAAGCGAATAGTTCATCCGTTCTGTGAGTGTTGACAGGTACTTCCAAGAGACTGCGATGGCAATGTCATCAGCATAAGCTATCACCCTATTACCCGTTTGGTCCAGTTGCCGTAGCAGCGTGTTGACTGCCAGATTCCAGATAAGGGGAGACAATACGCCACCTTGTGGAGTGCCCCTTTTCACTACCCTTACAACGTGATCATTTCCCAAGGTGGACGTGATGATACGTGTCTTCAGTAGTTGCGCAATGAATCCCACCAGATTTGCATCAATATCGAGATCCAAGAGGGCCTTTATAACGGCATTGGGGCAGACGTTATTGAAAGCTCCTTCTATGTCAAGAAACACTGCAAGCGTAAAATCCTTATTTGAAAGGGAGTTTTCAACATCGGATAATAACACATGCAGCGCTGTTTCCACAGATCTCCCTTTCGTGTAGGCAAGCTGCGAGCTAGAAATTAGCGCGGAATTAATGGAGTTCCTGATCTGAAGATCAAGAATCCTTTCCAGCGTTTTGAGTAAGAAGGACGACAGGCTTATGGGCCTTAAGTCCTTGGGTTTAATGTGAGATGTCTTCCCCGCTTTAGGGATGAAAACAACTCGGGCTACACGCCAGCCCATGGGCATGTAAGTATTTTCCAGGCAAGCATTGTAGATTTGCAATAGCCATGGTTTAATAAGGTCTATGCCGTGTTGCAAGTCCGCTGGAATGATATTGTCAATCCCAGGAGACTTAAAGGCATCAAACGACATGATGGCCCACTCTAAGTGAGCGTTGGTCACCCGGAAAGTGGCTGGAAAA
Source organism: Cistogaster globosa (assembly GCA_937654795.1). Taxonomy (NCBI): domain Eukaryota; kingdom Metazoa; phylum Arthropoda; class Insecta; order Diptera; family Tachinidae; genus Cistogaster; species Cistogaster globosa. Next base: position 63,185,543 of record OW569404.1, read on the forward strand.
ACCGACGCGGAATTCACAATCCCCATCGCTTCGTCAATCCTTTCACTACCAGGGAAGTGAGCATCTCCAAGGTATCGATTACAGAGTCCGTCCATTTACCGTCCGACTTCTGAATACTCTCAATAATTCTCGGGGACGTGCTAAGAATCCTGCGTAGCCTGCTGGTTTCGGACGAGCTTTCTATGTTGCCACAGAAAGTTTTCCATGAGGCTCTTTTGGATCTACGTATGGCATACTTAAACTCCCAGTTTCCACTATTTTTGGCCCTATTAAAGAGTCTTCTACATTCCTTACGTAACTCTGCAATCTCCGTATTCCACCAAGGGAGTTTCGGTTTACCACTTGGCTTCGGTGGATTGCAGGCCGCTTTCGCCGCAGAGCATATCTGCAAGGTCAAGAATTCAACCGCTTGATCAATATCACAGTGGTCATTTATCTTGAAGGGAGCAGGCCTTAGGCCAAGCTCTAAAATGGACCGAAATTTATTCTAGTGTGTTTGTTTCCTATTTATGTAGGAGTGAGACACTCCGGAACCTACTGATTCCAGATCTAATTTATAAGATAAATACCTATGGTCAGAAAAGGAGCACTCTTGAGAGACACTCCAATTTCTGACAATATCAGACCAGCCACCACCTGTCAAGGTAAGATCGAGAACCTCCCTTCTACTCGAAGTGACGAAGGTAGGCTCGCTTCCCCTATTGACAATACTTAAGTCATGCAATAATATAAAATCAAAAAGAGACTCACCCCGTTCATTGACATCCGTGCTGCCCCACATATGGTGATGAGCGTTAGCATCGGCCCCAATGATGACCGGCGTTTGACTGTTGTTAGCCTCTGCAACCAGAAGCTTAAGCAGATCATGTGGTGGAGAATTACCATGATCATGGCCATATAACTGGAGACCACCCAGACATCCTTCGAGCCCATCTCCACTGCTATGGCAACGCTGTCTCTGTCACTGAATCTGCGAAGAAAGAAAGCATTAATATTATACTTAATCATAATATAGGCTCTGGGTTTACCTTGACCTGTGACGTAGACAGTTTTGTAGCCATCCATAGATAGTCCAGAAACCCGATCATTAATAACCCATTGTTTCTGGACCAGAACAATATCCTCTCCTTTCTGTGACAGGCGGAGGAGTAAGGCCGCAGAAGCAGCGATGGAATGATGAAGGTTAATTTGCACAACCCTCATCATCATTATTTTTGGCCGTAAGGGTAGCGTCGGAATCTCCCTCAGACAGGAGTGATTCCTCGCTTTTTGCCAGGTATTCGGATCCGAGACTCATTTGCCGGAAAAAGTCGCCAGCAAACTCAGATGAAGAGATGACACTTTTTGTGTCATCCGACATATCTGAACCGCACATGGAGACCGGAGCCAATTGTGAAGGTTCAGTCCGTCCGGCGGTAACCTCTGGTATCAGAGGTTCCGTGGGAAGTTTAGAATTTTTCCCTATATTATCCCCCTTATAGATCCTGAGAGAGATCGAGTCGAAACCGTAGTTGATCTCCCCCTTACAGGCGTTAAGTGGGGCGAGGGACTCGTCGTTGATGACAATGATAGCGTCACGGAAATGGCCCTTTGGCTCGCTTACTTTAGCGACCTTCCAGTCGGCCGTAGGCAGCTCTTTATTGCTGAGTTTAATCAGCTCCAGAATTTCATCCGGAGTGGAGGGATCTGCCGGGATTCGGGCGAAGGATCTTGGACGGTTCGGAATCTGGTCTTTGGTTTCACCTAGGCTGTCAATTGCCTGCTTGTACAGGTCCGCTGAGCGTTGATCAGTACAAGCGATCAATTTAACATGCCCCTGATACCAGCCCGCATCACGGCATGAGGGGGAGGGGCCAGGATTGGCTGAAATTATGTCCTTATAGACACTGCGAAGAGCCGCTTGGACTAACCTCCAATTATCTGGAGATATAGTCCCGTCACTTTTACTAGTGTCTATTATGGCCAAAACGAGGCTATCCTTAACTATCTCGCTAAGGCGACGTGAGGACACCGGTTTGGATGCTAAAGTTTTTGGCCGTTTAGGCAGTTGAGGGGCTGACGTAGCGGTTTCCTCAGCCGACCTTTGTCGTTTCTGAGGTGCCAAGTTAGGTGGAGGACGAGACTCCAAGTTCTGTTTGGCCCATTTAAGTTTAGTCTGGTCCTTTTCAGACAAAGTGTTCGGATCTCGCCCACCAAACTTTTGCAGGATCCGGTAGGCAGATCTCCTGGTCCTATACGCCCGCGTCGACGCGTTGATGTGTGCACGAGAAGAGGAGGACGTGCTAGGGCCCAGACTACCAGTTGTTTGGGCTAGCTTAACCAATGCCCTTACATCAGTAGTTGGACCAATATGCGGGGGAGCCCCTCTTTCACTCTGTTCTGTAGCAGGAGTGATTGTGGTGCTCGAAGAGGGCATTACGCAACCCTTGGGGATTGCGGTGCGGGATGTCGAGGCAGACAGCAGAGTCGCTGCACCCAGCTGTGGTCTGGAGGTAGAGGTCACAGACGAAGGTTGTTTATGGATTGCCGGCTTTTGCCGTTGCAATACAACCGGCTCCCTTTTAGGGTTGGCCTTTGTGGTCTTTTTTGTATTTGAAATTGAAGTTTTGTTCATATGGAATGGGTCCCCACTCATAGCCGCTATCTCCACCCGTATGTGTAGTCAACTCAAAGGTCCCATGGTTATCTATGCAAGCAGGGAGGCCATGCGAGGGTTGGCACCAGCCTTCATGGGGACAGGTGCTCAGAGCCAGACCGTTGCTAATTGGGAGTAAACTCAACCAAACCTACAACACCAACTTAACGGTGACGGGTATCGAACGTACTATGAGGCCTGCCAGGGTTTTAACGGGACGGAGATAGTTATGACCTTAAACTTGAGCCGTTCTCACAGGGTTTCACCCCGGTGTTACTAGGTCCAGAAGCCATAACCACCAGCCCAAGTCAAACAAAAAACGTGCCGAAAAATCGGAAGAAAGGTCCTTGGACAGAAAATGTTGTGCCAGGGGGGGGGGGGGGGGTATAGATCATTTAGCGTTACCCAGGATGCACTACGTGGAAGCGATCTATGTTTCATCCCAAAAAACAGTATCAAAGGCCTTATCAACTTCCTTTCGAATTTCCTCAGAAACATCTGCCAGTGCTATTATGCAACTATTTTTTTGCACTTTATCGATAACTGATACCATATTGATCATATTGACGTTTTTACTTATGTTTTGCTATTAATATTCGCACAGCTGTGAGCTGTCAAACATATTATTTGGTGTAGCTTTTGTATTTAAAAATTTGGCGCATAATTACTCAGTGCGTGGTTTTTGTTGATATTAACATAAGTGATTATTTTTTGGAAACTATATTTATTTTTTTAAGTCAAAGGTATTTATGTACTAAAAAAATAATTTTTGTTACCTGTGTTCCTCTAGTTTTTTAGAAATGGGTTGTGGTAGGAATTAGAAGTGGTCTATATTGTAATAATATGGAGTGCAACTTTCGGGGTTCAATGGGATTCAGTCCAATTCCTGTTTTTTGTATTAATTTTATTTGTTGTTATTTTAAAATGTCCAAAATGGTCTGCCCGTTCACCTTTATTGCATTTTTTAGGCGCAATGAATGTCTCAAAACGCACACATTTTCAAATTCGGTGTAAAAAAATGTACCCACAAACAAATTTTTTGCTGTAGAGGCCTATGTATTTGAAAATATCATTCCCAAAAATAATTTTAGTGAGAATCATTGCCGAGAAATAAAAAGAAACTGAGAAGCTTTATAAGTAGACTGGTAGGAAAGTGGAAGAACTCCAACAGGACTCTATCGAATTTTGAAGATCGCAATAAAAATTGGTTGTTTGAGCAACCAACAAGAATTCATAATGCTGGACGACCTACAAAAAAATTTGCAGAATGCTCCCCTAAAACCCAAATAAACAAAGTTTTAAAACTTGTGAATTAAACCCCTTGTTTACACAAAGCGGGGAAGAGAAGTTTATCTGAAGTGGAATCAATGGTACATTCTGACAAAGAAGTTGTTGCTTAGATTAAAAAACTATGGCTTCTGAGGTTAATAAACCTATTGCATATACGCTCGATGAAGCTTTGGGTCTATACGTGGAAGGCTTCTCAAAAAATTCCTACAAACTTATGCAAACTGGTGCAAAAATAGGAAATGCATATATATGTACATATACATATACATATATATATATATATATATATATATATATATATATACATATATATATATATATATATATATATATATATATATATATATATATATATATAGATATAACATATATCTATCATATGATACATTGTTGTTAGCAAAAAATTTTATCCTCTCGGAGTGGAAGTTACATCTATATATAAATAGGGATGTGATGGCAGTAGTGGACATTCCACTTATCGGCAACGATTTTCTGACGCTGAATCGCTTCGATTAGATAAGAACATATTTGCTGTGTGCATTGTGCCATTGCAAATAAAAAAGGGGAATGTTATTCTTTTTGAGAATTCACGACCTTCTTCAATACGGTTTTGTAGACCAATTAAATTGATTTTCGAAAAAGAAACTTCTGAATTAATAAGTAGGGAAGTTGAAGTAAATTTTGGAAATAAAAAGCTTTTTCAAACGTATCACAAATTTTACATGACCATAATAAATGGAAAAGTGTTTAGTGTTGTAGCAGAATCCTCGTCGCAAAAATGTGGCATTTGCGGAGCCTCACCTACAATGATGAACCACTTAAATGCTGTTAAAAATCGATCATGTAATACAAATATGTTTGAATACGGCTTGTCAACAATCCATGCGTGGATAAGATGCTTTAAATGCATTCTACACATTGCTAACCGATTGCCTATAAAAAATGGAAAATTCGTGGTTGTGACAAAGACATAGTTCAACAAACTAAACTAGACATACAAGAAAAACTGAGAAATAGAATGTCTTTAATAGTTGATATTCCTAGGCCTGGGTCAGGAAATACTAATAACGGTAAAACTGCAAAAAGATTTTTTCGAGAGCCAAATTTAGCTGCTATTTTGACCGGAGTCAATGTAGAATTATTAAGCAGATTTAGTGTAATTTTACGAACTATGTCGTGTGGGTATAAAGTTCATACAAATGCATTTCAAATGTATTGTATACAAACAGCAGAAATATATGTTGCGCTATATCCATTGTTTTATATGCCGTCTTCCGTGCACAAAATTTTAATTCATGGTGCCGATATTATAAACCACGTATCTCTACCAATAGGGATGATGTCTGAAGAAGCTCAGGAATCGAGAAATAAGGATCTAAGAAATTTTAGAGAACAACATACACAAAAAATTCAAGAAAAAACACAATGGAAGATTTGATGCATTCACTTCTCTTCTCTTCTGACCCTCTTATTTCCTCGATCTGTAAGCGACGTATAAAACTTACTTTTAGAACAAAATATACAGGAAGACGCTGTTTGTTCTTATAATTCTGATTTTGATTAGAAACATGCATTTTTGCCTTAACCCTATGTATCAATTGTGCAAATTCTTTTATCTTAATTAATAAAATAAATAATATGTGTTTAAAATTAACTTTTTTATACTTTTCCAAGTGAAACAAAAATAAATAATTATGGTCCAACGCTATTTTAAATTAAATGACGCCAGAATGCATTCGTCCACAGGTACAAAAGAAAACATAGAATCAATGTCGCTGTCAGTTTGGCTTCTACCATAGGAATATTTAAGAACTTTTCATTGATAATATCAGCATTAATTGTGCCGGGTTCTTGTGTAATAGTTTTACCGATACCAATATCACGAATGGTTTGCCATATCTTTTTGGTGTTTAAAACAGAAGAGAACTTTTCAGCGAAATATTCAGATTTAGCATTCTTAATTAGTTTGTTAACTTTTCTTTTAGCAGTTACATAATCTTTAAGTAGTTCATTGGTTTTAAATCTTTTCCATCTACCGTAGAAAAAATATCTTTGATTTAAAGATTCTCTAATTTCACTGGAAAGCCAAGACTTAAGCCTATTTGTGATAGTCCTTGTTTAAAGAGGTACTGTTAAATCAAATAGATAGTTAGGATTAGTTTCGAGAAATGTGATTTGTTCATCAACAGAGTCTAAATTATATAACGTGCTCCATTCGATTTTGAAGAATTCCTGTTCAAGTAGCCTATAATTCAAATTTATAAAATCACGAAAGGTAAACGTTTAAATAGGTGTTACTAAATGAAAATTATAGGTCAGGAAAATTAAATCATGCTTCGAAAAACATAGCGCAGAGAGCTGATCATAAAGTAGGATATTAGATGCACTAGCTACCAGGAATAAATCTAAAAGTGTGTCATTAGTTTTAGTGAAATGGGTAGGATTTGTGGTATTAGGTAACATTAAACCTCGCGCAGAAAATTCGACCAAAAGACTGCAATCTTTAAGGAGGTTAGAATTAAATTCAACGGCTATTATCACATCATCATACATTACAGTTAGTATTTCCCACGTTTTAAAAAGGTGTCTAACATTAATGTTTCTGTTTGGTCTATAAACACTTCCTACTAGCAATTTACTTTCTTCGTTATATACTTCAATAAGTAAGTATTCAACAAGGTTAGAAAGATTAGCATCATCAAAATTCTCAAAACCGCGCAAGTCCTTAGAGGTGCATTTGATATTAAAATTGATACCCTTTTTTTATATAAATAGCAACGTCACCATAACTATCCTCTCTGTCTACTCTCCGTAGATGGTATCCATTAAATGTGGGAGACAAATCTGCAACACTAGAATCGAACCAGGTCTCAGACACACAAATGAAGTCGACAGAAGAGTTTTCAAACATAAATCTGAACTCATCAATATTTCTTTTTAGGCTTCAAGCATTAATATGACCAATTTTGATACCATTATTTTGTGTAACGAGAATTTTGATCATATTCGCTGTGCTTTCTCTGGAAAATGTTTTATAGTTATTGCACATAGGTTACATATGTGGTAACTGTTTGAAAGAGTAACGCGCGAGATGAAGTTAAATTTGAATTTTTAGCTGTCTAAAAACAAAGCCTTTGTAAAAAAATTTGAAAAATATGTAATAAATGACGTAAGTAAAATATATACTGACAAAAAAATTAAAAAATAATTAAACATAAAATAATAAATAATTGAAATAATTGACGAGTTTATGAAGAAAATTGTGATCAAATAAAGCCATGCAGAACTAATTTGGAGAATTATTAGCAAGGTCATCAGAAGAGGCCAATGGTTCCGGATCCCGAAATAAGCAATTAAGATCATTTATGTTGTCAATAAGTATAATATTGCTATTTGCATTTTTTTTATATAGATTAGACCACGCAAACTAAAGGCACTGTGCAAACGATTTTGCTTTCTGAGTTAAATTGCAGCACGAAGGATGTTGAAATTTGTGGCTGTTAGGTTTTCATTTACATAAAATTTATTATCTGAAGAGTCTTAGGAAAAATTTAAAGCCTTTATGTAATTTGCCGTAGTTAGAAAATGATTTAAGAATAAAATTCTTATCGTACGGTGACTTTAACATGACGATTATAACCGCATCTTTTGAGATAAATTTCTTTTTTTATTTATATTCTGCAATCGGTATATGATTTTTATGGCAGGTGTGGAAATATTAAACGTTTAACAGATTTTTTCTAATATTAAATATAAGTCTTCAATTGGTTTATATGGGATTTCATTTAAACATAGATCACATGCAACAATCCAGTTTTCCTGTTGCTTAAGTTTAATATTAAGGGAACTAATTTCATCCTGCATATTACTCATAGAGTCAAAATTTTATCGTTCAATATAATTTATTAAGTAAATCTGTTATATAAATTAAAGCATTTATTAATAAATTAAATTTTAAAATACTTCTATTATAAAACATATATAGAAATAAGTATGTATATATAAAAGTTAAATTACGAGTAGATGTTCTTTTCTTATTTATTAAGCACTAGGTCAGGTTTTAAAATATTGTCTTTTATTTATTTTTTCAATATTTCGCCACACCGTTGGGTGGCATCATCAGGAAACAGGAAACAAAATTATTAAAATTGTGTATTTTTGTAATTGAAAATTATTAAAATTGTGTGTTTTTGTAATTGAAAATTAATTTAAAAAAATTAAAATTAATTATAAATTAACTTAATTAATTTTAGGCTTATTACTCTATTTTTTTAAATTCAAAAATTTCGCTGCCCATAATACTTGCAAAATCTAGTTAAATTTGCCTACTCATCTCGTACATATTTGATTATATATACAAAAATTAGTACATAGATCATAAGAATAATGATATATCAAACAAAGCCGAAAATTTTGCAAGTAACCCTTATAATTTTTTTAAGAACTTAATTTAATAAGTTGTATTAGATTTACCACTGGCTATTGTAAACTCTTATTGTTAGCATTTACTGTATTTAAAACATGTTCATTCAACTAAATTAAATTAGTTATAGTATTGATTTTCTTAAACCTACTTATAGAATAATATTTAACCTATTAGGCCATTTACCTTTTATGGTTATTTGTGAATCTAATAAATAAATAAAAATTACACAAAAAAGGATTATTACAAAATAGATTCAAGTTCGTTTATTCTCCACATACTCTATAAAGTTGAAGAAATAATTCTTACAAATTAAGTGGTTTTTTTAGGCTCATAAAATTATATGTTATTAACATTTTTTATGTTGTAATTAAAGCATTTTACATATTTTTAACTCTATAATTTGATAAATAGTTGTTCCTAGCCTTTTTCATTTAGTAATATTTAGTACTGATTTTTACATTGCAAAAATTTTTAAATTACATAAAATAATTTTAGAATACCTGCTAATTTAATTTATTCAACAGATTCAATCGATTTATTATATCAATCGATTTATTATATCAATCGATTTATTATATTATTATATTCTTCAAAAATTTTTTATATAAAATTGTATTTATTAAATTTTCCATTCTAACTTTACTAGCAAGATCACTATGAAAAGCATGAAAGATCACGAAAAAGTACTCTAAAGTGTACTAAAAATAACCTAAAGAACACTTAAAATAATTTACAAGCAAGACCACTATGAAAAACACTAAAGATCACTAAAAAGTGCGCTAGAGTTCATTTAAAATACTCTAGGGATCACTTACCTTTACTATGTAAACTCTTTAAGATCAGTACACTAAATTACGCTAAAATATAGCTCAGTACATTATCGTAGTGTTTGTGATCAACAGCCTACAGTGGTTGTGTTCGCTATTTTGTTTGCGTACATAGTTATAAACAATAAAAACAAATTTAGTGTTTGTGTTGTTTGAATAGTACGTTATGTTAGTGAACTGTTTTTTTCGAACTCTGATAAGAACATACTTCGCACAGCAATTTAATATAGAAATTAAATCAATTTTTTTCTCATTCTTAAAACAAAAATTATTTAAACATTAATAAATTGTAAACAATGAAGAGAATAACTAATTTAAGCAAAAATTAATACCTGCCACCTGGGTAATGCCTTAGTGATATGTATACAAAAAGTTTTTTATAATTAAAAATGTTTTAGTTACTTTCATTCTTTTAGGAAAGGGATAGATAAAAGATAAGACAGGTGGTGAAAAGGGAAAGATAGATATATATAGTCATTTTATTAGTTATTTTATTTCGCCGGCGAATATGCTATTAAGAAGTACCGACGAAGGAGGCTGCATGTTTAATGTTAATTCTGAATATGTATTTATACCATTAAACAGAAAAAAACATTTTTTATTTTTGGTTGCCGCAGGGGTTGAACCCTGGTCAACCAGGTTTGTAGCCAACGTGTTTACCACTTCGACTACAGCAGCAAAAAAAGACGGGATATGTTTTAAAAAGAAAATTTCGAGTCTTTTTATAACAATATGAATAAATTAAAAAGGTATTAAATTTATATTAGTATGTTTTGACAATAACATACATGGATGACCGTTGCATTGTGGATATTTCGTGTGTAAGTTTTGAGTGTCCTACTCGTAGTCTGGTGAGTAACTTTTCTTGTAGGTTGGTTAAGGAATTTAGGTAGACTGCTACTTGTAACGAGGTATTAATGGTTTTGTAAAAGATGTAAAGTGAGTTCATGATGTTTTATTGTATCTACGATTTTACTAGTTTATTGATATTTTTTTGTATTATACTTTATTAGAAATAATGGAGATCTGTTTGAAAATAAATGTAAAAGGTGTTAAAATACTCTTCTTAATAGCTCGTTGTTTTCCATTTAATATTACAATTGAATTGTTTTAAAGATGCGTGTCTGCTCCAAATGAAGTTGTTAAATCTGCTCTGCGTTTGTAGTAATTCTATTAATTTGAGGTATAATTATAAAATAGTCGTTTATGTTCACTGTTGGTGTATATAATGGTATTGCAGCTTGCTATATAATAAAAGCTATGGTTGAAAGAAGTTTTGTTTGTCGTTTAAGTTTATTAAAGCTCCGTGTTCATACTCTGTTCATATTTATGAAAATTGTTGAGCAACATTGATTATTCCATTTGAAAAATTTGACATTTAAAGTGTGTTGTCTATCTCACGAGTTGAGAAATTTTACCGTTTTGTTGTTTCCATGTATACTCCATTGTTTTAGAAATGTAAGCAAAATACATATTATTAGCTGATGTTTGTAAAATTCCGCATGAAATGATATTTGCTTTATTTTACAGCTTTGATAAAATGTTGCCAGAAACATTTCATACGTTTTTCTACAGTAAAAACATAGTACTAAATCTGCAACATATTTTCATAACTTTCATATAAAAATTTTTTATTTTTCAAATCACATGACAGCATTCCACATGAATAACTGAACAGAGTACCGGGATTGATGCATCGTTAAAAATTGTGATTTTTTTTAATATGAGATATTCTACCTTATATTTTTGTTCTAATGCTCGAAGTTCGAGTTCAGAAAAATGTGGAGGTTGGTGTTGTCCGAAAGGTTTGACTTATAATTCTTAAAGATTGATGATCCTTTCATTTTTTGATAATTTTATACTTACACACGTTTATGCTTCTTGCATGCCAGAGAACAGACTGATGTGTGTATTATTACCTCATTATATTTTGGTGGTGGTTTTTTTTGTCTTCTTTACTTTTGATTAAGAGCTTCTTTTCTCCAACTTCAAAAGGACCATGAATACACTTGTTCTTGTATTTATTTGGGTTGCGAGGTGACCAGCTTGCCAAACGTTGTGAGATTTAGATGTTGGATGATTTTCTTCCTTCTTCAGTAAAATAATCAAACTTAGTATTTTCTTTTAGCAATTCACAAATGGTAAGTATATATTAATTTGTAATATTCAATATAGTAATTTAGGTAAGTATGTAGGTATAAGTAATTTTAAATATAGTACATAGTTTAGCTAAGTATTTAATTTAAAAATTGTGTATGATAATTCCGCGTAGAAAAGGGGTTCAACTGATGGTTGAAAGGTAAGTGAAGATTTTAATACATTTTGTTTCAAGACCTTATTTTGGATTTTTTTAAAGCGAACAATTCGCCGTGCTAAATTTCAATGTTGTAATGTTAGTTTTTACACAAACAAATTAACCAAATTAAAATATGTTAGTGCCCTTATATTAATGTTAAATTAATATAAAAATTATAAAAGTTTATAATTTAAGTGTTCAATAGATTGAACAAAACATAAACTCAAATACCTCTGCAAGCACCAAATAGATTGTGTTCTAGCTGGCGCATGATGTATAACTAACGTTCTTCTTTAAAAAGGTATTCAAACTTTATAAGTATCACTTTCAGTTTCCAGGCAAAAAAAACTTTTATGCAGTTTTGAAGGAAATTATTTAATAGGTAATTCTTAGACATAAACTTAGATATTATTGGAATACCCACATAGATATTGTTCTAGCTAGCGCATATTGTACATCTAACGTTCTTCTTTAAGAATGTGTACGCATTGCCGTAGCATCATTTTTAGTTTTCAATTAAAATTCAATATCATTCAACTTGTAACTATATCAACATAAACTCAAACATCTCTGGAATCAGCGCTTAGATTTTGTTCTACCTAGCGTATTGTGTAAATCTAACGTTCATCTTTAAGAACGTATTAACAAATTTGCAGCATTATTTTTAGTTTCCAAGAAAAATCTACTTTTATGCAATTTTAAACGAAATAAGTTTGTTGGTAAGTTTTAAACATAAAGTCAGATATCTCGGCAAGTACCACATAGATTGTGTTCTAGCTAGCGCATGGTGTATAACTAACATTCTTCTTTGAAAATGCATTCACACTTTTTAAGTATCATTTTAAGTTTCCAAGAAAAATCTACTTTTATGCAATTTTGAAGGAAATTAGTTTATTAGTAATTTTTAGGCATAAACTCAGATATTACTGGAAACACCGCATAGATTTTGTTCCAGCTAGCGCATAGTGTACATCTAATGTTCTTCTTTGAGAACATAGATTGTGTTCTAGCTAGCGAATTGTGTATAACTAATGTTCTTCATTAAAAATGTATTCACACTTTTCAAGTATCATATTTAGTTTCCATGAAAAATCTTCTTTAATGCAATTTTGAACGAAATTAATTTATTGGGAATTTTTAGACACGAACTCAGATATTACTAGACATCTAACGTTCTTCTTTAAGAATTTTTACGCATTGCCATAGCATAATTTTTAGTTTTTAATTAAAATTCAATTTCATTCAACTTGTAACGAAATCAACATAAACTAAAATATCTCTGGAATCATCGCATGGATTTGGTTCCAGCTAGCGTATTGTGTACTTCTATCACACTTTTGAAGCATTATTTTTAGTATCCAAGAAAAATCATTTTTATGCAATTTTGAACGAAATTAGTTTATTGGTAATTTTTAAACATAAACTCAAATAACTCTGCAAGCACCACATAGATTGTGTTGTAGCTAGCGCGTGGTGTATAACTAACGTTCTTCTTTAAAAATGTATTCACACTTTAAAAGCATCATTTTTAGTTTCCAAGAAAAATCTACTTTTATGCAATTTTGAAGGAAATTAATTTACTGGTAATTTTTAGACATAAACTCAGATATTATTGGAATCACCGCATAGATATTTTTCCAGCTAGCGCATTGTGTACATCTAACGTTCTTCTTTAATAATGTGTACGCATTGTCGTAGCATCATTTTTAATTTTCATTAAAATTCAATTTCATTCAACTTGTAACTATATCAACATAAACTCAAATATCTATGGAATCAGCGCATAGATTTTGTTCCACCTAGCGTATTGTGTAAATCTAACGTTTTTCTTTAAGAACGTATTACCACTTTTGACGCATTATTTTTAGTTTCCAACAAAAATCTACTTTTATGCAATTTTGAACGAAATAAGTTTATTGGTAATTTTTTAACATAAAGTCAGATATCTTGGCAAGTACCACATAGATTGTGTTCTAGCTAGCGCATGGTGTATAAATAACGTTCTTCTTTAAATATATATTCACACTTCTTAAGTATCATTTTTGGTTTCCAAGAAAAATCTACTTTTATGCAATTTTGAAGGAATTTAGATTATTGGAAAGTATTCACACTTTTTAAGTATCATTTTTAGTTTCCATGAATAATCTTCTTTTATAAAATTTTGAACGAAATTGTTTTTTGGTAATTTTTAGACACAAACTCAGATATTATTGTACATCTAACGTTCTGCTTTAAGAATGTGTACGCATTGCCATAGCATAATTTTTAGTTTTCAATTAAAATCCAATTTCATTCAACTTGTAACGAAATCATCATAAATTCAAATATCTCTGGAATCAGCGCATAGATTCTGTTCCAGCTAGCGTATTGTGTAAATCTATCGTTGTGTTCTAGCTAGCACATGGTGTATAACTTATGTTCTTCCTTAAAATATATTCACACTTTTTAAGTATCATTTTAAGTTTCCATGAAAAATCTTCAACGAAATTAGTTTATTGGTAATTTTTAGACACAAACTCAGATATTACTGGAATCACCTCATAGAGTCTGTTCCAGCTATTGCATTGTGTACATTTAACGTTCTTCCTAAACTGGTTTAAGATGCTTTGCGTTATATAATAAAACCATAATCTATCTTATTAAGATGATGGACTTGAGTATATTTTTGGTAATATGACTTTCACTTAATAGAGGGAATTATTTATCTATAATCGATTTACGGAGCAGTTTTTTTTGCGACATGTATAAAGCTGTTTGCTTTTGTGCTGTGAAAATATGGCACCGAAAGATTTAAGTCGATGAAAATGTTGCTTAAGATTTTATTTATTTTTGTAAAAGCAGAAAATTCATAAGCGTTGATTTGCGTATGATTTTTTATTAAAACGTTAATTGTTTCAAATGATATTAGAAATAATATCACTGGTAAGGGAGATCCTTGTGGATCTCGATTTCGATCGTGTCTTGTTGGTTTTGATATGTGGAAGTTTACATTAATTGTGATTGTCCGATTGCTTAAAAATTGTTTTATATAATTGTATATGTTTTTACCAACATTACATTTCTTCAATTGAATAAGAATACTGTGAATAACAATCTTATCGAATTAATTAATATTAAAATCGAACGTGAAAATATGATATTATGAGGAGAAAGGTTTTTTGTTAAAATGTTTTGTAAATGTATAAAAATAGTCAATTGTAGAACTATTTTGTTTAAATCTAGTTTGTTTTATATCAATTAAATTATTTTGTGTCAAAAACGAAAAAAAATACTTGTGCATAAAATAAACGATATGGGACGGTACATATCTGAGAATGTTTTATTCTTGTATGGTTTCCGCAGACATATTATATTTTCTGTTTTCCATGTGTGGGGTATTACACCGTATTAAATATATTATTGTGTAAATTTATCTCTTCTTTGGTTTTTCAAGACCGTTTTTAGTCTTTTATGGTTTCTAGTACTTATTTGAACTTGTATCTTGTTCTTGGCTGCTCTATTTGTTTACCTGTTTTGTTAAGGGTTGAAGATAGTAAATAGTTGACGTTAATATAATAATATTTATTTATTGAATCAGGAAAAATTTTTGTTTTCTAATATTATCCAAAAGTGTTGAGATATTAGATATATTTTGTGAGGATGTCATGAAACTACCATCTGTCCGAGAATGATCTTGTCAATTTCCATACTTTTTATACTCCAACTTAGGGTTGATGTTAGACGTGAATTTTTGGTATGCCTCTCTCTTTGAGTCTTCAAATTTTCTCTTAAGCTGGCTTCACCCACTGTTTCGGAACAAAATTTTTGGGTATTTAAATGTAACTACCCAGGTATTTATCCAAACACCTGGGTAATTACCCAAAATGTGGGTATAAATCAGAATAAAGAAAAATTTTAATAAATTAAAAGAAATTCATTTTTATTATGTATTAGATTTTTTTAAAACAAATTAAATAATTGAAAAATATAATCGTACTCGCTGTGCGTATCCGATAAAAACTCATAACGAATAAAGTGCGTAATTCCTGTTGAAGTTGAAGGGATATCGTCTTGAGTACCTTTCAGTAAAGAATTCATGACATTTTAAGTGGAGTGCGTGCTTTCTGCTGAAGGTGGTAAAATATTAAAAAAAGCAAGTTTTAGTTGCACGATATGTTATTTTCCTGCTCTTTGTGTTGTTAAGCGGTTCCTTTTTTTCAGTGAATGAAGCTGTGGGTGCTAGAGGAACGTTCAGTAGCTGCTGAAGTACAGGGAGCTATTTAAATTCGAACAGCTTATTTGCTTAGTTGGGTGCTTTCATAAATTCCTTTCCACTAAGATACAGGAGAAATTTCATCCAAACAGCTCCAGACAAAAGTTTCTGTCCAGAAATCATTTCTGGCCTTGTAATTGGCAAAATCTGTGACAATGTGTGATAAATTCAATGCATCGCTGGAAACAAATATTTAAGAATAAATGAACCAAATTCTTTTTATGCACCTGAGGCTCAAACTTGGCTTTCGAATCTTTAATATTTCTAGTTACTTCAGCATTGTTGTTGCCATCGCTTCCACTCCTTACATTGAATTGCCATAAGCACGCTGATTAGCGGCTCTTATTAAGAATTGTTGTTGTGTTTGATGCAGTCAAAACTACCTTATCTGAGCAAAACGCATCAAGATATGTATTAAGAAAATACACTTAAACAAAATATGTTCAAAATAATGTCGAAAATGTTCACATTTCTCTTACTCTACGAAACAATGAGAGTTTAATATTCAAATGAGTATTTACCCGAAATAAGATAAATACCCACGTATGAAAGTGGGTATAAATGGGTAAATACCCAGCGTTGGGTAAATACCTAGGTCTAAACCCATCTCTAGTCTCAGAGATGCGGTTAAATGATAAGGAATCATTTATAAACTTCCACCGTATGGATCACCACACACTCGACATCCGGCTTCATTTCTGAAATAAGCTTCAAGACAAGGGATTCGTTGAGATCCATAACACAATTTTTTAAATTTATTTTCTTTTATTTTGTGTTTTACTATAAATATACCAAGCAAATTAATGCAGGTAAGCTAAAGAACAAAACAAATTTTAAAAATAATTTTTGAATGTCAAAGCAAACAAAGAACAAAAAAGGATGTAAAATATATATTTTTTTTGCTTGAGAGACTTTTATCACAATAATTAGACTGTGATGCTTTTTCTTGCTTTTTCACTTTTTTCAGTTGACACCAGTTTTTTTTTTTTTTTTTAAGAAATTGCTTACTACAAATATGTTAAAATTTTTAAAGAAAAAATTATTCAGAAAAGAAGTCAGGCAGGTTGCTTGGCAGTTTTACTTTTTAAATTTGCAAGCAGTTTTACCTTTTAAATTTATATGCGCATAACATATATTTAACATGTACATATAATATGATGTGGCCGCTCATTGTTTCGGAACAAAAATTAAAATTAAACCAATTCAAGCTGAAATTGTTCCGAAGTGAGTTTAACTCTTTTTCTCTCTCTGTCTCTCTCAAAAAGAAGCATGTCAAACAAAATATAAAAAAAATGTTTCGGAACAAAATTTTTGTGATCCAGCTTTTATTGTAGGTTTTTTCTTCATTTGGTGCAGTGTTGCCAGAACTTTTATGCTTAAAACCTGCGAGATCCAACATTACATATCGAAAATACCTACAATATCTGCACGTTTTTTTCAAATCTTCAAATACAAAGTACATTCTCAGTATTAAACACAAAGAAAAGATCAATTAGTGTGCTTATTGTGGATGTGTGGTGAGTTGGAGTGTGTTTACTGGAATAAGACCAAATGATAACATATTAGCAGGAAGAGTCACTTCCATTAAGAGGTTTGAATTAAAATCACCAGAATTTACTATACCACCATACGAAATTTTCAAGTGTAGAATATAAGGCGGTTAAAGGTACTCTTTTATTAGGTCTATAAATACAACCGACCAACAACTTATTGCCAAATGATGAAACTTCAATAAATTTAAACTCAACCGCTTGTCCAATTAAACTATTTACAAACGATGACTTGCAGCAGATTTTACAAGAAATACTGTTTTTCGCAAATATGGCAACATCACACCACGGCCTCCTCTATCAGATCTTTAAGCTTTGTATCCATAAGGACATATAAAATTATCGGGGGTTGAAGTTGCTAGCCATGTTTCCGAAACACAAGTAACATCGACATCAGAATTCTCAAAGATTAATTTAAATTCGTCTATTCTATTATTTAAACTTTGAGCATTTATGTGTGCAAATTTAAAACCTTTTTTATGCTTAGCTAATATTCTGATCATATACAAGTCTTTGGATCTTCCATGGTCGTCACCGTTAGAAGTAAAAAAAACGTAAATGAAAATGTGCAATGCTAATTGAAACAAAAATTTCATAAAGGACGTTTAAATAAAGTATTACGTTTAGAAAATAAAAAAAATAATTAACATTAAAAAATTTTAAAGAAGCAACATTAAAAACTAAATTTAGATTAAATATTACAGTCATGTAATTATAAAATAACAAAACAACTGGAAGAGTAATAAATAAAAAGACAAACATACAGAAATTTAATGCATTCAAAACACAATACAATTTATTCAGCAGAGCAGAAAAACTGCTTTATTTGGTTCGGCAAATAATATTAATTGGTTCATCGTTTTCTTTCTGCTTAACATAAACAATACTCCGTATCGTGAACACTGACTTCAAAAGCAAATCCTTTTTAGCCTAAGTGCTGTTTTAAAAATGCCATAATTGTGTGGTGTAAGACTTTCGTTGATGTAAAAAGGAGTGTCACTTTGGAAACAGCATTAGATAATCTTAACGGAGATTTAAATTTGCGACGATGTGCTGCAACGCTTCCTAGAAATAAGTTTTCTTCATATGGCGTATTGAATTTAATAACAATTGGTGGATCATCTACATTGCGATGGTTTTTATAGTTTTTTACACGGAAAATTGATTTTAATGAATTTTATTGGTAATTTTTAGACACAAACTCAATTATTACTGTACATCTAACGTTCTTCTTTAAGAATGTATTGCCATAGCATCATTTTTAGTTTTCAATTAAAATTCAATTTCATTCAACTTGTAACGAAATCAGCATAAACTCAAATATATCTGGAATCAGCGCATAGATTTTGTTCCGGCTAGCGTATTGTGTAAATCTAACGTTCTTCTTTAATAACCTATTCACACTTTTTAAGTATCATTTTTAGTTTCCAAGAAAAATCTACTTGTATGCAATCTTGAAGGAAATTAGTTTATTGGTAATTTTTATACATAAACTCAGATATTACTGAAAACACCGCATAGATTTTGTTTCAGCTAGCGCATTGTGTACGTCTAACCTTCTTCTTTAAGAATGTGTACGCATTGCTTTAGCATCATTCTTAGTTTGCTTTTAAGGTGTTGCATAAATTTTCAAAAATTTCATTTAAATTTTCATTATTATGCGAAGGTATACCTGTAACACGTACATCTGCTGCCACCATGGAGTTTTCTTGTCTTAGACACTTTAACTTTAAACTTTCAACATCAAATTTTAGTTTATCAACTTCCGTGTTAGCCATCTCAAGTTTATTTATTTTATTATTTAATTCATTTACTTCTCTTTTCACATCGTTAATTATTTCATCTTTCAAATCTTTAAGTTAAACATCGCTTACTTAACGCAATCATACTTTTTGTCATTTCAGTTTGCTATCTTATATACTCACCCTGTTTAGTAAATTTGGCATCAAGCCAATTCCATAAACGACCGCGTGAACAAGAGTCATTTGGATTCGAAAAAATAAGTTCAGCTACTGCAGGAGTATTACCAAATGAGCTAAGCTCAGCTTTATCTGCTGTTCTTTTATCACTTACAATTCTCTTAATTCTACGTGTTGACATTTCTTCTTATTTTTTTTTTTCTTGTTTTTGCTTTTATTTATTTATATTTACTTTCTTGTTTCGTTGTTTGTGTTTAAGATTGTGTTTAACTTTTGCTTGTTGTTATACTTGATTAAAAGATAAAAAAAATGCTTATTGTAAAAGAATTTTATAAAAGCCGCTTACAGTCTCCGATTATAGATTTTTAATTTGTTTGTTGTGTGTGTTTATTACCTTACACTTCAGTTTAGTTAATTTGTTTGCGGGCTAACTTAGATGTTGAGAAGAAAAAAAAATATTGTTCATGTTTATTTTACATATGTTTTATTGTGTTTTATTTTAAAATGTTAGAACTTTTTGTTAATTTTTGTTTGACACTTGTAAAATTAATTTTTTTTTAGTATTAGGACTGTGTTTATTTAAATAAATTAACATAAACTGCGGAGCTCAGCAAAACACACCCGTT
This sequence comes from Cistogaster globosa, assembly GCA_937654795.1. NCBI lineage: Eukaryota > Metazoa > Arthropoda > Insecta > Diptera > Tachinidae > Cistogaster > Cistogaster globosa. Next base: position 63,205,364 of record OW569404.1, read on the forward strand.
CTTCTTAAGAGAAACTTCTACACCTAGACACAAAGTTATTTCTGTTGAACGCATTTGTCGTTCACTGGACACACAGTGAGGCACTTACCTTTTGTTAGGTCACCGCATAAGTTTACCTTAATATTGATTTTTGTTTCTCGTATTTTTTATTGTTAAAATTCAATATATTTTTTGGCTTATTGTAACCACTGTAATTTGATGCTAATATTATATAAACGAACCACTGTAATAAGATTTGGTTATTAACCGTTAGTTTTTATATTTGTTTCTCACTTAAATTCTTTCAAGTAGTATGTTTTGTTGTTGTTAAAAAGAATTCATTTACTTAAACTGTAGGCTTATATGAATATATAGTAAAATTGTTTTTGTAATTTTAAATACAAATAGTAATAAGTTCAATTGGTACATTGGAAGTAAGAAACAAAATAACAACAACCACAGTGGCTCTTATTTACATATTGTTAGACTTATTTTTAAGTTTTGGGGATAAAGAAAACAGTGTTAATCTTGAAGTGAAACAAATCGGGTCTTTTTTATTTTTACACGGTCGCAAATTCTAAGGAACAATTTAGTGCCTCAAAATACAAGTTAAGCAGCTTATAGATAACAACTTTAAATTACCAAGTTGCTCTATATTGCTGCCGGTAAGGAAAACGCTCCTTATCGTACACCTTTTCTAATTTGCTTTTGGTTATATTGAAGCATTATAAAACGCCTAAAAAACACGAACTCAACATAGGAGTATTATTTTCCTTTGCGAAGTTCAATTGGCTCTTCCGTAGATTCATTGGTTCCTTTGAAGCACCACTAGTTCCTATGAATACCTACAAGTTCTTCTGGGAGTTTGTTGGTCCTTTTCAAGCTGCATGGATTCTATAGGGTCCTATTAAGATGTAGTGACAAATGTGGGATCCATGGAGAGCTGGAGGTGTATTTGCAACTTCTGGGATCTATTGTCACACCTGACGTCTATGGGGCTCTACTGAGTTACCTAAAAGTACAGTGACCCGTTTACTCGTTCCTTGACCGCACGTAGATCCACTGGCAACTCTTTGTCAGTAGGGTTTAACTGACCCATGGAGTCTTTTTGCTTCGTGGTTCACTGGCCCTTTTGAAAGATCTCTTGGAGCCCTTTGCCCGCTTTAAGATCCTCCTTTAGAAACGTTTTGCCTGCTTAGAGGACTTTTGACAACTCTGAAAGCCCTTAGCAATTTATAATCAATTCGTTGAGAACCGATTGTTATAGTAAATTCTAAATAGGTAGAGAAATAAATGATTCAAAAATGAATATAAAAATATATATTTTTTTATGGCCGATTATATCTTAAAAGATGAAGTAATTTATAATCGAAAACTATCTGTTGAAGAGATACGAAGAATGCTGATGAACATTGAAACAGATTAAAATTGCATTTCATTTTCCTGATATCTAAATTTAAGCAAACTTAAGCATAAATGCATAATATAAAGAAGTTAATAACAAAATTATTTCTTTTGTAGGTATCATGGATTAGGCGACGGGATTTCCAATTGCTAACAGTCGGATTATCTACACACAGTAGTGATAAGCGATTCCTAGTAGAACATGCCCGACATATGGGTCATTGGTCACTACGAATAAAGTCTGCGAGGTATGAGGATCGCGGTCTGTATGAATGCCAATTGTCCATTTATCCTACGCAGTCCATATTTATAGAATTAAAAGTTGTCGGTAAGTATGCAATCGTAAAGGCATTGCAGCAGGTTTTTTCATTTGATTTTCTTCGCTTTTTATAACCTTTTCTGCCGATTTTTCATTCCAATTTTTATAGTAGACATTTGAGATCCAATTAAGCCTTGATAATCATATAAAAGGAAACCGATTTAGTAGCAAATGCTTACGTAACTTTTTAGTTTTTAATTTCCTTGTCATTAAAAGGAATGCCCAAAGGCATTTGGGACAATTGGTACCAAGTGGTTAAGGGTTGTAATGCAATTTTAGTTATTACCATTGTCATAGACTAGGGAAGGGAATAGACCTCTGGAGAACCCATATACCAAAACATCTGCCAATGGGTCCATTGAATCATTTAGTTGAATACGCGCAAACCTAAAGTTAAACTGTGATGCTAGAAAACTTCAGGCTCGCCAGAACAAGGACTTCGTACACCAAAGTTACTACCAAGAGGTCCATTAGCTTTTTCAATTGACTACGCGGAATGCAAAAATTGAATTGTAAGATTCCAATAAACCTTTAATATTGCTGGAAAACTTCAGGGTCGCCAGAACGAAGGAGAGATTGAGTTTCCCTCTTCTATAATTCCTACAATAAAGATATTTCTCTTATATGTAGACGGTAACAACAACCCTAGACATGATGATATCTAGGCGAATGATATAGCCTTCACAGTACAAAAATAATTTTTAGCAAAAACAAAAACGGCTTCAAAAAGAAATACGACCAAACGTTTTTTGAATCTTAAAAAAAATTTAAATGAGATCAAGTAAGTTTTTCAATGGAAGGCTTTAGAGGCCAAGTCTAAACGGATGCAAATATTGTTGTATACACGCTTCAAGGGTACCCATTAAATGTTTTTTTTTTAGGTTTTTAGAAGCTGAGTGAAAACATGTCAAACCCTCATGCAGTTCGGATACAACCACTCTGATTGTTATGAAATTTACCACAATTGTTGTATGTTATTAGGCTTTAACAAAACATAAATTTTCATACCCCAGATTCTTTCGGCTTCCGAAATATGACGTCATAAAAGATATGAAAAATGATAAAAAATCACAAAAGTCACTTTACAAAAAGCTTTAGCACTTTTGAACTATGCCAGATAATTTAGTTTTAGCAGCGTTTTAAAGGTAAAAGTTGACCCTTTACAATTGTGTGCATATTTTGTTTATTTAAGAAAAGGTTAAAGGTCATTTTTGTGGTCTTGAGTTCAAAGATTCATATCTGAAAAAGTATATTTTTATAATTAAAAAAAAAAAGATATATCATATATTAGACTCGCTTCTACATTTGCAGATTAAGGTGTAGACTCGATTGATGTCAGAGTTACAGAGCAGAATGTGATCGTAAATATGTTTTGTATTCATACAAGACAAACCTTTTATGTTAAAATTTATAATATGACATTAAGGTTCATTATTCTAAATTTGTTTCCATGTTTTTTGGTCTTAGCTTACGAAATTTAGATATACCTACATATTTTGTGTTTTCAATGTTGTTCTCGAAACAAGGCATACATTTCCCGTAAGTTCCCCACAAAAGCCTTTTTGGCTTACGAACTCTTGTTTAATTTTCCGTAATGGACACAAAATCGTTAATTCCGGGAATACTTCGGCTGATGTCATCGCATTCATTAAAATTTTTAACTGTATCAGCAATTTTACTTGGTAAAGATTTGCCCAGCTTTTAATTCGGGGTACTTAATATTCATCGGCAAGTATTTTCACTTCTCGTGCCTAAAAGTTTGATATGTGGAATTCCTCTATCATCGTAAGAATAGAACAGCTTTTAGGCAAAGTAGTATTGGCATTTTCTCGGAGATTCTTCAAGATTTCTTTTAATTTAGAAACCACAATTTTATGAATCACCACAGCTTTGTCTTTAGGCAACGATTCATTTTGCTTTAAGCCTTCGACTGAATCTATCACTTCATAGTCTATTTCTTATTCTGAATTTAAAATGTTTTCTTTTTGAATTCGACATATTATAAGTCCACATGAACGGCATATTCTACTTGATGTTCAAATATTTTTACATATGGCGGTGATCTACGCTTAAGATCTTCTTAATTTTAATGGTATACATTTATGTCCCACTTCTTCGAAATTCATTTTTTATACGATATTTTAAACTTATCACAATTATTAAAATTTTTGAACTATTTTTCAGCTAGCAGAAAACAAACAATCGATTAAATCGAATTGAGTATGAACACTAAACATACTTAGGATCACGTTTTGGTTTATATATCGGACACCAATCCACCTTTATATTTTCCGTTAATGTAGAAGAGGGTTTAGTACAGTGATGCGCAAAATATAAAATGTATTTGTATTGGTGAGAAATATAAAGTTACACTATGAGAAAAGTTGTTTATTAAAAAACGGTATTAGTAATATTATAAAATATTACGCATAAGTAAATTATCTAAATGTAAAGTATTTTAAATTCAAGTCAAATTCCTCAGTATGCAAACATCCTTTTAATTTATTTAAATAATTTTTTTTATTTTCCTCAAAAATGATTTCTTTTTCATCAATATTAAATTTATTAAACGTTTTATGAAAAGTTTCAAAATGCCTTTTTTAAGTATCCTCTCTCTTTTTTTTTTTAATGTTTTATAACATAAAAGGCATTGCATATCGCAAAAAGCATTTTCAATCAAAAAGTATTTTAAAATGCCATACTTCGCTTTTTTGCTGTAAAAAATAAAAAAAATTTCTTCCAGTGTGTCAAAAGAAACATTCATACATCCGCGTACATTGACGACTAAACAAAAGAGCATAAGAATGTGTGTAAATTATTTTTCCACAATTGTGGTATGGCTTGCGCATCACTGACTTAATACTTGACATTTATTTTTTTAAGAATTATAAAAATATGCTTTTTCAGATATGGACCTTTGAACTCAAGACCCCAAAAGCTTATCTTTGTCCTTTTCTTAAAAAGAAACAATATGCATATAATTTTAAAGCGTGAACTTTCCCCTTAAAAAAAACTAAATTATCTTGCATAGCTCAAGAGTTCTATCGCTTTTTGTTAGGAGACTTTTGTGGTTTTTTTACATTTTTTACTACTTTATGACGTCATATTTCGGAACCTGAAGGAACCTGGGATGAAATTTTTTTGTTTAATTATACGCTTATATTGTATGTCTTTTGTACGAATTTCATTGAAAACTGAGCTGATGATGCCGAAAATGACATTTTCTCGTGATGGTTTGACGTGTTTTAACTCAGCCTTTAATTAAAAACAACATACATGTAAAACTTATACACGTGGAGTTTTATTGGTAAAATGATACGTAGTCTGTTAGATTTGAAGTGGCACAAAGCGAGTGAAAAGATAGAGCCATTTACCCTTTGTGTAAATTTCATTTGTATGTATGGCAATTATGATTTGAAATATAAGGCCGTACATATTAAATCACGCCTTACTTCATAAAATGATGTACCACTACATAAAATTATTTTATTGTCTAAGTCCAGCAACTTTAATTTAGTATTTATAAATTTCAAATATCTACTTATTATGGTTCAAAAGATATGCCCATATACGTTCTCGATTATATAATAATTTCTGTCAATGTCTATGATCTTACTACATTCGGAAAGATAGCCTTCTTAAGACTAAAAAAAGATTACAACAATTCTCTTTCTGACAAAAAATGAACATTTGTTTTTTAATTATAAAATAATTTTGAGAATTTTATAATTCTACTGAAAATATAATGCCAATAATCGATAACATTTTAAATTAAAAATAATTTTTTTTTTTTGGCATCTATATAAATTTTGCCAATGCTTAAGCCAGCTCTTTAGAAAACATTTATCCAAATTTTTTTTAAAGTAAAGAAAAGAGATTTGTTTTAGAAGACCATAAAAAAATTTTATATTACATTATAAAATTCACCAATATTACACGTTTTTATACTTTCTTACATCGCTTTGTGCATTATATATGTTGCACTCTGACTCATAATGTAGACGTAATGTATATTAAAAGTAAAATTAACACCACTATTATTTTTATCCTCATATGAAAAAAAAACATAACAGAATGATAACCAATTTGCAAACGCAATTTTATGTTTTATACTCTTCACCACAGTGGTAAAGGGTTTGTCTTAGTTTGCCATTTCATTTGTAGTTTCTACAACATAAAAAATTAATTAAATTATTTTGGCTTAAGTTCAATTCCATTTTACTCTCTACTTTTTTTATTTTATATATATTTTTTTACATTCTGCTCGTATCTAAATTTTTTCTTTTTTCTTTGGAAAACGTCCCCATACATTTGTAAATAATATTTCTTTCTTAAGAATTAAAAAGAAAAAAATATGTGTTTAATTGAACTTAAGCCTAATTAATTTAATTTATTTGTCATATTTAAACAGTTCAAGTTATGATTTAATAAAAATTAAAGTTAAACAAAATTAATTTCCAACTCAATTAAGCGATGTTCGTCTATCCGTCTCACAGACGGATATAGTCTGACAATACCTTTAAAATTAAATTATGAATATGTAAAAATCTAAGTATACAGTTTGACAGACTGCAAAATTCTTATAGTGAATTCTCAAGGTTTTGACCTAGATTTGTCATTTTGGAATACTGTTAAAATCACGAAAGTTGAGTAAATTTTATACGTTTTTATTGAATTTTTACGGTTTTAAGAGGATATATTTGCAGAAACTTATTTTAATTTTTAGAAAAATTTCATTTTGAATTTTAATCATAAAAAATTACATTAATTTTAATTAATTTAAACTGTGTATATTATAAATGAATTGAAAATTAATTCTGGCCTTAGTTCATTTATTTTAATTTCTAAAAACCTTTTTTTAGAAAGAAAAAATTGTTTTTCAAATGTATGTGGACGTTTTCCAAAAAAAAAAAAAAATTAGACGCTAGCAGAATGAAATGCTGCACTTTCTGGACCGCTACGTCCTTCATCAGCATTCTTTGCATCTATTTCCTTTTTAGTTGTGTATTTGTAGACATCATCCATTTATTTAAAATTACTTTCAAATTAAAAATAAAGTGTTACCTTTTATTTAGAATATATATAAAGGTTTTGAGAGTGAAGGTTGTCGCGGTAGTACAAATGATTTAAGATGGTAATAATTTTGAGATTTATACTTTAATACTTCAGATTAGATCAGATATGGTTAAATTAGATATGGTTTTGAAAATTGTGCTATTGAAAATCAGCAAGATCGTTCTATATTTTTGGAGGCAGCGGAAACAAATCCAGTTAGTGATGTAGCTTTAATCAAAAAACAAATATATGGCCAATAGGGAATTGGAAATTTAGAAAAAATATCAATTGAAAAAATTGGTGCTCGCACATATTTTCAGTGTAATGCGTCTCTAAACTTTTCATAAAAATGTAATATTGGGCACCATATTTTTAATGGCGTTTTCTTTTCTGAAAAAAATGTTACCCAACAATAACATAGAATGTTTTGCATGTTACCTAAACTCTTTAAAATTGCTACACATTTTATAGCCACAATAGAATAAAAAATGTTATTGAATTTTTTAGCTACCTTTACGTATCAGTAAAGTTTAATTAGCGTGTCAAACATAAAGAAATATAATACTGTGTTTAGAAACAAAAGCAAACACCACTTTTCTACAGTAATAACTACTAAAATAAGTGTAGCACACTTACCCTCACATGAAATTTAGGGTAATATATTCAACATATTTGACACTTTTTTGTGCAAAAAAAGTACATACTTTTAATTTACACTCTCGAACTTTATTTAGAAAAGAACACAAAGGCGTAAAAGGTGTTGAACATATGCAACATTTTTGACAGAAATGGAAAGGCCATAAGATATCAATCTGGGTATTACTTAAAAGTTTTAAAGAGATCTTTCAGGAAATACTAAATTTTTTCTTTAAAATGCTTGAACCATTAAGGGCCTATGAAATTTTTATATAATACTAGCAGAGCTCGCGACTTCGTCCGCGTACCATTTCTAATTTTCTTAAAATTAAAATTCAGAAACATGTGTTTTGAAATATTTTTGATAGAGTTCAGTAAACAGTGTTAAAAATTTTCTATCTACAATAATAAAATGTACTGACAAATGTTCTAGTACCATTATACCGGTAAAATTGGGTGCTTTTACATTTGAGCTTCTAGTTGTTTTACGAATTGACATATTTTTATGAAAAAAAAAATTATTTTATATATAAACCGTGGTTCTAAGGGACCTCCTTACAAAGTTTTATTCAAATCCATCCAGCATTTTTTACATGATGCAAACAGAGAGATATGCAGACAGATTACTATCTACAAAAATTAAAATTTTCAAATATATATATATATATATATATATATATATATATATATATATATATATATGAGCCGTTTATTTTTAAAGTGGCGCAAGTCACTTTGCTTTTAAGCTGATACACATATTTAAAGGATTATATTTTAAAGGTTGAACAACCATTGGGGCTACATCATAAGAAGACATACTTGCACTTATTATCTTATTATTATTAAACTTCGTTCAACATAAAACCGTAGCAGCTCTAAACATTTTATTTTTTTATTTTTACATAGATATTAAATGCCTGCACAAATGCACATGAATGAACAATCAAGCTATTGCGACAAACAAATACTATCAAATATTATAGAAATAAAACACAAAAACTTTCTAGGCCATAAGATATCAATCTGGGTATTACTTAAAAGTTTTAAAGAGATCTTTCAGGAAATACTAAATTTTTTCTTTAAAATGCTTGAACCATTAAGGGCCTATGAAATTTTTATATAATACTAGCAGAGCTCGCGACTTCGTCCGCGTACCATTTCTAATTTTCTTAAAATTAAAATTCAGAAACATGTGTTTTGAAATATTTTTGATAGAGTTCAGTAAACAGTGTTAAAAATTTTCTATCTACAATAATAAAATGTACTGACAAATGTTCTAGTACCATTATACCGGTAAAATTGGGTGCTTTTACATTTGAGCTTCTAGTTGTTTTACGAATTGACATATTTTTATGAAAAAAAAAATTATTTTATATATAAACCGTGGTTCTAAGGGACCTCCTTACAAAGTTTTATTCAAATCCATCCAGCATTTTTTACATGATGCAAACAGAGAGATATGCAGACAGATTACTATCTACAAAAATTAAAATTTTCAAATATATATATATATATATATATATATATATATATATATATATATATATATGAGCCGTTTATTTTTAAAGTGGCGCAAGTCACTTTGCTTTTAAGCTGATACACATATTTAAAGGATTATATTTTAAAGGTTGAACAACCATTGGGGCTACATCATAAGAAGACATACTTGCACTTATTATCTTATTATTATTAAACTTCGTTCAACATAAAACCGTAGCAGCTCTAAACATTTTATTTTTTTATTTTTACATAGATATTAAATGCCTGCACAAATGCACATGAATGAACAATCAAGCTATTGCGACAAACAAATACTATCAAATATTATAGAAATAAAACACAAAAACTTTCTAGTGTGTATTTGAAAAATGTCTTGATGTTTTAATATGTCTTAAAAACAACAAGATGTCTTGAAATGTTTTAAAACGTCTTTGTACATCAAACGGAGAAAATTATTAAAACTTTTAGGAGAAAATTATATTTTGCTATTATATCCCCTAAGGAATTTCTTTAAAATTATTTGTGTTTATTGGATAGTATTTTTGTTGAGCAAAATTAGATTTATCATTGCAATACTCGTATAATACACTGTTACTTTAATTTCACATTTAAAATGTATTAAATACATAATGTGCGCATAAAAACATCAATATTTTATACAAATTTATATTTATTAATAACTATTTTATGTGGTTTAATGTAAGATCTTATATATACACATCTACTTGTATATAATTTTTAGATATTTCACGGTTATTTTAGAGGAGAAAAAATTAAGAGGAATTGCTATTTTGTTTACAAAAATTCATTTTATTGCTTCTTTAAAGTAAAATGTAAGCCATTGAAAATAAGTTAATGTTAACATTACGGTCTAGGTGAGCAAGTACTTAAAATATTATATGATTGTCTTTCAAAATTACTGTTTTTAGTATTAATGTGTAGATACATCATTTATAAAACATTTCTACAAAAACCAGTTCGGTAAAAGAAAAATGTTTCATCTAAAGTGACTTAAACGTAATTAGAATAAACAATAAGCTTTTATAATAAATCAGGTCGTTTTGGATGTGAAAAAGTATTTATTTATTTATTTCATTTATTAAAAGTAAATTAATTTACAAATTAATAATAATAGAAAGGAAGTGGCTGCAGCGGCCCTCGTCCTTATATATTTATGCATGCAAGGATAAAAGGAGATTAATATACATACATATAAATATATATATATATATATATATATATATATATATATATATATATATATATATATATATATATATATATATATTAGAGCACACATGGAATATATGGGATTTGCAAAAGTGTTTTTTTTTCTACTCCCCGCTCACTTTCGGTCATCTAGAGGATTAAAATTATGATAAGCGTCAAAATTTTGTTTCTAAATTGTAAGCCAGCCAGGCCCCGCGCACATTAGTGGTAAAAATCGTATGTATTAAAAAGCTGTTAAAAATATGTTTGGCTTTATTTATTAATAACTCTTAAAATACAAGGTTTTCGGGATTCAGTTACATAAACATCTTTTTTCGTTACAAAATTACGAATATTTTGTTCAAACAAACTTTTAGCCTACAAAAGACCGTTAGTAGTTTTTTTAGCAGCTCCCCTTCAAATTATAAGGCTTATAAATGCGTATACTTTTCATCATGCGATAAAAAATTTTGTGTACAATTATTATGTGAGTAGATTTTGTTCAATATTTTCTTCATTTCACTACACTACTTTTCTCTAAATTTTTAATAATTAATTACAATAAAATATGCAAAACGATTATTTTCACTTTGTAAGTATAATGGAGTCAGTTAGATTATATTTTAGCGAATAATCGATTAAAACTTTAAAAAGTATTCGATTAATCGAGTAAAATATTAGTTTAAAATTTATTAAAGTTTCAAATAATTAAAATTAAGACCAAGTAATACAAAAGACCACTAAAGGTAAAAAACTTATATTTTATAATATAATAACCACTACTAAGATCTATTTCATTTTATAATCCAGATTATTTTGGTTGTGTCTTTAAAAAGGTAATAAAATTATTTTTTGAAAAATTTGAAGAAGGAAGATTTTTGTAGTGCTGTTCCATTGCATGTATTATGCTTTGCTTTTGTTCTTCTTGGTGTGATAATACTGGATTGAACCTCGTAATCAACGCTATTCCTCTTTCCGCTATGCCATTGACCACTAACAGACGTTTAACTACTTTTTTGGCTGCAATAAAGTTTTTGTTTTGCTCCCAAGTAAGAGGATCACACAGCAAAAAACACTTACTGATTCCAATAATTTTTTCACTTAAAATAGTATATTCAATCCTTTCATGCTTAAGCTGAGCCCTCGTTTTGCGAAACTTATCGAACAAGTTAATTTTCGGTCCGGATTTATTTCGCTCTACTGTTACTGAAATGCTGCCCCAGCTAATAATTCCATTATATGGTGACGACATGCGAAATGTATTAATTTTCTGTTAAGTCTTTTTTCTAATGTAACGCAGGCTCCTACACAAATACTTGTGTTGCTTGCAGTGGTATCAAAACACATTGCCATAACATTATTTTCTACATTCCAATCTACCAGTGCTGAATAAACGGCATCTGCTTCAATGACTCCACTTTGCTTGGAAACTTTTGGAATTCCTAGGGCTTTACTGTTTCCACAAGAGGATAAAATAATTGTCAATCTATTAAGTGTTAAAGTCTTTACATTTGTGTAATCTTCAAGAATTTTGCCGTCCCAATGCACCGTATATACAGCGTTACCAGAAAATTCTATCTTAATGTTATTTAAAATAATATTTCTTTGTTGAATGCGCTGCTTCCGAATGTATTCTGGAGAAATACGCAGAGTTCTGATATCGTGCCCTAAATTATGTGCTGTCTGACCAAGTATTATCGCAGCACCAGTATTACTTACTTGATATCTATCTAAAGCTTGGGTTAATCCGGAGTTAATTAAATTCTTAGGAGTTCTACTTGGTTTTTGTCGAATAACTTTTCGTGGAGGTATGTAAGTTTCATCTTTTTCAGACACTGTATCATTTTCACTCTCTTCATCATCTCTCTCTTCAATACTATTATGTCTCTCAGAGTAATTTGACAATCGATTCATAGAGCTTAATCTCAATCTCTTTCGCAGTAATATCATTTATGTGCGATGGTCAGTAAGAAATTGTTAGACTTGTTCATTATTGGTTTCTTTTAGTAACCTAGCAACATCAACATGAGATGCATCTAATAAAACATCTAAAGAATCCACAAACTTTTTTTCTCGAACATGTTGTTTTCGCTTCCGGATGTTGTTATAACTCTCATAAGTTCGTAAGATTAATTTTTCGATTCCATCTTTTCTCTTCGTTGGAATTTTAAAACTTTTATAAATAGCCATTATTTCAGCGGCGACAGTAGAGCAACTACTTCTGGCACAGTATTTTTCTTCTTGTACTAAATAAAGCAATCTCTTCAATATCACTTTTTTGCTAGGTAGCATTTTACCACTAAATTTTTTTAAAGTTTTTCCTATAACAAAATTATATTCTCAAAAACCGACAACAGTTAAGAAATTTCAGATAATTACCCAATAAATAGGCACTCATATTTAATGTAGATATAGTTTTAAATATTCTTAAAAAATCTTAAAATTTTAAAACACGATAAAGCGTACCTTCAATACAAATGTTTAAAGAACTTTCTAGAAGCTATGACTTTTTTTGTATATATATTTGATTTTTAAATTATTTAAAATAGGCTTACTACATTATTCTAAAATCCAAACACCTTCAGCAAGTTTATAAGCCCCTTGATATGCAAATTAAATAGAACTTGACGTCACTGAAAAGTATAATTTAATTTCGCTCAACTGAACAGTTACGTGATCAATTATTCGTTAAATAAGTCAAATTTTAAAAATGTTTAAACAAAATTTAATTATAAAAATCGTAAACACCAACCGATTAATCGAATACTTTTGAAAGTTTTATTTGATTATTCGCTAAAATATAATCCTTAGTAATATACAACTGACTCCATTATACTTACAAAGTGAAAATAATCGTTTTGCATATTTTATTGTAATTAATTATTAAAAATTTAGAGAAAAGTAGTGTAGACCTGAGAGGTTTTGGTCATTTAGTCATGAAATGAAGAAAATATTGAACAAAATCTATTCACATAACAATTGTACACAAAATTTTTTATCGCATGATGAAAAGTATACGCATTTATAAGCGTTATAATTTGAAGGGAAGCCACTCGAAATTCCGTTTTAAGATAAACTTTGAATTGGGCCGCTAAAAAAAACTACTAACGGTCTTTTGTAGGCTAAAAGTTTGTATGAACAAAATATTTGTAATTTTGTAACGAGAAAAGAAGTTTATGTAACTGAATCGCGAAAACCTTGTATTTTAAGAGTTATTAATAAATAAAGCCAAACATATTTTTAACAGCTTTTTAAGACGATTTTTGTTACTAATATGCGAGGGGCCTGGCCGGTTTATGCTTTAGAAATAAAATTTTTGTGCACACCGTATTATTTATCCCCAGCGGGAGCGAAAAAAATAACACATTTGCATGTATGGGTGCTCTAATATATATATATATATATATATATATATATATATATATATATATATATATATATATATATATATATGTATATGTATGTATGTATGTATGTATGTATGTACATATTTACAGATTTTTTAGAATTTCAAGAGGTAGATGTTTTTTAACAGCTATTTGATAGCGTTGTATCGTTAAAACAAGATAGTAGATGCGACATCGTGAGTTGATTGTTGCATTTCGGGCATACAGGTTTTTTTTAATATATTGTTACGTTTATTTAAATTTATAAACGTTTGTTTTACTGAGTTCTCTTATTGCAAAATAAATAAACACAATTTATTTACTACTTTAATTAAATTACACTCTTATTAGACGATTATTCACTTAATCGCGATTAGTACAAAAAAACGCGATGGCAACTTCACCACTGTTTTATCTGTTTCACCACGAGATCTTTACTGGTTGACGTTTTCACTAACTGCCATCCCTAAATTACGACGTAAAGCGCAAGATATCTGTCAAAATTTCTCATGTACATACAAAATGTATGAAGCATCCCTAAATAGCACGGCGTCAACGCTTAGCAATTGGAAAATCCAATTTTGACAGCGCGTAAGATAATGCAGTTGCCTGTTGTTTACATATTTTGTTGTAGTATTTAGAGAACGTTACAAAACAGTAATGACATTTTTGCTTTTTTCGGGCTTATATAGCGTTTTTATCACTGTTTTGCATTTCATTTTTTAGGGTTTTATTAAAAGTGATAGGTTAACATTACTGTTCACAACCAAACGTTGCGCTTTTATTTAGGTATGCACCTTCAGCGTAAAAGCCATGCGTTATTTTGCGTCGCGTTATACGCGCTAATTTAGGGATGGCAGTAAGAATGAATAAGCATGTATGCTTTTATATACCCAATGATAAGGCTCTTGAATATACTAGAACTTACTCCATCTGTTGTTAGAATATTTCTTTACTACGCATTTATAATTTGAGACACATGATGATTGTTATTTGATTCCAGAACCTTCCATTATTATTTTGAATTTATTTGTCATGCTGTCTATTTTTATTAGTTGTTATGTAGGTGTTTGTGTAGTTGTGTGTTACGTTTATTTTTATTTCTTAGTTGTTAGTTGTTTTTGTTTAGTGATTAAGAGGTTTTTGTAGAAACTTCTGGCGTTGTAAACATACACAATAGGTCATTTCGTTTTACTTTGTTGGTGACAATTAATTTTATTTCTTTTTATGACCTAAATAAAGCATCTTCGCAACAATATTGATGCGTAAGACTACTATGACCAATCTTAAGCGGGTTAGGATTTTTTGTTGATATTTTGGCATACCCGTGGCATAGCTTCTTTTTTGATAGGTCGGGTTAATCCTCCTATAGTATCTGTTTAGGGAGTGTAAAACTGAATCTTGGTTTTCATACTCAATTTGTTTGTTTACGTAGTTTTTTATATCTTTTTTTGTGTAGTTGTCTTTTTGTGTAGTCTTTGGCACTTTTATCAAAAGTAATGTAATTAGTAATTGTGGTTGTGAACATTTTGGAATATCCTTAGATATTAAACAGGTAAGGGAATATTTGTAAGCAGTATTGCAATAAAATAATAAATAAAGGCCAAAATGTTTTATGCAAAATGGCTTAGAGGTCATTTTAAAGGTTATGTGAATGTTATGTGAAGAGGGTAATAATTGCGGTTGAAAAAACCCTATTGAAATACACATATTTTGGAATGTTAAAATAAATAGTGGTGCAATAAAAAAATTTGTTTTGTTATTTTTGAAAATAAAAATAGTTATTAAAAATTAAAATGTTTTAATTCAAAATTCTATCCTATGCAAATTTTTATTTCAAAACTTCAAAATGCAATAAACTCTCGAGGTCGCATTAACAAAAATAGTTTTGAATTAAAAATAATTTTTGATGTTTTTTTTCTTATTTTTTAATTCTCTATCGCCCCATACATTTACTTTTTTGATTGCATTTACATTATTGTTCCAAATGACATTAAAAATTAAAGGTAGGCGTGGTGATTTGCCTGCTGCCTCGAAGAACATGGACCGATAATGCTGATTTCCAGTAGCACCTCTTTTGACACTATGTCTGATCGAT
Source organism: Cistogaster globosa (assembly GCA_937654795.1). Classification (NCBI taxonomy): domain Eukaryota; kingdom Metazoa; phylum Arthropoda; class Insecta; order Diptera; family Tachinidae; genus Cistogaster; species Cistogaster globosa. The sequence continues at coordinate 63,220,950 of OW569404.1, forward strand.
TGACATATTTATGCTTTTTTTTGCCTTTTGTACTTATTTTGTGTTTTGCCTCGGCAAACTTGATTGCAACACTTACACGGACGGACAGACGGACATCGCTCAATCGACTTCGCTATGCATAAGGATTTAGGATATATATACTTTATGGTATCGGAAATGGATATTGTAATATTAGACACGGAATGACAAACTTAGATATACTTTTTCCACTTTTTGTGGTGAAGGGTATATTAAGCAAAGTTGATTACAACAATTTACAATTTTACAAAGTGAAAAAATATCAACATAATTGGCTCTAAAAAATTTGAGGAGTGGATTTTACGAAAACCCTCTCATGACTTTATAGCATGGAAGTCCCCTATCTTTAAAAAAATTCAAAGGCACAGGTCTACACCTCTGAGCTACAGGTTCAACTTTACAGCATATGTATTTAAATACCCACTTAGGCATAAAGGGATTCTAAAACATATCAAATACGAATTTTATTTTTAAGTTAAAATGCGTTTTTTGCACGATTTTATCATATATATATGTATATGTGTATTTATATTTAGAAGTACTTGTGATATAAGAGATCTATTACTATTTGGATTTTTAAATTTTATAAATATTCTTTGGATTGCCGGCATGAAACTGTGCAAAACAGTCTTTTGGATGCAAGTTCTCATTGCATTTTGAGCTCAGTTTTTCTACTACAATGCGCACACCGGACGCGTTTGCAATCTTGTCAACTATGTAATCAACCATTCGCTTTTTCATTATTTGCGCATTCGTCACAACTTTTCTATAAGCATGGCTACGATTTTTAGGAATTGTTATTAATGCTTCGACAATGATCCGAAAATCGAGTTGGCTCTTGGGTGGCAAGCAGGGTTGCCACGTGGCGTGGAATGGGCTTGATCAAGGCATATTCATTTAACAGGTAAAAGCAGTTCTAAAACAACTACAACAATGTATTTTTTTTTTTTTTTTTGTAAAATATGTTTTCAGATACAAAATCAACTAACGCTGCACATAGGGACAAATAACCAAATTACGACGACAAATATTTAATTTCTTATTTCGTTAAACGTAACCACTATTGTCCTTATATGTTATTTTTCCTAGCACCCAGTAAACTTATAAGAATTTATTTTTTAACGCATCACATAAGTCTTTTATTTTTTTAGTACCTATTACTAGTAAACTTAACATTATATATGTATGTTTTTACATAGGCATCCTCTTAATGACAGTCGCTATTTAAAGTTACTTTCTTTTATGTAATTTTCTTCCAAAAAGTATAATTAGTAAAATTTTGAGTTTCGTTATTACCAGAATAATTCTTATCTTAAAATTTGTCTACAAAAAATTTATCATAAGGACTAAACATATATTTCTTGTCTTAAAATAATGTTTGGAATTAAAGCAAGTCATAATCTTTTGTTTTGTTTGATGATTAGTCTAAGTAACTAAACTAGCCGTAAAACAGATAATAATACTTTACACGCACGTACAGACTAATGTAATGCTTAAAAAATACTTATAGTTTGATTGCGCACTACCATATAAAAAATTAAGTGCAATATTGGTTACATTTAACAAAATTCCATTCATAATTCGGTTATTTGTCCCAATGTGCGCTTTAGAAAAAAAAATTATTATTATTATTATTTTCAATCATTTCACAAAACTTACATGTGATGAAGAAAAATACGTATAGAAGCCGTTATGGATGTCATTTCGCGGATAAGGAGCAGTAAAGAGATAAAATCAAGCTTCATAATATATTTGTACACACTTTTTTTGTTCTATGGAAGTTTTAAATACATACACAAATTTCCACGACACATGATATTACAAAACAAAAATCCTAGGAAAATAAAAAGTGTAAACAAAATTTGACACCTGAAAACATAAACAAAAAATATCACCTGATCTACTAACACTACCTAGTATATATTATTGTACCATGGGCTTGATTGTAAAGTTTTTAAAGTGCTGTCAAGTGTCAAGATAAAATATAATTTTTCCAGTTAATTTTGAAATTTAAAAAATTCAATATCACAAAAAAGATTTATCATCATTTGTTAAACACCAAACCCAAAAACTAATTCTTATTTTTGGCCAACATCAAAAATTCCTTGCAATCGATAACCAAAAAGAATCAACACATGTAATTTCCCCCCTTACTCATCATTGACTTATTGCTTGTTTTGCCCAACACTAAAAAAATTAGCTGATTGAAATTAAGTGTAAATTTTTTTGATGTGAATGAGGGTTTTCACATTAGACTAATTGTGCTGGCATAAAATAGCAGTTTGTAGGCTTTTTCGGTGAGGAGAGTGGTTTTTGGTTGGCACAATTTTTCAACCAGCTTTAACCCCGCACAAGCAGAACAAAACTAACACATACACACTTATGAAAACACAGGTTCTGCGTTTTTTTTTTGCAGAGCGATTTTTAGTGTTTAGTCGTCCATCGACGCGTAAACATGAATACATCAATGATGAATTTTTTTATGATTGAATTCAATTTTCTTATAATATTTTGTCAAGGGAAATTAAGTTTAAAGTTAATTTTTATATGTATTTTACAGGAAAAAAATTGAAAGCGAACTTTTTGTCAAATATTAATAAAATATTAATTGAAATCTTCTTCATCTTCTTTTTATGAATAAAATATTAATTGAAATCTTCAGCTTCTAGGAGTGATGATGCAGCTTGCAAGTTACAGCCCCTAGAAATTCCTCCTAAAATTATTGCCAATTCATCATCAATTATTTCAGCCACATTTCCGCATTTTATGTATGTGTTTAACGAACGAAAGGCAAACATGAAATAAACAAAGAAATTACTAACACACACAAAGCTGTGTATACGTGCACAATTTTATGCCAGCATAATTAGTCTTGTGTGAATACGAAAGAACAAAAGTTGTGCGGATTAAAAATTAGTCTAATGTGAAAACCCTCAATAGTAAATTTAAATTATTTAATGTTATATTCATTGAAGAATTTAAAATAATATTGTTACAATATATTTAGACTTATGTCGTCCATATACCATGAAAAATAACGAAGATGCCCGACAAAAAAGGAAGATATACAACATTTTGCGATAGATAGATTGAAGAAGCAGAATATTGCAAATGAATTAAAAAAAGAATATGATTATACCGCATTTTGCAAATTATGCCAAATTGATACATATTTTTAAAATAAGAAGGAAGTAGAGCATTACACAAAGATACCCAAGCAAAACGGCATATGGAATTAGCATTGGCTCAAAAATTGTCACACAGCATGATAAACTTCGCTGCCCCGGCAGACTCAAAGGAGAATTCACACATATCCAAGGCTGATCTAATGTGCGTTTTTCACAATGTTGTTCACGGGCATATTTACAACAGCTTAGACTGTCAATTTAAACTAAGTTCTTCTATATTTTGCGACATTGCTAATAAAATACGTTGAGGCCGTACCAAAGCAGCAGCTATAACACGAAACGTATTGGCACCATACGCACAAGAAAAATTAGCTGATGCATTAAAAAGAAGTTTTTACTTTTCGGTAAGCAGCGACGCATCAAATATTGGAAACGTGAAAACGTATCCTTATGCCGTTCAATATTTCGATGCTGAAACAGGAATACATCAGAAAATTTTAGATTTTTATGAAGACCCAAAATATGCTGCTAAGGACACTTTTTGACAATATCGTAAGAATAACAACTAAAAATAATCTTAACATTCAGCAAATTGCAGCATACAGTGCTGATAACGCGGCAGTTAATTACAGTGTTCATAATTCCGTGTTTAAAAACTAAAAGATGTAAACCAGAAAATAGTAAAGGCAAATTGCAATTGCCGTATAATAAATAACTGCATCAAAAGTGCTTAAAACACTTTATCTGTGGGCGTAGAGAACATTGTAATTAAAACCTTCAATAAATTTAGCTCCCCAGATTTGTCAAATGAAAAGTTAAAGGAATGTTTTGAGTTTGCATGTATCGAATACAACCATCTACTTCGGCATGTTCCCACTCGATGGCTTTCCCTTTTGCCCGCAGTTGACAGATTATTACATTTCTGACTGCGGAAAAAAGGTACTTTTTGCAAAAGGGGAAAACGACTGCAAAAAAGAAATCTTGAAATTTGTAGCATTTGGAATGTCAGATATTGAACTAAATAGTGCGGATGAAGACTGCATTTCTAAAGGATTATCAGAGGAGTATTTGTATTTTACTCATAATGTAATGCATGAATTCCACTCAGCTATATAAGCGCTTGAAAATGAACTTCACAGGATAATTAGTAAACTTATGAATAGTCTTCAAAGCCGAAGAAAGGATTTTTTTATGGAAGTAGAGTTTTGGTTACTTTTAAATATATTTCAAATAATGTTCAAGCATTTCAATCAGAAGCAAATCAATTTTTAATAAATGCCATTTCGGACTTGGAGCAACGATGGGATTTCGGAGATGAATCAATTTAAAAACACATGTCAGTTAAAAATCTGAAACAATATCTTTTATCATGGGATACATTATCAGAGCTTCCAAAATTTTTAGAGATATAAAAATCTATTAATAATGACATGTTATATACATATTGCTGTCTTCGAGAAGTGGTCCATCAATTGCCAAGAGATATTCCGATTGACAAAATATGGTGTTACTTTTTCAAAAAATGTGATAAAAATAACTTGATAAGTATATTTAAACTAATCCCATTTATTTTTTCTATTCCAATTAGTAATGCTTTTTGTAAAAGAACATAAAATAAATAGTAACAATAGTAACAATATCCTGTCGCTGAAGCTAAGACCCAGTACTTATAACCAAATCGTATCGGTTTGCTTTTGATAAACATTTTCAAAGAGTGGCGACCATAGTATGCAATCATTTGTTCGTCCACTGACACGTCGTAAGAAATTACACCAAATTGCATGAATTTTTTATTTAAAGCATCATTCAAGGGAGTAATTTTAGAAAATTTATCATTTAAATCAAGATTTTTATTGTCACAAACATTTTTGTTTTATTTGTTCGAATCTATCTAGACAGATTGCATCTTTTACAATCTGGCATCCAAGAGATGCCTGATTTGACCAGTATGATCTGATTATCGGCAAAGTATGCTGTCCTGTAAGATACAAGATTCCAACAAATGTTTTTATTTCTGTAATTGAGTAACGAAACCAGAAAGGTTTTTTGGTCCAGCATATTCACTGGCCCTTTCGACAATCATATTCATGACTTCTTCATCGAAAAAACATTCTTACAATTGTAACGGTGTATACGAACCTACTGAAGCCAAAAGTAGCCTGAGGATTTTTTACAAAGAAGCTATTGCACACAACTTACAAATTACCTCGTACAAGGCTTTCTGAGCAACCTCTTCATTGTCGAAAGGTCAAAACGGAAATTATACGCTTAACTTCATTTAGGCACGATCTTTTAACTTCGATGTAGATGGTTGGGAATCGTTGTTCGTATCAAAAAGATCATACTCTGTTTCCATTACTAAGTGGGTAGAAAAATACCCATAGGCTACAGGCTTGTGCTTAATAGATAACAAAGAAAATATTACGTCAATATAAATGCTCTAAATACTAACTGTAAAATTTAGTCAAAATCGACCAACGGAATCGGTGGTCAGTCGTTAATGGGTTAAATGGTTTACTGAAGTAAGGTCGCGACAAACAAATACGGTCAAGTACTGTAAATGTAAAACACAAACACTTTGTTCATGCCTAAATTTTATGTGTACTTATTATTATAATAAAACACTTAATTAATGTCACAAAATACTTTAACTCTTTCATCCTCTCTCAAGAGTAGAAATAGTGTCATGTCATTACATTTAACTATAAGACAAACTTGTGTATTTAAAACAGTTGAGTTCCCTTTTAAGATCCTCACAAGAAGGTACAGAATTAATCCCAATACAAAATCAATAAAGCATGAAGTGTTAAATATTAATACTCCTGTGTTCTTATTTCGATTCCCACTGAAAATTTCTTCCTCGTTGAAAAAAACATCCGGTTAAACATTATTTTTGGTCCATTCAAACACGAATATTAACGAGGAAAGTAATTATTTTACGTTTATTTAAAGCAACATCAGGCAAAGCAGCAAGTGTGTTTGGAGCAAAAGTTTTGATTCATAAATCTTTTATTTACTGAAATTATGAGCGCATGTATGTATGTATGTAGGCACACACAAAAATATAAATGGAACAAAAATTACAAAACCGACTCTCTTAGCTCCTTCAATTATTTGTATCTTTAGAACCGTTAGTATTTTTTCACCTCAAAAAACCAAATCCCTTTTTAATATTAATAAATTCCACATATTGCTGGAGTCAAAGAATAAACATATTATTTGCATACTTATTTAAGATATTAACATACAAAGTTATAGCGCTTATAGTCCCAGCATCAGAAGCATCTTTTATATCAAAATCTATTAAAAAAAACTATCGATACCTTCCAGAGTTTTACAAACTGATATCGTCGGTCTAAGTAGATCGATCGATGCGACGTCAACTCAAATTTGTTCTACTCAAATCAGATCGCTCCTTGAGTCGTCTTTCAATAGTGATGTAGAAGTATTTGTCGTCGGAAAACTTACCTCACAATTACCTCACAACACTCTCTCATCCTACAGTGTGGTCCAATTTTCTGCTTTACCTATGGCGGACAGTACTCATCATTAATCCTCTGATATAGCCCTACTGCTTGGAGAAGATATCTGTCCGCGCATTATTCGTACGGGCGCTCGATGGAATATGGATCACTCCTTGGTTACCCAACAAGGTGCTTTGGTTGGATAATTACTGGTCGGACTTATTTCTCTTCATTCGTAGCTTCGTTTTTTAATAAAGTCAAAGTCGATCATCTGCTGAATCGTTTATTACTTTTCCCAACCAAAAGATTCTTGGACAGTCTCGAAAACTGCCCTGTCCCAATACAATAGGAATGAAATTCGCTTGTGCAAGCACCTAGATTCGAAATCCAAATATGATAATGTCATAATGGAATATCTTATCCGTAATCACATGAAAATTGTTACCGCAGACTATTATGTTAACCCCAGCTCATACTACTTATCATATCATGCTGTGGTGAGACCCGGTAAAACTACTACAAAAATTCTAGTAGTGTTTAATGCCTCTTGCCCAACATCTAATGGAATTAGTCTCAACGATATTCTTTACCCCGGCCCTGTCCCACCAGTTGAGTTACCCACTCTTATTATTAGATGGCGTCTTTTTATATACGTCTTTAACGCAGACATCGAGAAGATGTATCGCCAAATACTTGTTAATCTCCATCATACCCCCTTTTAGCGGATTTTGATCCATAGCAATCTCCATATAGAAGTTTCTGACTCCAAACTAAGCACTGTGACTTTTAGCGTTAAATGTGCTTCCTATTTAGCAATTAGAACATTGCTGGAATTAGCCAATCAGTGTGGAAAGGAATACCCACTGTTTCATATATTATAAGAAGCTATATGAATAATAAATTCACCAAGATAATGCCATACTCAGGACGGTTTACACGTTTAAATGTGGAAATGGTTCATAAATACTCAATTCATGGTGGAAATTCGCTTATGACTCGATTAATGCGAACAGTATTTTGCGTCCCGAAATTAAGAAATTTAGTAAAAACAGTTATGCATAACATAAATAAAGTCGGCAGATAATAGAAGCTCTTCCTCCTGAAAGATCTACGATACCTCGTCCCTATATGTATACTGGGATAGATTTCGTCGCCCATTTTACATAAAGTCTTACTCAGGATGGGGTTTCAAAACTTCTGAGGGTTAGGTATTGGTTTTTGTGTGTTTCTCGACTAAAGCTAGAAGCATTCTCTCGTTTTTAGGCCTCTTTGTAACTTTTTAATAGAATTCCCACTTCTGGCCCCTCCAGAACAAGACGCTACTGACATGTCATTGAGCCTGGCCAATAGATGGTAAAAATTAAAATTTCTATACCAGCATGTTGTAAAAATATGGAAAGAAGAATATCTTAAGGAATTGCACAAACGCAACAAGTGGCAGTACACCGAACGTGACTTTTCTCCTAATTATTTATTTTTTATAAAACGCGAAAATTTACCCCCTACTCAGTGGCAATTAGAACGAATCGAAAGAGTTATACCTGATTCTGACTCTAAAACAAGAACAAATTCGTACAAGTTCACGAGAGTTAATAGTCAGGCCAATAGTTAAACTTGTATTACTACCTCCTCAATAGAGCAATTAATATATTTTATTTTTATTTACAGTATACAGTATGTCAATCCCACTTCGTCGCCTCAAAACAAATCGTGATACTCCTGAAGATAGATCATCTGTACCAACAAGAACCGTATCTCAAACAACTAAGCGAAAATATAAGGACCGTCGCTATTGCGACGAAGAACACGCTTTGCGGAAATGTTTCCGTTTTCGAAATTTTCAATTCAAGCTTTAATTAAAATTTTAAGACGTTTTGCTTACTGTTTTAACTGTCTCCCTCATTGACATATGGTGAGGAACTGTAGAAGCTACGGTACCAAACAATGTCATCCAGGCCTATTCACAACTGGCCACTTTATCCAACGGTGCACCCCTTATCTTAATAATTAGTTGTTTAAATAACTATTTAAAATTTTTTAATGAATATGTACACTTTATAATACTTTAAAAAACTTGGACTTTTTTGTCCTGTTTGCATAGATTTTGCATTACTGCTAGATGCATTACTAAAATGGGCAAATCGTAGCCTAGTTGAATCTGCCCACTTGACAGTAGTTGATGATGAAATTCTGCCCCAAGTAGAACATCTATTTTGTCAGGACGATTGAATTGTGGGTCTGCCAGCATAATGTTCTTTGGAATTGGCCAATGATCTATATTGATAACTTGTGATGGTTGAGGTGACCGCTGCTTAAGCCCGTGCGGTATAATTATTGATTCTTGAATGTAATGCTACGTTGACTCGGCGTGTTACCCTAGTGTCACTAGAAGCGATGCCTCTAATGGTGATTGATGTTGGTTTAGTTGAAATATTGAGACGTTTTACTAGACGTTCACTGACAAAGTTCAGTTGGGATCCTGAATCGAGAAGTGCTCTGCATTGTATCTCCTTGTCATTAGCTCGTACCTTTATCATTGCTGTGCTCAGAAGGACATAGCTGGATCTTTTAAATTGGTTGTACGTTGTAAGTGATATAGCGTTTTGATTTCCAGATGATGAGTGATCACCTTGCAGATCTTTGTTGTTTGAAATGTTTGTTGCTGCGTTATTTGAGCTCTCCAAGTGCAGCAATGTGTTATGCTTTTTGCTGCGTTCTTTGCAACCCCTTGACATACAGGCTTTAGAATTGCGACCAGGTTTTAAACAACTCACACAGTATCTGTGTTTTTGAATGAATTGTGGTCTCGCTAATGTGGACAACTGAAGAAATTTAGTACATGTGAATTACGGATGATTTCCATTTTTGCACATAACACATGAATTGTTGAATTGCTTTGTGGTGATGGAAGTACACACCCTTGATTTTGAATGCGGTGATTTTTCAGAAAACGCTTCCATTGATTGGAAATTTCTTTCCAAGAATTCCAGGAACTCTGTGATAGTCGAAACCTCTTGAGGGTTCTTCAGTGCTTGCTCGTACCGCAGACGCGTTGCTTGGTCCAACTTCTTAAGCAGTAGGTAGCATAATATTGGATCCCATGATTTCGTATCCACCTGAAGATTTTGAAGCGCTAAAAGACACTCCTTAGTTCTGTCATGGAGCGACTTGTAGTTGTCAGTATAGCCTTTAATTGGGGTGTGTACCAGCTCTTGCACAAGCTTGTTGACCAATAATCTTTTGTTGTTATATTGGTCCACCACCATAGTCCATGCAGCGTCAAAATTTTCTTCAGTGACAGCGAAGTGCTTTATCAAATTTGCTGCTTCTCCTACTAACTGTGTTTTTAAATACCACATTTTTTGAATTTTAGGCATTTATCGCCTTATCACTAGAGATAAGAATATGTCATAGAATTCTTGCCACTTGAGGTGATTTCCATCGATTTTCGGTAGCGCGACTTTTGGCATAGGCAAGTACCCTGAATCAGTTATATTATGCTGAGATTGTTCAATTGCGCCTACTGTATCGATTACCTTTCGAAGCTTAGTCTCGAGTTGTATAAATCGCACGGAGTCGTACCCTAGTTGCTCTGGGTTGTCAAAGAGCTCAAATATTTGGAAATGTATGGCTTCGATGCCTTGCCATTTGTTTAATGCGATGTTTTGGTCCTGATGAGTATATTCGTCATCAAGTAACCGTTCTAAAGAAGATATCATTACCGCTTGTCGATGTTTGAGCTTTATAAAGTCATAAGTCTCAGTTCCTAACACATCACAGCCCTCTTTTGGTGGAATTTTGTGTGAAGTTGACTTTACCTTCATTATAGATTTTTTGAGGATGTCTTTATATTGCTCGACAACATTCTGTTTTGCAGAATAAAAATCTTCCGTGAAGTAGCGGTGATCTAGAGGTTTGTCGTCACTTAGCCGAATCAGGTTGTCATTTGTCTCGTACGCCATCCATTCTTCGTCTAGTCTACGCAATCTCTCTTGAAAGTAGCTCACCGACTCCTTTCTGGCTTGGGAATCTCTCTTGTAGTTCCTAATGATTGCTTCGATGTTCTCCCCAAGCACCTTTTGCCTTTGAGTCAATTCTTCGAATGACACCATTGTGGATGATATTTAGCTGGCGATCACTGCTGCTAGTATTTCCACTCGAATAATGTGTTGCTCAACTGTTGATACGCAGAATACTTCGGGCTCAACGTATTTAGACGTCCTGCTCTTGTAACAGGATCACGTCGGGGTCACCAAAAATGTTAAGAATCTTCGCCTTGAGCTTTCTTACAAGCACTTGTTGCTCAAAAAAATGGGAAAATTACTTAAATGTTTTTGAACTAATTTTCTTACAGGCACATAAGCCTGAAGAATTTTGCTTATGTGGATGACCTCTCAAGCACTTGAACCTGGAGGTAAATTATTTTCGTTGGCGCAACAGCAGCACTTGAACCGTGTTGCTTTCTCTTAATTAAAAAGACCGTTTCCTTCAGTTTTTAAAATAGGAGTTATTTTATTTTGAATTTTCTTAGTCGTATATACTAGTTTTATCAAAGAAATATGATTAAGTTGCATATTTCTTGTAGCAACAAAACAAATATCAAACATAAACAAATTTGCAATAATAAAAAATATATTAATATAGGGCAAGTGTGTCATATTAAATTACAATTGTAGGAAATTGAATTTAGGACAAGTATTAAATAAAAATTGTAGGAAGTAATAAGCTAAAATAATTTGCAATTAAAGTGTATTAGTTTAGGCCAAGTGTGCTAGTTTATTGAACTTAAATAATTTGATGAATAATAAAAGTGATTTATTTAGGGCAATTATGCTAAAGTTTATTAAACTTAAACAATTTAATAAATAATAAGAAATGTATTTATTTAGGTTGAAGTTTATTAAACTCAATTTAATAATAATAATTTAATAAATAATGCTCGTGCATTAACATATATAATAAAGGATATTGTACCAATCGTAATATATGTTTCGAAAAAAAGTAATCTGTTGTCGACCAGGAAATTTTTGTTGTAAAAAAAACTGTTTTCTTAAATGTTAATGTAATTTTCAGGGACTCTAGTTAAAAGCAATATTTATCAAAAAAATTTATAAAAAAAAATTTGTTACAAAACACGTTTCAAAGTTATTTTATTTTTTTTTTTATGAATATGCCAAAATTGAAATCTGGACATAAACTCCTCCAGTTTTTAAAAAATAATTTTTTTTAGTATTATATTTCCGATTCCGGAAGGTAAAAAATAAACTGTTTGTATCTCACCGGGGTTTTTAAAAACTATAACGTGGAATGGAACAATTTTTTACGTAAAATTTTGAAATCGTAGTCCATTCAAAAGCGAAAATATCGAAATATACCAAATTATATATAAAAACTCTAATTATATATAACTAGAAAAATATGCGCTTCCTTTAAGTTTTCATTTACCTTTTCTTTTAAAAATTACATTTCATTATTATTTGTAATATTATGCGATTTTTCCCCAAACTTAATTATTTAGCTTAAATACTTAGCGGCGTTGATGATACAGCTGTTATTTGCCTGTGTTTTTTTTTGTAAGAGCAAATATTTTTTTGCCCAAAAATTTGTCAAATATTTGCCGTCGAGTGGTCACACTATGTTCATATTAGAAGCATTTTTGTTTGCTGGAAAATAATTTTATTTGCCCAAAATCAGCTGTGGTGTTGTTTGCTCCTAATAAATATTTTGTGGTCAGACTACGGCAAGCAAATATTTGACGATTTCGGGCAAATGTTTGTCAAGTGTGACCGTACCTAACACATATTATTTGGTAGTTTTGTTGAGTAAATGGATTCATCATGGATTCTTATCATACATTTCTTATTAAAATTTATATATAATATTTATTTAAAAACATTTGCATAGATTCATTGTATAAAGAGTATATCATACATATGTTATATATACACATGGGGTTATTTTAGAGGAACAAAATTAAAAATAGTGCTTCTCTTTAAAGTAAAAAAAAAAAACATAAAAAAATAAGTTAATGTTAAAGTTACACGTTAAAAAAAATGCTTAAAGTATTACATATTTGTTTTAAAAAACTGCTTTTTATTCTGTATTAATGTGTATATTGTAACAACCTTCACTTGTATCTTTTTTTTATTAATGTTTTAATACTTTTTTATCCATGTTTGAAAGTTGTTGAAATTCAAAAAGGAAAGAGCATATTTTATAAATTAAATTAGAATTCTATCAATTCTCTTACAATATATAGCAGTGGATTGCAAAGTATCGATGCATATTCTAATTTAGATCTAAAAAAACACACTTTCGTGGTGTAGTTATCAAAGTACTTATCTGACTGACATCGTATGAAGCTGAAAATACACCAAGCTGTAGAAATGGTATAATCTATGTGACTACAAAACAATAATTTAGTATCTCAAAAGACACCTAAATTTAATATCTCATTAACACCCGATATATTAACTCCATCTAAAACATAGTTGCAAACTATTTATTTATGGCGTCTGTGACAGAGCGTATTAATATTTACTTGGCGACACAAAGTAATTGAATTTGAATTTGAATGAGTTTATTATTACGAATATATGTGTGAATGCATTCACTCCGCCAGCAAACAATGAAGTAGAATCTAAGTGAATTTCTTATGAACATAAACGTGAATTAGAATTTGAATGTTATTATTGGAACAAAATATTGAAGGCAATCATTTTATTTACAATAATTATTTTTTGGTTGAAAATTATACAGCATGCGTTGCTACATTGGCCATTACAAACGCTGCAGAAAGTTAAAGGGTGTTTTATCAATTTTGCAACACCCTTTAACTTTTCTATTGCGTTTATTGTGGCCGATGTAAAAAAATACACTGCGTAAATTTCAAGTTCTTATCTTTTATAGTTCAAAAGATAACACTATAATCGTCAAAGTTACGTCAATTATTTAACACCCTTTAACTTTTCTATAGCGTTTATCATGGCCGATGTGGTTACACACACTTCGTAAATATCAAGTTTTTATCTTTTATAGTTCAAAAGATAACACTATAATCGTCAAAGTCACGTCAATTATGTAACACCCTTTAACTTTTCTACAGCGTTTATCATGGCCGATGTAGTTACACACTGCGTTAATTTCAAGTTTTTATCTTTTATAGTTCAATAGATAACACTATAATCGTGAAAGTCATGTCAATTATGTCACACCCTTTAACTTTTCTATAGCGTTTATCATGGCCGATGTAGTTACACACACTGCGTAAATTTCAAGTTTTTATCTTGTATAGTTCAAAAGATAACACTATAATCGTCAAAGTCACGTCAATTATGTAACACCCTTTAACTTTTCTATAGCGTTTATCATGGCCGATGTAGTTACACACACTGCGTAAATTTCAAGTTTTTATCTTTTATTGTTCAATAGATAACACTATAATCGTCAAAGTCACGTCAATTATGTAACACCCTTTACCTTTTCAATAGCGTTTATCATGGCCGATGTAGTTACACACACTGCGTAAATTTCAAGTTTTTATCTTTTATAGTTCAATAGATAACACTATAATCGTCAAAGTCACGTCAATTATGTAACACCCTTTAACTTTTCTACAGCGTTTATCATGGACGATGTAGTTACACACACTGCGTAAATTTCAAGTTTTTATCTTTTATAGTTCAATAGATAACACTATAATCGTCAAAGTCACGTCAATTATGTAACACCCTTTAACTTTTCTACAGCGTTTATCATGGACGATGTAGTTACACACACTGCGTAAATTTCAAGTTTTTATCTTTTATAGTTCAATAGATAACACTATAATCGTGAAAGTCACGTCAATTATGTAGCACCCTTTAACTTTTCTATAGCGTTTATCATGGCCGATGTAGTTACACACACTGCGTAAATTTCAAGTTTTTATCTTTTATAATTCAAACGATAACACTATAATCGTCAAAGTCACGTCAATTATGTAACACCCTTTACCTTTTCAATAGCGTTTATCATGGCCGATGTAGTTACACACACTGCGTAAATTTCAAGTTTTTATCTTTTATAGTTCAATAGATAACACTATAATCGTCAAAGTCACGTCAATTATGTAACACCCTTTACCTTTTCTATAGCGTTTATCATGGCCGATGTAGTTACACACACTGCGTAAATTTCAAGTTTTTATCTTTTATAGTTCAATAGATAACACTATAATCGTCAAAGTAACGTCAATTATGTAACACCCTTTACCTTTTCTATAGCGTTTATCATGGCCGATGTAGTTACACACACTGCGTAAATTTCAAGTTTTTATCTTTTATAGTTCAATAGATAACACTATAATCGTCAAAGTCACGTCAATTTTGTAATACTCTTTAACTTTTCTACAGCGTTTATCATGCCCGATATAACACCCGTTAACTTTTCTGCAGCTTATGTCATGTCCGACGTAGTAAAACACACACTGTATAATTTTCAACTTAAAAGAATTATTGTAAAAAAAATGAATTCCTTCAATATCTTTTTCCTCCCAATAATTGCATTCAAATTCTAATTCATTTAATTCGATGGCGAGTGAATGCATTCACGACGTTTATAATCATAATAACTCCATTCAGATTTTAATTCATTTTTTAGCTGATGAAGTGAATGCATTCTTAAAAAGTAATTTTATGATGAAATTTAAATTCTTATTCATTCATTTCGTGTGGGTAAGTGAATGGCGATCAGGAATTTTAATTTATTGTGAATGCATTCAAATTTTAATTCAATTCTTTTTTGTTTGGAATGAATGCATTCAAAAAATCACAATTCAATGCGAGAATGACTCGCAGGAATGATTCAAAAAAGAATCATATGTTTACAGCTCTGATACATACAATATACACAACTTAAGGTAGATAGATGCGAAGTATGCTGATCAAGGGCGTAGCGGTCCAGAAAATGCGGCATTACATTCTGCTAGCGTCTAGTTTTTCTTTTTTTCTTTGGAAAACGCCCACATACATTTGTAAAATTAAATTTAAAAATTGTCCTACGTCAAAAAAGTAAATTTTGATTAATTTTCACTTTTATTATCTAAATTTAAATACTACATTTATATATTCAATAGCATAATCAATTACGTATTAATATTTGTTTAAAGAAATGCTAACATTTAGTTTTTTAAAAATTTTATCATTATTCTAAGACGGATTAGCTGCAAACTATTCGTAATTCAGTCACACCGGCGGAAACACCGAAAAATACACACAGATTTCGACTTATACTTATTTTTATTACATTTTTCGTTTACAAACTCTTTAAAGAAAAATATTTGCTTAGTGCCTCAGTTATAAAAGATTATAAATAGTGCTTAAAAATAATATAATAAAGAAAAAAATAAATTTAAAAAATTTAAATTTTACGCCCTGTATACAATTTTTTTTTAATTTTTAAGCTGCGTCCGTAAACTAGATTCAAGCCGAAATCTGATATAAAATAACTGTGCAGATGTTATAAATTAAGTTTTCGATCTTGGAAATGAGGGAGTGAATGAAATGGGTTTCCAATTATGCGTTCTTATGATATGAGGTATTGTAAAGAATTGGAAGTTCATTCTAATTATTTTGTTTGAAAATACTTACCCGCCTAAAGCCCGCACTGTAATTATTAATCAGTTGTTGAAAAAAGTCATATATCCTTACAGGTTGACAACTCTTAACATGTTTTTTGTACTTTTCAGAAACGTTATTACTCCGTTGGTAAACCGTGTTGTTAGAAGTCAATAAAATATCAAAATTAGTAGGAGATATTTATCGTGTGATGTAAAGAAAAAAAGCTATTAAAATTATTTTTCATTTAAAAAAATAAAATAAATGTGATAAATGTAAATTAAACCAATGAAGAGGCTGCTGTAGTCGAAGTGGTAAACACGTTGACTACAAACTTAGTTTTCCAGGGTTTAACCCCCTGTTAATGGTATAAATACATATTTGGAATTAACATGAAAACGTGCAGCCTTCTTCGTTGGTACTTTTTCATAACATATTCGCCGGCGAAGTAAAATAACTAACTCTCTATCTCTCTCCTTCCACCACCTGTTTTATCTCTAATCTATCCCTTTCCTCAAGAATGTAGCACGGTTACCAAAATAACTAAATAGGTAATAATGCCTGAAGTGCTACTTCTCTTTTTAAAACAAAAACAAAAAACCTTTTAATCTTGTGATTTTGACATTTTACCCTTTTCAAGCAGGTAGGTTAATTATGTATTACATTTTAGTATTACATAAAAGCCTTTAAAAACTATTATGAAAAACCAGAACAATTAAAAACTTAAAAATATATTATTGTGTTAATATGAAACTCAAATTATTCAGTCTGGTTTGACGATAATAACGCTTGCTAACAAACAAATTCAAAATTCGGAATTTGCTTTTGCATATATTGCTAAGAAGCATTTCTTATGGGAGACGCATGAATGCAAACCAACAACAAAAGGTAGAATTTAAAAGTCCACTTTTGCATTAATAAATTTTGTTCGCTGCAATTTATCTCTTGTATTCTTAAAAATTGCATTCGCTTTTATATTTTACAATTTTTGTTGCAACAATTTATATAGATTTATACATTTGTTATCTTCATGCTTAAAAGGGAATGAGGGAACAAAACGAATTGCAAGAGTACCCGTATATATGTACCTATTTTAATAACTCTCTTCCGTCTCATCCACAAAAAATACAAATACACAAAATATGTACATTACGTATAATTAACTAATTATAATAATATTGATATAATTTTTATTAAATTAGGATTTGAAGTGTGCACATTATAAATAAATTGAAAATTAATTCTGGCTTTAGTTCATTTATTTTAATTTTTAAAAAACTTTTTTAGAAAAAAAATTGTTTTACAAATATATCGGACGTTTTCCAAATAAAACAAGAAAAATTAGACGCTAGCAGAATGAATGCTGCTGACGAAATTTACACACACACTAAAGTATTTCTTCACCGTACTCTCTGAATTTCATCTTGTACATTTGTTTTTGCTTTGTTCTAATCATCGATCGGACACGAATGCAATTTTAATTTTTGTCATTTTTACTTATTTACTCACAACATTATAGATGCTGCTTCAGCATCGCATTGATTGTTATGAGTTTAAGATAAATGTACGTGCGTTTTTTAATTTAATTTTCATTAAATTAGGATTTGAACTGTGGATACTATAAATGAATTGAAAATAAATTCTGGCTTTAGTTCATTTATTTTAATTTCTAAAAATTTTTTTTTAGAAAGAAAAATTGTTTTGCTAATGTATGCGGAGGTTTTCAAAGGAAAACAAGACATATTAGACGATAGCAGAATGAAATGCTGAACTTTCTGGACTGCTACGTCCTTCATCTACTTTTAGTTGTGTAATTGCAAACATCATTTGTTTAACATCTATTTAATAATATTAATATTGAATATCTACACATATTGTTACGTTTATTTAAATTCTTAAATGTTTATTGTATTGAGTTCTTTTATTGCAAAATAAATAAATACAATTTAATTACTACTTTAATTAAATTACACTTTAATTAGACGATTATTTACTTATTCGCGATTAGTACACAAATATACGCGACGGCAACTTCACCACTGTTTAACACAAGATCTTCACTGGTTGATGTTTTCACTAATAATGCATCAGCATGTATGGCCGTTGCTTTTATATACCCAATGTTACGGATCTTGAATATACTGGAACTTGCTCCAAATGTTGTTAGAATATTTCTTTACTACGCATTTATTATTTGAGACACATGATGATAGTTATTTGATTCCAGAACCTTCCATTATTATTTTGAATTTATTTATACATGCTGTCCATTTTTATTAGTCGTTATGTAGGTGTTTGTGTAGTTGTGTCTTGCGTTTATTTTTATTGGTTTATGTTAGTTGTTTTTGTTTTGTGATGAAGAAGTTTTTGTAGAAACTTCTTGCGTTGTAACCAGACACAATAGGTCGTTTAGGTTTCTTTGATGGTAACAATTATTTTTATTTTTTTTTATGACATAAATAAAGCATCTTCGCAACACTGCCGCCCACTTAAGCCTTTTCGTCCCGAATAAGCTCAACATTACCTTTGCCATATTTGGCCAGCCGTTCCAGGTAAACAACTTTCATCTTTGACCTCGGATTATGGAATCTCTGTATACGGTAAACTACATCATTTAATTTCTTGATCACCTTGTATGGTCCCTCCCAGTGAGTTTGCAGCTTAGGAGACAGTCCTTTCTTGCGTTGTGGGTTATATAGTAGAACTATTTGTCCTTCAGTAAATCCCTAATTGTTTGCTGCTCGATCATATCAGGCTTTAATTTTATCGCTGGACATTTTAATGCGGTTTCGGACAAACTCATTAAGCTCATGCAGGTCTTCTTACGCTTGAGGAACATTTCCATTATCTTTGTCTGCGGGTCCTGCTGGCAGTTTTAGTTCTGTCCCGAGCAAGATTGTTGCTGGACTACGTGAAGTTGAATCATGTACAGCTGACCGATAAGCTAGTAAGAGCTTTGGTATATGTTCATACTAATCCTTCTGGTGTGCACTAACCCCTTTTCTGAGATATTCCTCTAGGGTACGATTAAATCTTTCTACCATGCTATCAGACTGTGGAAGCAGTGGTGTCGTTCTCGTTTTTTTGATACCATATACGTCACACATCTCTTTGTATATGGCCGATTCAAAATTTCGTCCCTGGTCTGAATGCAGTTCTAGTAGAACACCGTTTCGACACACCCAATTGTTAACTAGAGCGTCCACTATTGTTTTGAACTCTTGGTTTGGAATTGTATACACTTCAGGCCATTTGCTGAAATAAACTATAGCCACTAGCACATATCGGTTTCCAGCATTACTAACAGGGAATGGACCTGCTATATCAATAGCTATCCGCTCAAAGCGGGAACCTGCGTTATATTGCTGAAGCTTGCCATGATTTTTTCTTGTAGGTCCCTTGGCCGCAATGCACTGTTCGCATTTTGCTATCCAATTGGCCACGAATTGTCGGTAGCCTACCTAGTAAAATCGGTGCTTTATCTTTTCCAGCATTTTTGTTATCCCCATTTGACCCCCGCTGGAATCATTATGAAACTGCTTCGTCACCTCACTTCTTTTAGAAAATGGCACCACAATTAAGTCTGTTATTGTTTTGCCATCTGTGCTTTCCCAAGGTCGGTATAAGCAGCCATCTACCACTTTCAGGCTATTCCACCCAGCGCAGTACGATTTTTCCAGGCGGCTTTCTGCCGATATTTCATTATTGTTCGGTCTTCTGTTATTTTGCTTAGCCAATATAATTTTTGCCAAAATTGGGTCGTCATTCTGTGCCTTCAACCAGTTTTCGCTTGAATCAATTTGGGTAAGCCGCACGTCAATGTTGCACTTCTTTTTTTCAACATTTTGTTCCGGTCAACGAGTCCAAGGTACCTTCAATTCTAGGCAACGGTTAACTGTCTTTCTTGGTGACGTCATTGAGCTTCCTGCAGTCAACACAAAACCTGGTACTGCCGTCTTTCTTCTTTACTAAAACTACTGGCAAGCTCCACGGACTCGAGGATGGCTCAATGACTCCGTTCCGTTCCATTTCGCTGACAAGTTCCTTGACCTCGTTTCGCTTTGCTAGGGGAACACTTTTCGGTGCTTGTTTTATAGGCCTCGCTTCGCCAGTATTAATTTCATGCTTCACAACTGCCATTCTACCTTGGCTTTTATTACTTAGGGCGAAGACGGTGGCATGTTTTTTCAACAACCGCTTTGAAGATGTTAGTTCTGCCACCCATTTTTGCACCTCTTCTGCTAGTAAATCTCTTTCTCTGGCTGGTAATTTGGGGCATACCCTATTCACCGCACAATCGATTATGGCTTCAGCTGGCTCACATCTAGCTATCTCGAAATTTCTGTTAATGGTCTTTACGCTATTGAACATATTAAGTACTCTCACAAGGGCTTTAAATATTAAAATGTCGTCTTTTACTTCTGTTGGCTCTACCACCCAAACCGGTTATCCACACAATCTGCCTTCACACGTGCCCATACTATAGTTTCCGCCTGAGGTGGTAATTTCTGGCGTTCAAAGGCAAATATCATCCTTACTGCGGTCCTGCTCTCATAACCAAAATCCAGGGGTATCTCCACATTACGCTAAATCATTATTTGCTCGCCCAATGCAGATTAATACCGTTGAAGTCTGCGCCAATGATAACTTCATCCACAGCAAGTACATGGTCAACGCTGATGTCTGCTACAGTCAGTCTTACCCTAGCTCTTCCATAGATAGTGGCTAAGTCCCCAGTAGCCGTGCGCAGTCGTACATTATTTAGCGGTTCCACTGCGCCTTTTACTAAATGGAGCCTTATTATGGACTGAAACGCTCCTGTGTCTATGCTTTCTTTCATTGATAAGACCGCAAGCAGTTAGGTTGCTATTCTTCTGTTGCACAATGGAAATCGGGACTGTGGGGCCATCGGTTGTGGGAGCTAGTACTTGCCCCTTAGCGCTAGCTCGATTTAGTTTAACGGTGACTCGAGTGATTTGGTATTGTTCGCCCGCTTGTTGTCCCTTGCTGGCGACATAGATCTTGATCCGTTCTTTGCAGTTGCGCTGAAGGTGGCCAACTTTTCCGCAGTTGAAGCATTTGGGGCGAGGCTTACTCCTTTCTTCCTCCATTATTTGTTTGACAGTACCTTTTATCTCGCTCCTTTTATCGCCGTGCTTATAATCAATAGTCTCAAGAAATCGCACCTTGTACACCTGTGGCTTCGAGATGACCTTAGCGGTCTCCTGTGCTAGTGCGTACGAGATAGTTTCTGCAAAGTTTGATTTTTGCATAGCACAAACCGCATATTTAACATCTGGATCTCGTATACCATTCACAAATGCTTCAATTTTAAACTGGTTGAGAAACCTATGATGTTCGCCTGGATAATTCAGCTGCACCAAACGTTTAATTTCCATAGCGAAGTCTTGAAGCGTCTCGTTCGCTTTTTGAACCCTGCCTCGTAACTCCATTCTATAAAGTTCTCTTTTATGCTCACCTCCGTACTTACGTTGTAAGGCATCCATTATGTCCTCATAATTATTTCTACTCCCGGCTGGTAAACTTTCGAGTATCTCTGCTGCTGCTCCCTTTAAGGCCAAAATAAGCTCTATAGCTTTTTCATCATTGTCCCATTTATTCTTGTTGGCGCTTTACCTTTTCTATAGCGTTTATCATGGCCGATGTAGTTACACACACTGCGTAAATTTCAAGTTTTTATCTTTTATAGTTCAATAGATAACACTATAATCGTCAAAGTCACGTCAATTTTGTAACATCTTTTAACTTTTCTACAGCGTTTATCATGCCCGATATAACACCCGTTAACTTTTCTGCAGCTTATGTCATGTCCGACGTAGTAAAACACACACTGTATAATTTTCAACTTAAAAGAATTATTGTAAAAAAAATGAATTCCTTCAATATCTTTTTCCTCCCAATAATTGCATTCAAATTCTAATTCATTTAATTCGATGGCGAGTGAACGCATTCACGACGTTTATAATCATAATAACTCCATTCAGATTCTAATTCATTTTTTAGCTGATGAAGTGAATGCATTCTTAAAAAGTAATTTTTTGATGAAATTTAAATTCTTATTCATTTATTTCGTGTGGGTAAGTGAATGGCGATCAGGAATTTTAATTTATTGTGAATGCATTCAAATTTTAATTCAATTCTTTTTTGTGTGGAATGAATGCATTCAAAAAATCACAATTCAATGCGAGAATGACTCGCAGGAATGATTCAAAAAAGAATCATTCGTTTACAGCTCTGATACATACAATATACACAACTTAAGGTAGATAGATGCGAAGAATGCTGATCAAGGGTGTAGCGGTCCAGAAAATGCGGCATTACATTCTGCTAGCGTCTAGTTTTTCTTTTTTTCTTTGGAAAACGCCCACATACATTTGTAAAATTAAATTTAAAAATTGTCCTACGTCAAAAAAGTAAATTTTGATTAATTTTTACTTTTATTATCTACATTTAAATACTACATTTATATATTCAATAGCATAATCAATTACGTATTAATATTTGTTTAAAGAAATGCTAACATTTAGTTATTTAAAAATTTTATCATTATTCTAAGACGGATTAGCTGCAAACTATTCGTAATTCAGTCACACCGGTGGAAACACCGAAAAATACACACAGATTTCGACTTATACTTATTTTTATTACATTTTTCGTTTACAAACTCTTTAAAGAAAAATATTTGCTTAGTGCCTCAGTTATAAAAGATTATAAATAGTGCTTAAAAATAATATAATAAAGAAAAAAATAAATTTAAAAAATTTAAATTTTACACCCTGTAGACAATTTTTTTTTTAATTTTTAAGCTGCGTCCGTAAACTAGATTTGAGCCGAAATCTGATATAAAATAACTGTGCAGATGTTATAAATTAAGTTTTCGATCTTGGAAATGAGGGAGTGAATGAAATGGGTTTCCAATTATGCGTTCTTATGATATGAGGTATTGTAAAGAATTGGAAGTTCATTCTAATTATTTTGTTTAAAAATATTTACCCGCCTAATGCCCGCACTGGAATATTTATCAGTTGTTGAAAAAAGTCATATATCCTCACAGGTTGACAACTCTTAACATGTTTTTTGTACTTTTCAGAAACGTTATTACTCCGTTGGTAAACCGTGTTGTTAGAAGTCAATAAAATATCAAAATTAGTAGGAGATATTTATCGTGGGATGTAGAGAAAAAAAGCTATTAAAATTATTTTTTATTTAAAAAAATAAAATAAATAATTACCCGATTTGATTTTTTAAGCTGAAAGTTAAAAGTTGTCACCCTCTGACTGACGATATGTGATAAATGTAAATTAAACCAATGAAGAGGCTGCTGTAGTCGAAGTGGTAAACACGTTGACTACAAACTTAGTTTTCCAGGGTTTAACCCTCTGTAAATGGTATAAATACATATTTGGAATTAACATGAGAACGTGCAGCCTTCTTCGTTGGTACTTTTTCATAACATATTCGCCGGCGAAGTAAAATAACTAACTCTCTATCTCTCTCCTTCTACCACCTGTTTTATCTCTAATCTATCCCTTTCCTCAAGAATGTAGCACGGTTACCAAAATAACTAAATAGGTAATAATGCCTGAAGTGCTACTTCTCTTTTTAAAACAAAAACAAAAAACCTTTTAATCTCGTGATTTTGACAATTTACCCTTTTTAAGCAGGTAGCTTAATTATGTATTACATTTTAGTATTACATAAAAGCCTTTAAAAACTATTATGAAAAACCAGAACAATTAAAAACTTAAAAATATATTATTGAGCAATGTGTTAATATGAAACTCAAATTATTCAGTCTGGCTTGACGACAATAACGCTTGCTAGTAATATTTAAAGCTCTATGCTTTAACGGAGAGAAACGACTTGGTTTGTTTGCTGTCTGTTTAACTCTAAATTTATTTCTTTTCAAAAATCTTCAACTAAGTACACAACAATTATCAAGAACTTACAAAGTAAGCATATTGCAAAATTCATCATGCTGCAACAGCACCAAGGTATCTTATTACGTCTGGGAAACAAATACAAAATATTTGTTTTATGAATTAAAAATATCATAAAAGCATTTTACAAGATCAGCATTTTCACATTAAAGAAAAAGGAACTTTATAATAGTTCTATGGGAATAAGCTTATTACGCTACTTCTCCCCTCCTCAAAAACATTCGCGTCCTTGTGAGTACCTTGGTTATTTACAACATAATTTCTTTTGCAATATTGGAAAACTATCAATAAAACTAATACAATTGTAATCAGCGCCAAATAAACATAAGTAATATTATTTCCAGTTTTCATTTTATGCAAGCTTAATTTTACTTCACTTAAATTAGTATAAGGTATCTGTATCAATGTTTTATTGACAATGTCATTAACATATGGTACATACAAAATATTACTGTTATCATTGAAAGATTCAAAAACAATTTCGTTAATAGTAATTTTACAGTTTGAAAAGAAAATAAGATTATGGTTTTTAATTTTAAGTTCTAAATCATTACAAGTTTGCTTAATAACTATTTCATCAACATTTTTCGTCACAATAAAGCTAGGTTCAACAAAGTTTATTTCTTTTTTATTATTTATTACAAATTCACATTCAGTTTCATTTTTATTAATTAGATTTCTAATACACTTATTTTCTAAATATTTAATTTTCGAGCCTTTTATTTCATAAATCAAATTGTCGATGATTGTAAGTTTTCTATTTGTATCAAAATTTAATTCAGTTTGATTGACAGGCGTAGGAAAGGGTATTATTTTTAAAATAGGATAGGTTTTCATTTTAGTAGGAATTTGGGTTATGAAAAATAGTACATCTTCCTGTTGCCATAAGTAAGTTTTAATATATTCAAATTGATTTGTATTAAGTTCAGAAATTTTATCTGGGTCTATTAATTTAGGATTCAAAATTCCCTGCTTACTAAGAACTAGTCCTAATTGAATTTCTTTCAAATGTTCATAATAACTCTTTACGTTGTCTAAAAAGCTGTCTGATAAGACCTTTTTAACTATTTGATTTTGAAGTACATTCGTAGCGTTCTTCAGGTCGCGAATAAATTGTGTTTCGTTGTTTATGTGGCATAAAATATTGTTAATATCGTCTTGCGTCAATGTGCTATCTTCTATTGTCTTTAATCTATTCTGAATTTCATGTCTGTCCTCATCATCAAGAGTTCCAAACAAAAATTTAATCCCGGTGCCTATTGCATTAAAAAGTCCGCGTCTGTGTCTAATGTTAAACAATTTCCTTTCAGCGTCAGCTATTTTTAGATATCTTTTAGTCATGGTTGTCTGTAAAAATGGGTTTTCATTAAATTCTTTTTGTAATAATTCGTACGCCAAATGAATTTCTGTTTTGTTAATTTTTAATACGAGTTCATTATACTTAACGGGCAAATCTGTTGTTCCTTTCTGTATCGTTACGTAACCCCGGTCACTGCTTATCTCCTGAATTTGTATCGTTTGAGTGGTTACTGTCACCATCAGTAAAAGGGATATCATGGTTGTCAGTATCAACTTGGATGTTTTCATTCCTGAAAGAAGAATTGTTATGAGAGTATTTTTTTCTTTTAAAAGACGTTTTATATTTTTTTGTATTTCTACTTTTTAATCTAACGATATAATGGTCATCACCTTCCCTACGCAACACCTGCGCTTTCTTGAATGGGTTTGATTTTTTATTTAATCGTTTTCGCGAATTTTCAGCATTCAAAAACCGTGTATCAACTTCATAATTTTTCCTATTTCTATTAGTATTATTTATTCTCCTTTCCTTCACAGCCTGAGCATCTTTTTTTGGATGTTGTTGGTTGAAAAAAATATTGTAAGGAGTTTCCCCAGTGGTTGAGTGTATTATTATGTGATTATAAGTAAAAACTGTTTGTTCAATCGCTATTTGCTTCAATTCCTGATCATTGCCTGTATTAATAATTCTTAACTTCTCATTCAATGTTTTATGAAGTCTTTCAATATCTGCTATTCCTGTTTTTCCTGTAGTTATTTCGAGTTTTATGTTTAAAGTCTTATACCATTCTTGCAAACTAATATTTACCAGTCCTGCATCTTGATCAGTTTTAATTACCTTTGAGGGACCCATAGTGTTGAATATTTTCAATAATGCTCTTTTTGCTTCAATCCAATTAGTGTGCTTTAGATTTTCTACCATAGCATATTTAGAGAAATTATCTATGCAGGTTAGATATGAAGAGTTGTCCCACTTCCAAATATCAATAATATATTTATCTCTAACATAATATGAGGGAGGTGTAACTTTAAAAGGCATTTTTGCAACTCTATGATCAAATTTACATTCATTACATAAGTTGCATTCATTTATTATATTTGATATTTCTGTAACATAATTAGGATAATAGTATTTTGATTTAAATTCCGCTTGTATTTTTTCTATTCCTTGGTGTAAACCTTTTAAATGTATTGTTAAAATAATTTCTTTGAATTTTTCATAAGATGTTATATCTTCCAACAATTTTGTAGCTCTTAAAATACGATTTTTCTTTGTTTGTCTTACAATATTTGCATAGACAGACTGAAATATAATAAAATCCTTATCATTTTCAAAATATATTGCAGCTGTAATACCAGCTAATTTGTTTAAAATAAAGTCTTTTGCAAAGTCATGCGTCATTTCCACGTAGTTCACAATAGTTCTAGTTTTTCCAAACATTATTTTTAGAGTTTCTCTTTGCTCGGATGCTCTCCTAAATAAAAACTGTCTGCGGAAGACATTTAACGGTCTCTCCGAAATAAATATATAACTTGAATCGTCCTCGTCCGCAGAGTGTATTGTTGCTTGGTCTGAAGCAATACTGTTCATATGGCATTCGTTATTATTCATTCGTGATAGTGCATCGGCCACACGATTCTCTTTTCCGGGAATGTATTTCACATCAAAATCATACTCATTTAGTCTTATCTTCCATCGCTGTAATTTGGAGTTAGGTTCCTTCAAATTATGTAGCCATTGCAAAGGTTTGTGGTCACTGTTGATTACAAATTTTCTTCCCTACAGATAAGGCCGAAAATACTTCGTTGCCCACACAATTGCCAAGAGTTCTTTCTCTGTAGCAGAATAGTTTGTCTCATGTTCGTTGAGGGTTCTGCTTGCAA
This sequence comes from Cistogaster globosa, assembly GCA_937654795.1. Taxonomy (NCBI): domain Eukaryota; kingdom Metazoa; phylum Arthropoda; class Insecta; order Diptera; family Tachinidae; genus Cistogaster; species Cistogaster globosa. The sequence goes on from OW569404.1 coordinate 63,248,300, forward strand.
AGCAAATGGGATGGTTCCCCTGGCTAAGAACTGCTCCCAAAGCCACATTAGAAGCATCAGTGGTAAGGGTAAAAGCCTTCGAAAAATCTGGACTTTTCAAAATAGGATCACTTGTTATAAGAAGCTTTATTGTTTCGAAAGCCTTAACATATTCGCTGTTACGGCAATCGACTTTGTGCCCTTTCTTCAAACATATGGTTAAGGGTTTACAAATTTTAGCAAAGTCCCTAATAAATTTGCGGTAAAACCCCGCGAGCCCCAAAAATTGTCTAATTTGTTTCTCATTTTTTGGAATTGGAAAATTACAAAGTGCTTCAACCTTTTTTGGGTTCGGTTTTATGCCATCCGGAGTGATAATGTGTCCCAAAAATTCCGCTTGAGGTCTCATGAATTCACATTTGTGTATTTGTAGCTTTAAATTTGCCTCTCTTAAGCACTTAAACACCCTATCCAGCGAAATCATGTGTTCCTGCAATGAGGTACCAAAGACAATAATATCATCCAAATACACTAGGCAATGAGTTCCCACCAAATCGCCAAGAACAGAGTTCATTAATCGCTGAAAAGTAGCGGGCGCATTTTTCAAACCCATAGGCATTCTGAGAAACTCGAAGTGGCCATCTTGCGTTGAAAAAGCTGTTTTTGCTTGACTTGCTTCATTAATTTCCACTTGGTGAAAACCTTTCGCAAAGTCAAGAGTAGAAAAATAAAGACAACGACTTAATTTATCTAAAATTTCGTCTATGTTAGGAATTGGAAAAGGGTCATCAACTGTTATGTCATTCAGTTTTCGGTAATCTATAACTATTCTCCATTTGGTTTCTCCGGAAGCGTCCATTTTCTTTGGGACAACCCATAATGGAGCGGAGTATGGGGAGTGACTGTGTCGTATTATATTCTGATCAAGCATTTCTTTAATTTGTTTGTTAACTTCCGCCTTATGCACTTGCGGATAACGATAGGATTTAACGTATATTAGATTTTCATGCTTAGTTATAATTTTGTGTTTAATTGCGTTAGTAAACGTCAACTTTTTATTGTCCGAATGGAAAAGCGATTTGTATTTATTTAGAAGTACTTCCAATTGGGTCTTTTCTTCCTTATTTAAATGATCGGTTCTAAATTTATTGTCGATTCGTTCCTCTTCTAAATTATTTATACCAAAATTTCTTACTAAATTTTTGTAGTCGTCCACGTCCTTGTTAAAAAAATCATAAATAGTTTTGTTTAGCTTTATAATTTGCTTTCCTAAATCAATGACTTCTGTAAATTGTCATAACCCATTAATCCATCATAATTGTTCGAAAATTCGTGAATATAAAATTCTAATTTTTTTTTCAAATTTTTCATCAAATATATCTTGTTTAGTATTTAATATTATTTTTCCCGCAACTGTAGTTATTGTTATTGGTTTAACTATTCTGATATGACTTTTCAATATTCCAGGTCTAATTAAACTTACAGAAGATCCAGTGTCTATTAAAAACTTATAAAATATATTATCTATTTTAAATTTTATTTTTGGTAATGTCCCGAGGCCCTTACATGAAAATTTTCGGGTTCAACTTCCATGGGTACCGCAGCTCCATAGCGCCTAATTCTTGACTGCATTGAGTCATATTCCCTCTGCCTTTTTGGATTGCGATAATTAAACTGAGGAGATTTGGAAATATTTTGCGAGTGAGTAAAATTATTCTGCGGATGATTGAATAGTTGCGTGTTTGAATTGTGGGTATTGGTATTTTGTTTTGGGGTAAAAGTTTGTCTATAATTTCCTGAAGGATTGTTGTTTTCATGAGGATTTGTTTTAAACTGCCCTATTTGCCGAAAATTTAAATCAACTGGAGGATATATATTTGGGTGAAAAGTATTGACATTATCACAATATCTTTTTTTAAAATATGGCCTTTGAGGTGAAGATTCTAATTCACCGTTCTCTGCTAAGATCTTAATTGCTGTTTTTAAATCAGTAGCTAAATTTGCATTTATTAGTGCTGTCAAATGATATGGTAGCTCTTTTTTTAATTGTTTTAAGCATGCTTGATTTAATTCTGTATTCAAAAAATTTCTAGTAGCAATATCTTCTGTCTTTAATTTAATGGCATCTTTAATTCGACATACTTCACTGTTTAATCTATTGCAAAACTCTTTTACATTTTGCCTAAATCTAATATTATTTATTTCTAATATAAGCCTAGTTACAGGCGTTTGCTCACCAAACTCTTCTATAAGTAGCCGCTTCAAAGAAATCCAATCTGATGGTTGTCCACGTCTCAAGATGTTTAAAGCTGGTCCTCTTAGTGTTGTTGTTATGCAGCTGAAATAGAACCGTCGTTCTTCAAACGATACAGATGAATCAGTTGGTAGGACTGCTGACACATGGTCTACAAAAAGCGCTAGATAATTCTTGTCACCATCAAATGACTGTAACAGTTTAACATTTTGTAGAAACAGATCTCTTCTGTCCTTTGCTGCTCCATTTTGCCTTCTTCTTTGTTCAACCTGAAGTTTTTATTTTTTTCTGTTAAATCTTCCACTTCGGTCATATGTAATTTATTTTATATAATGCACTTTTACACTTTTTTTGTTTATATTCTAGTTTTATTTTCAGATTTTCTTTATGTAGTTGAAATTCACTACTTTATTTATTATAGTTCTTTTTTTTTATTTTATTGTTTTATTTAATTATCTTAATAATTAAGTGGTTCTTTAATTTTTCTTAATCGAAAAAAAAAGCCGACTGCGCCAGTAATATGTAAAGCTCTATGCTTTAACGGAGAGAAACGACTTGGTTTGTTTGCTGTCTGTTTAACTCTAAATTTATTTCTTTTCAAAAATCTTCAACTAAGTACACAACAATTATCAAGAATTTACAAAGTAAGCATATTGCAAAATTCATCATGCTGCAACAGCACCAAGGTATCTTATTACGTCTGGGAAACAAATACAAAATATTTGTTTTATGAATTAAAAATATCATAAAAGCATTTTACAAGATCAGCATTTTCACATTAAAGAAAAAGGAACTTTATAATAGTTCTATGGGAATAAGCTTATTACGCTACTTGCTAACAAACAAATTCAAAATTCGGAATTTGCTTTTGCTTATATTGCTAAGAAGCATTTCTTATGGGAGACGCATGAATGCAAACCAACAGCAAAAGGCAGAATTTAAAAGTCCACTTTTGCATTAATAAATTTTGTTCGCTGCAATTTATCTCTTGTATTCTTAAAAATTGCATTCGCTTTTACATTTTACAATTTTTGTTGCAACAATTTATATAGATGTATACATTTGTTATCTTCATGTTTAAAAGGGAATGAGGGAACAAAACGAATTGCAAGAGTACCCGTATATATGTACCTATTTTAATAACTCTCTTCCGTCTCATCCACAAAAAATACAAATACACAAAATATGTACATTACGTATAATTAACTAATTATAATAATATTGATATAATTTTTGAAAATTAATTCTGGCTTTAGTTCATTTATTTTAATTTCTAAAAAACTTTTTTAGAAAAAAAAATTGTTTTACAAATGTATGCGGACGTTTTCCAAAGAAAACAAGAAAAATTAGACGCTAGCAGAATGAATGCTGCTGACGAAATTTACACACACACTAAAGTATTTCTTCACCGTTCTCTCTGAATTTCATCTTGTACATTTGTTTTTGCTTTGTTCTAATCATCGATCGGACACGAATGCAATTTTAATTTTTGTCATTTTTACTTATTTACTCACAACATTATAGAGCAGCATGCTCCAGCATCGTATTGATTGTTATGAGTTTAAGATAAATGTACGTAATGCTGTGCCGTGCGTTTTTTAATTTAATTTTCATTAAATTAGGATTTGAACTGTGGATACTATAAATGAATTGAAAATAAATTCTGGCTTTAGTTCATTTATTTTAATTTCTAAAAATTTTTTTTAGAAAGAAAAATTGTTTTACTAATGTATGCGGAGGTTTTCAAAGGAAAACAAGACATATTAGACGATAGCAGAATGAAATGCTGAACTTTCTGGACTGCTACGTCCTTCATCTACTTTTAGTTGTGTAATTGCAAACATCATTTGTTTAACATCTATTTAATAATATTAATATTGAATATCTACACATATTGTTACGTTTATTTAAATTCTTAAATGTTTATTGTATTGAGTTCTTTTATTGCAAAATAAATAAATACAATTTAATTACTACTTTAATTAAATTACACTTTAATTAGACGATTATTTACTTATTCGCGATTAGTACACAAAAATACGCGACGGCAACTTCACCACTGTTTAACACAAGATCTTCACTGGTTGATGTTTTCACTAATAATGCATCAGCATGTATGGCCGTTGCTTTTATATACCCAATGTTACGGCTCTTGAATATACTGGAACTTGCTCCAAATGTTGGTAGAATATTTCTTTACTACGCATTTATCATTTGAGACACATGATGATAGTTATTTGATTCCAGAACCTTCCATTATTATTTTGAATTTATTTATACATGCTGTCCATTTTTATTAGTCGTTATGTAGGTGTTTGTGTAGTTGTGTCTTGCGTTTTGCCATATTTGACCAGCCGTTCCAGGTAAACAACTTTCATCTTTGACCTCGGATTATGGAATCTCTGTATACGGTAAACTACATCATTTTATTTCTTGATCACCTTGTATGGTCCCTCCCAGTGAGTTTGCAGTTTAGGAGACAGTCCTTTCTTGCGTTGTGGGTTATATAGTAGAACTATTTGTCCTTCAGTAAATCCCTAATTGTTTGCTGCTCGATCATATCTGGCTTTAATTTTATCGCTGGACATTTCAATGCGGTTTCGGACAAACTCATTAAGCTCATGCAGGTCTTCTTGCGCTTGAGGAACATTTCCATTGTCTTCGTCTGCGGGTCCTGGTTTAATATCAAATTCTAAATCTGCTGGCAGTTTTAGTTCTGTCCCGAACAAGATTTTTGCTGGACTACGTGAAGTTGAATCATGTACAGCTGACCGATAAGCTAGTAAGAGCTTTGGTATATGTTCATACCAATCCTTCTGGTGTGCACTAACCCCTTTTCTGAGATATTCCTCTAGGGTACGAATAAATCTTTCTACCATGCTATTAGACTGTGAATGCAGTGGTGTCGTTCTCGTTTTTTGATACCATATACGTCACACATCTCTTTGTATATGGCCGATTCAAAATTTCGTCCCTGGTCTGAATGCAGTTCTAGTGGAACACCGTTTCGACACACCCAATTGTTAACTAGAGCGTCCACTATTGTTTTGAACTCTTGGTTTGGAATAGTATACACTTCAGGCCATTTGCTAAAATAATCTATAGCCACTAGCACATATCGGTTTCCAGCATTACTAACAGGGAATGGACCTGCTATATCAATAGCTATCCGCTCAAAGCGGGAACCTGCGTTATATTGCTGAAGCTTGCCATGACTCTTTCTTGTAGATCCCTTGGCCGCAATGCACTGTTCGCAATTTGCTATCCAATTGGCCACGAGTTGTCGGTAGCCTGCCTAGTAAAATCGGTACTTTATCTTTTCCAGCATTTTTGTTATCCCCATTTGACCCCCACTGGAACCATTATGAAACTGCTTCATCACCTCACTTCTTTTAGAAAATGGCACCACAATTAAGTCTGTTAATGTTTTGCCATCTGTGCTTTCCCAAGGTCGGTGCAAGCAGCCATCTACCACTTTCAGGCTATTCCACTCAGCGCAGTACGATTTTTCCAGGCGGCTTTCTGCCGATATTTCATTATTGTTCGGTCTTCTGTTATTTTGCTTAGCCAATATAATTTTTGCCAAAATTGGGTCCTCATTCTGTGCCTTCAACCAGTTTTCGCTTGAATCAATTTGGGTAAGCCGCACGTCAATGTTGCACTTCTTTTTTTCAACATTTTGTTCCGGTCAACAAGTCCAAGGTACCTTCAATTCTAGGCAACGGTTAACTGTCTTTCTTGGTGACGTCATTGAGCTTCCTGTAGTCAACACAAAACCTGGTACTGCCGTCTTTCTTCTTTACTAAAACTACTGGCAAGCTCTACGGACTCGAGGATGGCTCAATGACTCCGTTCCGTTCCATTTCGCTGACAAGTTCCTTGACCTCGTTTCGCTTTGCTAGGGGAACACTTTTCGGTGCTTGTTTTATAGGCCTCGCTTCGCCAGTATTAATTTCATGCTTTACAACTGCCGTTCTACCTTGGTTTTTATTACTTAGGGCGAAGACGGTGGCATGTTTTTTCAACAACCGCTTTGAAGATGTTAGTTCTGCCACCCATTTTTGCACCTCTTCTGCTAGTAACTCTCTTTCTCTGGCTGGTAATTTGGGGCATACCCTATTCACCGCACAATTGATTATGGCTTCAGCTGGCTCACATCAAGCTATCTCGAAATTTCTGTTAATGGTCTTTTCGCTATTGAACATATTAAGTACTCTCACAGGAACTCTTCCATCGTCGCAGATTTTCACAAGGGCTTTAAATATTAAAATGTCGTCTTTTACCTTTGTTGGCTCTACCACCCAAACCGGTTATCCACACAATCTGCCTTCACAAGTGCCCATACTATAGTTTCCGCCTGAGGTGGTAATTTCTGGCGTTCAACGGCAAATATCATCCTTACTGCGGTCCTGCTCTCATAACCAAAATCCAGGGGTATCTCCACATTACGCCAAATCTTTATTTGCTCGCCCAATGCAGATTAATACCGCTGAAGTCTGCGCCAATGATAACTTCATCCACTATATCGGCGACAGCAAGTACATGGTCAACGCTGGTGTCTGCTACAGTCAGTCTTACCCTAGCTCTTCCATAGATAGTGGCTAAGTCCCCAGTAGCCGTACGCAGTCGTACATTATTTAGCGGTTCCACTGCGCCTTTTACTAAATCGAGCCTTATTATGGACTGAGACGCTCCTGTGTCTATGCTTTCTTTCATTGATAAGACCGCAAGCAGTTAGGTTGCTTTTCTTCTGTTGCACAATGGAAATCGAGATTGTGGGGCCATCGGTTGTGGGAGCTAGCACTTGCCCCTTAGCGCTAGCTCGATTTAGTTTAACGGTGACTCGAGTGATTTGGTATTGTTCGCCCGCTTGTTGTCCCTTGCTGGCGACACAGATCTTGATCCTTTCTTTGCAGTTGCGCTGGAGGTGGCCAACTTTTCCGCAGTTGAAGCATTTTGGGCGAGGCTAACTCCTTTCTTCCTCCATTATTTGTTTGACAATACCTTTTATCTCGCTCCTTTTATCGCCGTGGTTATAATCAATAGTCTCAAGACATCGCACCTTGTACACCTGTGGCTTCGAGATGACCTTTGCGGTCTCCTGTGCTAGCGCGTACGAGATAGTTTCTGCAAAGTTTGATTTTTGCATAGCACAAACCGCATATTTAACATCTGAATCTCGTATACCATTCACAAATGCTTCAGTTTAAAGGTCGAGAAACGGATGATGTTCGCCTGGATAATTCAGCTGCACCGAACGTTTAATTTCCACAGCGAAGTCTTGAAGCGTCTCGTTCGCTTTTGGAACCCTGCCTCGTAACTCCATTCTAAAAAGTTCTCTTTTATGCTCACCTCCGTACCTACGTTGTAAGGCATCCATTATGTCCTCATAATTATTTCTACTCCCGGCTGGTAAACTTTCGAGTATCTCTGCTGCTGCTCCCTTTATGGCCAAAATAAGCTCTATAGCTTTTTCATCATTATCCCATTTATTCTTGTTGGCCCTTTACCTTTTCTATAGCGTTTATCATGGCCGATGTAGTTACACACACTGCGTAAATTTCAAGTTTTTATCTTTTATAGTTCAATAGATAACACTATAATCGTCAAAGTCACGTCAATTTTGTAACATCTTTTAACTTTTCTACAGCGTTTATCATGCCCGATATAACACCCGTTAATTTTTCTTCAGCATATGTCATGTCCGACGTAGTAAAACACACACTGTATAATTTTCAACTTAAAAGAATTATTGTAAAAAAAAAATAATTCCTCCCAATAATTGCATTCAAATTCTAATTCATTTAATTCGATGGCGAGTGAATGCATTCACGACGTTTATAATTATAATAACTCCATTCAGATTCTAATTCATTTTTTAACTGATGAAGTGAATGCATTCTTAAAAAGTAATTTTATGATGAAATTTAAATTCTTATTCATTCATTTCGTGTGGGTAAGTGAATGGCGATCAGGAATTTTAATTTATTGTGAATGCATTCAAATTTTAATTCAATTCTTTTTTGTGTGGAATGAATGCATTCAAAAAATCACAATTCAATGCGAGAATGACTCGCAGGAATGATTCAAAAAAGAATCATTCGTTTACAGCTCTGATACATACAATATACACAACTTAAGGTAGATAGATGCGAAGAATACTGATCAAGGGTGTAGCGGTCCAGAAAATGCGGCATTACATTCTGCTACCGTCTAGTTTTTCTTTTTTTCTTTGGAAAACGCCCACATACATTTGTAAAATAATTTTTCTTTCTAAAAATTAAATTTAAAAATTGTCCTACGTCAAAAAAGTAAAATTGATTAATTTTTACTTTTATTATCTAAATTTAAATACTACATTTATATATTAAATAGCATAATCAATTAAGTATTAATATTTGTTTAAAGAAATGATAACATTTAGTTTTTTAAAAATTTTATCATTATTCTAAGACGGATTAGCTGCAAACTATTCGTAATTCAGTCACACCGGTGGAAACACCGAAAAATACACACAGATTTCGACTTTTACTTATTTTTATTACATTTTTCGTTTACAAACTCTTTAAAGAAAAATATATCAGTTATAAAAGATCAGTTATAAAAGATTATAAATAGTGCTTAAAAATAATATAATAAAGAAAAAAATAAATTTAAAAAATTTAAATTTTACACCCTGTAGACAATTTTTTTTTAAATTTTTAAGCTGCGTCCGTAAACTAGATTCAAGCCGAAATCTGATATAAAATAACTGTGCAGATGTTATAAATTAAGTTTTCGATCTTGGAAATGAGGGAGTGAATGAAATGGGTTTCCAATTATGCGTTCTTATGATATGAGGTATTGTCAAGAATTGGAAGTTCATTCTAATTATTTTGTTTGAAAATACTTACCCGCCTAATGCCCGCACTGTAATTATTAATCAGTTGTTGAAAAAAGTCATATATCCTCACAGGTTGACAACTCTTAACATGTTTTTTGTACTTTTCAGAAACGTTATTACTCCGTTGGTAAACCGTGTTGTTAGAAGTCAATAAAATATCAAAATTAGTAGGAGATATTTATCGTGGGATGTAAAGAAAAAAAGCTATTAAAATTATTTTTTATTTAAAAAAATAAAATAAATAATTACCCGATTTGATTTTTTAAGCTGAAAGTTAAAAGTTGTCACCCTCTGACTGACGATATGTGATAAATGTAAATTAAACAAATGAAGAGGCTGCTGTAGTCGAAGTGGAAAGCACTTTGACTACAAACTTAGTTTTCCAGGGTTTAACCCCCTGTTAATGGTATAAATACATATTTGGAATTAACATGAAAACGTGCAGCCTTCTTCGTTGGTACTTTTTCATAACATATTCGCCGGCGAAGTAAAATAACTAACTCTCTATCTCTCTCCTTCCACCACCTGTTTTATCTCTAATCTATCCCTTTCCTCAAGAATGTAGCACGGTTACCAAAATAACTAAATAGGTAATAATGCCTGAAGTGCTACTTTTCTTTTTTAAACAAAAACAAAAAACCTTTTAATCTTGTGATTTTGACATTTTACCCTTTTCAAGCAGGTAGCTTAATTATGTATTACATTTTAGTATTACATAAAAGCCTTTAAAAATTATTATGAAAAACCAGAACAATTAAAAACTTAAAAATATATTATTGAGCAATGTGTTAATATGAAACTCAAATTATTCAGTCTGGTTTGACGATAATAACCCTTGCTAACAAACAAATTCAAAATTCGGAATTTGCTTTTGCTTATATTGCTAAGAAGCATTTCTTATGGGAGACGCATGAATGCAAACCAACAACAAAAGGCAGAATTTAAAAGTCCACTTTTGCATTAATAAATTTTGTTCGCTGCAATTTATCTCTTGTATTCTCAAAAATTGCATTCGCTTTTACATTTTACAATTCTTGTTGCAACAATTTATATAGATGTATACATTTGTTATCTTCATTTTTAAAAGGGAATGAGGGAACAAAACGAATTGCAAGAGTACCCGTATATATGTACCTATTTTAATAACTCTCTTCCGTCTCATCCACAAAAAATACAAATATACAAAATATGTACATTACGTATAATTACTAATTATAATTATATTGATATAATTTTTATTAATTTAGGATTTGAAGTGTGCACATTATAAATAAATTGAAAATTAATTCTGGCTTTAGTTCATTTCATTCATTTATTTTAATTTCTAAAAAACTTTTTTAGAAAAAAAAATTGTTTTACAAATGTATGCGGACGTTTTCCAAAGAAAACAAGAAAAATTAGACGCTAGCAGAATGAATGCTGCTGACGAAATTTACACACACACTAAAGTATTTCTTCACCGTTCTCTCTGAATTTCATCAATTTTAATTTTTGTCATTTTTACTTATTTACTCACAACATTATAGATGCTGCTCCAGCATCGTATTGATTGTTATGAGTTTAAGATAAATGTATGTAATGCTGTGCCGTGCGTTTTTTAATTGAATTTTCATTAAATTAGGATTTGAACTGTGGATACTATAAATGAATTGAAAATAAATTCTGGCTTTAGTTCATTTATTTTAATTTCTAAAAATCTTTTTTTAGAAAGAAAAATTGTTTTACTAATGTATGCGGAGGTTTTCCAAGGAAAACAAGACATATTAGACGATAGCAGAATGAAATGCTGAACTTTCTGGACTGCTACGTCCTTCATCTACTTTTAGTTGTGTAATTGCAAACATCATTTGTTTAACATCTATTTAATAATATTAATATTGAATATCTACACATATTGTTACGTTTATTTAAATTCTTAAATGTTTATTGTATTGAGTTTTTTTATTGCAAAATAAATAAATACAATTTAATTACTACTTTAATTAAATTACACTTTAATTAGACGATTATTTACTTATTCGCGATTAGTACACAAAAATACGCGACGGCAACTTCACCACTGCACAGTGGGGCAGAATCAAAATATTTTGGAAATAATTCAGCCATTTGAAAACGGCTAGGCCGATTGATTTGGCACGAGCATAGTAGAGGAGTACTTGAGCTTAAGTTTTGAAGGTGGTTACCCTCCACTTTCCAGGGATGGCGCTATGTGGTCTCAAAGTTGGGCACCTCGCTCCTGAAAATTTTTCTAACGCTTGGCATTTCTTCAATTTTTGTCTGATTTTTAAATATTTTACACGGTCTTAAAGCTCTCGTAAATACCTACAAAAATTTTAATTTTAAAATGCTTATAACTCGATCATTTTTAAACTGCATGTTTATGTTTAAAAATGATCGAGTTATAAGCATTTTATAATTAAAATTTTTGATTTTTTCCATACCCTGGTCCATTTTTTTCGAAATATTGGGTCAATTTGCAGCAAATTTGTTTGAGTTTTTTACCGTAGATAGCAAACAAAATTTAAGATTTTCTGAAAAAAATTTGAAAGTAATATATTTAATTATTGCATTTTTGTGTATTTTAGCCTAATCTAATTTTTAAGATAGAAAAAAATTTTCTTTAGGAATATATAAAAATTTTTTATTTTTATTAAAGCTAACTATATGTGTGTACGTTTAAACCAAATTCTATTCTTGTAGAAGATGTAAGTCTTTCAACTTGACCTATTTTACATCGAAATTTTGCCTTTACCCCATATATTCTAAAATCCCAAAGCTGGGATCGGAAAAAGAAGAATACTATAAAAAAGCTATATATACTCCAAATTGTTTCAAGAAGTATTTCGTGAGCCCTAGTCCATATGTGGACTTTATGGGCAAAAGAGTAAAAAATTCCAATTTTGGGATTTTTCGTCTTTATTTTGGGAATTATGGGATTTCCTTTAGCTTAATGTTGCAGATTTTTTTAGCGTTTGATTTTAGTTAACAAACTACATATGCACAGAAAATTTTATCTGATTTGCTTAATTAATAAAAGTTTTATAGCATATTTAATATTTTTACTTTTCTCAAATTGGACTGTTTTTACCATAATTTTTAAAAAATTTTCGGAGCTCAGCAACGAATATTAAAATTTTGTTCCATTTTTTTATTTTTTTTTATGCATGTGAATAAAGACGACGCAATTTCCTATTAAATAAAAAAGATTCACCTCAATATCATTCTTACGTGCAAAACTATGCGTTCTTAAATATGAGTGTTTCAATATGTAACTCACTTTTATACATTTATGTTACGGAAGTAAAAATTTTCATGCCTGTGTAAAAAATTGTGTAAAAAAACAATTATACCTGAATAGAGGATAACCAAGAGGCATATCTTAAATTAATAATCATTATAAAAAACATCAGATAAAAAATAAAATTTTCTGTTAATTTTTATTTACGAAAAGTCGTTAAAAGTATTTTTTATTTCTCTTAAAAATATTATTTATTTTCTATAAAATAATCTGTCATATCATTATGCATGTCTAAAAGATAAAGTAAATCCTTAAATTCTGTTTTGTTAGAAGGTGAAGAAGCCTCATAATTAATCCAACGTTTTCTCATTGATGAGAGTACAGGATCAGAAGATAACAATAGGCTATAGAAAATGTCTTCGTTTTGTGACTGCCTAGAATATTTTCGAGAACTGAATATTTGAATGTACTTGAAATCGCAGTTTCTTGCTTCTTGGGCTTCTTCTGTTAATTCCCCAAGAGGAACAATATTCGATTCTATAATTGTTTTACCATGACGTAATATTTTATGTACTGTGGGCGTCATATCCCTCCATGGATATAGGGAAACGAGTAGCTGAGATATTTTTGCTGTATATTCTCCAAATCGAAAAGAATTAATTTGAGTTTTGCTATTAATTGCCATTTAAACTACGTTAACCATTCTAAGCAACTCTTTGTCAATTCCAGTTATGTTTGAAGTAGTTTAAAAATCCCCAAAAAATTTTCTTGCAGTATTTCCGTCGTTAGTCTTTCCTCCACTACGAAGAGGCTTATCAATTATTAACCCCGTTTGTACTCTAAACTCTTCTTGGATTCTACTTTTCTCAGAAGCTCTTAGAGAAGGGGTGATATTCCGAAAGATAGAACTTCTTCGTTGACTACGTTGGTTTTTTTTTATCTGGGAATTCTGACTTCTTCTGATCACATATGGAACATTTCCAATAAGAAGATGTGTTAGTTATAGCGTTACTAACTTTTCCATCAATCATTGTTAAACTTAGTTGAAAGGATATGTTAACACAGTATTCTTTTATTTTTATTGATATTGGTTCCAATGATCTTATTTCGTCTTTGATATGCTCGACTAATTTTTTTGTCGTAGTATTTGATTCCTTTACATACTCAAAACAAATAGGCCTACAAAAATTTTTGGATCCTGGGGTTGTGTTTTTCCATATATCTTCAAATGTGTTTGCACGTACTGATGAAGATGCAACCAGTGAGTATGAACGAATTCTTAGTGGTACTAAGGATGCCATGAATATGCTCTTAAAATCTATTGTATGTTTTTGTTTGTACTCAGGAAGGGCTGATATTCCATCACATCCCCACTTACACATTAGTACTACATCGCAATTTTTAACCTTTTCTAGTTGGTAAGTAGAAAAATCTGAAATAATCCGTGATGCCGTATTTTCTAGCAAAGAAGATAGTCCAATAGAAGCTTTCGTTTCATCAACTGTTATTGGAGATGGCATAATCGCTTTCTTTTTTTCTTGAAAAGACTTATATGATGGTAATATTGCATGTCCTTTCTCAAGTAAAGCTTTTCTCAAAATTTGGTACTTATTTCGGCTTATTTTCATTTCCAACATCAGAGCAATAGCTTCTTCTTTCGTAAAATTTGACTGCGATGTCGGAATAGGTATGCTGTTAACAATTCGTTTCAACCGTTTTGGAGATGCGCTGGGAAGAATATTGGCGATGTGCACTGCCTCGGAAGGCTGATTTTCTTTTTTTAGCAATTCTTTGAACGTATCGCAAACTTCATCTTTTGAAACTGAAGAAAGTTTTTCGGTCAACCTTTTTTTCTTAGACTTCGAACATAAGTCATCATAAGATTTGCAGGGAGCTCCACATGATGCGATGTAGGTTGAGAATTTCGCAACAGTATCCATCCAAGTAAGATACTTTACTTTAAACTTATTTTTGTTTCCGCGAACTGATTTCATTTTTTGATCAAATAATTTTAAAAACTTTTCCAGTTTTGCAGTACCAAAGACATCAACTCTGCAGTTGTATGTAGCCTTAATAAATTTGTTCATGGCCTTAATTCTATCAAGTCCTTTTGTAGCATCAGTCCACAAAAACGAACACAATGTCTCAAACTTCAATGTGATCTGCATGATGTTTTTTTTTTAAATATGATATCTATTGTATTTATGCAAATATTTATATGCGTGTTCAGGTCATCGAACTGTTGGGTACCTAAAGAAGCAAAGCAGCTAGCTAAAAATCAAAAAAGGCACTTAGGTAAGACATAAACGAACACCTGTACCATTATTTTTAACCCTTACATTTTTAACCCTTTTTCAGGTATAATTGTTTTTTTACACAATTTTTTACACAGGCATGAAAATTTACTTCCGTAACATAAATGTATAAAAGTGAGTTACATATTGAAACACTCATATTTAAGAACGAATAGTTTTGCACGTAAGAATGATATTGAGGTGAATCTTTTTTTATTTAATAGGAAATTGCGTCATCTTTATTCACATGCATAAAATAAAAATAAAAAAATGGAACAAAATTTTAATATTCGTTGCTGAGCTCCGAAAATTTCGAAAAATTATGGTAAAAACGGTCCAATTTGAGAAAAGTAAAAATATTAAATATGCTATAAAACTTTTATTAATTAAGCAAATCAGATAAAATTTTCTGTGCATATGTAGTTTGTTAACTTAAATCAAACGCTAAAAAAATCTGCAACATTAAGCTAAAGGAAATCCCATAATTCCCAAAATAAAGACGAAAAATCCCAAAATTGGAATTTTTTACTCTTTTGCCCATAAAGGCCACATATGGACTAGGGCTCACGAAATACTTCTTGAAACAATTTGGAGTATATATAGCTTTTTTATATTATTTTTCTTTTTTCGATCCCAGCTTTGGGATTTTAGAATATATGGGGTAAAAGCAAAATTTCGATGTAAAATAGGTCAAGTTGAAAGACTTACATCTTCTACAAGAATGATCAGTTTTATACGAAATTTGGTTTAAACGTACACACATATAGTTAGCTTTAATAAAAATAAAAAATTTTTATATATTCCTTAAGAAAATTTTTTTCTATCTAAAAAATTAGATTAGTGTCCCATTTTAGGCTAAAATACACAAAAATGCAATAATTTTGGATTTTTTAAATTGAAAATCGTATAATTTTTAAGCCAGAAAAGATATTACTTTCAAATTTTTTTCAAAAAATCTTAAATTTTGTGTGCTATCTACGGTAAAAAACTCAAACAAATTTGCTGCAAATTGTACCCAATATTTCGAAAAAATTGGACCAGGGTATGGAAAAAATCAAAAATTTTAATTTTAAAATGCTTATAACTCGATCATTTTTAAACATAAACATGCAGCTTAAAGCACCGTTTTGTAGGTATTTATAAGAGCTTTAAGACCGTGTAAAATATTTAAAAATCAGACAAAAATTGAAGAAATGCCAAGCGTTAGAAAAATTTTCAGGAGCGAGGTGTCCAACTTTGAGACCACATAGCGCCATCCCTGGAAAGTGGAGGGTAACCACCTTCAAAACTTAAGCTCAAGTACTCCTCTACTATGCTTGTGCCAATCAATCAATGAATCAATCGGCCTAGCCGTTTTCAAATGGCTGAATTATCTCCAAAATATTTTGATTCTGCCCCACTGTGCACTGTTTAACACAAGATCTTCACTGGTTGATGTTTTCACTAATAATGCATCAGCATGTATGGTCGTTGCTTTTATATACCCAATGTTACGGATCTTGAATATACTGGAACTTGCTCCAAATGTTGTTAGAATATTTCTTTACTACGCATTTATTATTTGAGACACATGATGATAGTTATTTGATTCCAGAACCTTCCATTATTATTCTGAATTTATTTATACATGCTGTCCATTTTTATTAGTCGTTATGTAGGTGTTTGTGTAGTTGTGTCTTGCGTTTATTTTTATTTGTTTATGTTAGTTGTTTTTGTTTTGTGATGAAGAAGTTTTCGTAGAAACTTCTGGCGTTGTAACCAGACACAATAGGTCATTTAGTTTTCTTTGATGGTAACAATTATTTTTATTTTTTTTTTATGACATAAATAAAGCATCTTCGCAACACTGCCGCCCACTTAAGCCTTTTCGTCCCGAATAGGCTCAACATTACCTTTGCCATATTTGACCAGCCGTTCCAGGTAAACAACTTTCATCTTTGACCTCGGATTATGGAATCTCTGTATACGGTAAACTACATCATTTTATTTCTTGATCACCTTGTATGGTCCCTCCCAGTGAGTTTGCAGTTTAGGAGACAGTCCTTTCTTGCGTTGTGGGTTATATAGTAGAACTATTTGTCCTTCAGTAAATCCCTAATTGTTTGCTGCTCGATCATATCTGGCTTTAATTTTATCGCTGGACATTTCAATGCGGTTTCGGACAAACTCATTAAGCTCATGCAGGCCTTTTTGCGCTTGAGGAATATTTCCATTGTCTTCGTCTGCGGGTCCTGGTTTAATATCAAATTCTAAATCTGCTGGCAGTTTTAGTTCTGTCCCGAACAAGATTTTTGCTGGACTACGTGAAGTTGAATCATGTACAGCTGACCGATAAGCTAGTAAGAGCTTTGGTATATGTTCATACCAATCCTTCTGATGTGCACTAACCCCTTTTCTGAGATAATCCTCTAGGGTACGATTAAATCTTTCTACCATGCTATCAGACTGTGGATGCAGTGGTGTCGTTCTCGTTTTTTTGATACCATATACGTCACACATCTCTTTGTATATGGCCGATTCAAAATTTCGTCCCTGGTCTGAATGCAGTTCTAGTGGAACACCGTTTCGACACACCCAATTGTTAACTAGAGCGTCCACTATTGTTTTGAACTCTTGGTTTGGAATAGTATACACTTCAGGCCATTTGCTAAAATAATCTATAGCCACTAGCACATATCGGTTTCCAGCATTACTAACAGGGAATGGACCTGCTATATCAATAGCTGTCCGCTCAAAGCGGGAATCTGCGTTATATTGCTGAAGCTTGCCATGACTCTTTCTTGTAGATCCCTTGGCCGCAATGCACTGTTCGCAATTTGCTATCCAATTGGCCACTAGTTGTCGGTAGCCTGCCTAGTAAAATCGGTGCTTTATCTTTTCCAGCATTTTTGTTATCCCCATTTGACCCCCGCTGGAACCATTATGAAACTGCTTCATCACCTCACTTCTTTTAGAAAATGGCACCACAATTAAGTCTGTTAATGTTTTGCCATCTGTGCTTTCCCAAGGTCGGTACAAGCAGCCATCTACCACTTTCAGGCTATTCCACTCAGCGCAGTACGATTTTTCCAGGCGGCTTGCTGCCGATATTTAATTATTGTTCGGTCTTCTGTTATTTTGCTTAGCCAATATAATTTTTGCCAAAATTGGGTCCTCATTCTGTGCCTTCAACCAGTTTTCGCTTGAATCAATTTGGGTAAGCCGCACGTCAATGTTGCACTTCTTTTTTTCAACATTTTGTTCCGGTCAACGAGTCCAAGGTACCTTCAATTCTAGGCAACGGTTAACTGTCTTTCTTGGTGACGTCATTGAGCTTCCTGTAGTCAACACAAAACCTGGTACTGCCGTCTTTCTTCTTTACTAAAACTACTGGCAAGCTCTACGGACTCGAGGATGGCTCAATGACTCCGTTCCGTTCCATTTCGCTGACAAGTTCCTTGACCTCGTTTCGCTTTGCTAGGGGAACACTTTTCGGTGCTTGTTTTATAGGCCTCGCTTCGCCAGTATTAATTTCATGCTTCACAACTGCCGTTCTACCTTGGCTTTTATTACTTAGGGCGAAGACGGTGGCATGTTTTTTCAACAACCGCTTTGAAGATGTTAGTTCTGCCACCCATTTTTGCACCTCTTCTGCTAGTAAATCTCTTTCTCTGGCTGGTAATTTGGGGCATACCCTATTCACCGCACAATTGATTATGGCTTCAGCTGGCTCACATCTAGCTATCTCGAAATTTCTGTTAATGGTCTTTTCGCTATTGAACATATTAAGTACTCTCACAGGATTTTCACAAGGGCTTTAAATGTTAAAATGTCTTCTTTTACTTCTGTTGGCTCTACCACCCAAACCGGTTATCCACACAATCTGCCTTCACACGTGCCCATACTATAGTTTCCGCCTGAGGTGGTAATTTCTGGCGTTCAACGGCAAATATCATCCTTATTGCGGTCCTGCTCTCATAACCAAAATCCAGGGGTATCTCCATATTACGCCAAATCATTATTTGCTCGCCCAATGCAGATTAATACTGTTGAAGTCTGCGCCAATGATAACTTCATCCACTATATCGGCGACAGCAAGTACATGGTCAACGCTGATGTCTGCTACAGTCAGTCTTACCCTAGCTCTTCCATAGATAGTGGCTAAGTCCCCAGTAGCCGTGCGCAGTCGTACATTATTTAGCGGTTCCACTGCGCCTTTTACTAAATCGAGCCTTATTATGGACCTAGACGCTCCTGTGTCTATGCTTTCTTTCATTGATAAGACCGCAAGCAGTTAGGTTGCTATTCTTCTGTTGCACAATGGAAATCCAGATTGTGGGGCCATCGGTTGTGGGAGCTTTGATGGTGACAATTATTTTTGTTTCTTTTTATAACATAAATAAAGCATCTTCGCAACAATATAATAAGACAATAACGGGCTCATTTACGTACATGAAATATTTTTGGAAAATTTTGGTGTTGGTGTAGATAGTAACCAAAATGGAGCACAAAACACCTATTTTTGGAATTTTTATTTGTCTGTCTGTGGTTGCATCACATGAAAACTACTGTGTGGAATTGAATAAAATTTTGTGTGGAGGTCCTTTAAAATCTTGGTTCAAATATATGTATAATAATTTTCGTAAAAATAAGTTATTTAGTATAGAAGGTAGAGATACAAATTTGAAGTAACCAAATTTTATCGGCACTAAAACAGTTACAGCAGATTTTTATTTTATAAATGGAAAATTTTTAACACTGCTTACAGATCTATACAATAAATATTTAAAAGCACAATATTCTATATTTGAATTTTAAGAAAATTATAAATGACATTCGACGAAGACTTGGGCACTGCAAGGATACAAATCAATTTTTTGCGGTTGTTTTGGATTTAATTATGAACACTGTAAGTATCATAAGGAATAAATGTGGAGAAATTACTACATAAGTTAGGGCATAATTGGCTCGGCGTCATTATGCATATTTTAAAAAACGCACCAATAAAAAGTGTGTTTAACCTACAGTAATGAAGACAGTAACACATATTATGTTTTTTCGTGAATCAAAACAATTTTAAAATAAGTAGGAAAAATAAAAATGAGAAATAAAATTAAAACAAGTACTTTCTTCTTTATAAATACGAAAGTATGCATGTACGTTTTCATATGTAAAGCGGCTTTTAGAAAGTCACACTTTGCATGTGAGCACGGTTTGATTACATGCCATCAAACTCATGTAAAAGGGCAAAATTCGTTTTTGTCAGCGGCCCAGGATGGATTTTAAAAATCCTTGATACTGAATTTCTCTTTCATCAAATCGCGCAAAGTTTGAACGTCTAATAGCAGCTTAAAAGGTGGCTCTTCACTCTCAATACTTCCCTTTAACATATGTTTTGAAAATCCACATACACATTTGATACACATGTGTCTATGAATCTTTTCATGTTTACAAATATAGTATTGTGTTCTCTGGAGTTTTGGCTACGCTCAAAGAGTATTTTCCCTCTCTTCCCTTACACCCGCTTTCATAAAACAATTCATAATTTTTAATTTTTTTTAATGTTCAGTGTGCAACATCTCTATAAATTTATTGTCTTTGGTAAAAGAAAATAAAATAATAATAATATTTTATGAGACAAAACGGCCTCGTGCATGACTATTTTTTTAACATATATTTTTTTACACCTTTAATTAATGCATTCGGTTTCACTTTTTTAAATTTTCTTAAAAGCTTTTCATAAGACTTTTGTTTTAAAATTTTATTATTATAAATATTACTTTTTATTTGCCATAATTCCGAAAAAACATTCTACACTTCAATAAATTCTTTTAATTCGCGAATCAAATAAGTTTATTCAGTTATAAAAATAAATACTAATATTTAGTTTTTTGTTTATTTTATTTCTCTTATTTAAAATTTTATTGTCACGTTAACAGAAGGTGTTAAAACTTAAAACTAAATTTATAAATTAAGTTATGCTTACTTATATTCAAATTTATATAATTTTAACAAGTTCATTAACGTATTTGATTATATGAAGATATGAAAATTGCAATAGTATTTATTTAAAATAAAGTTTTTAATTGTTAATTTGTTTATTGGTTAGCAATTCCTGCAAATTGTTTACTGCTTTTTTCATTTTAACCTAAATTAGTTGGAACTTTGTATGCATAAACAGAAACTTAATAGACAAAAATATAAAAGTGCAAGTTTTGCACTAGCAATTAATAAGATTTGAGTGTAATGTCATTTACCTGTTACTTCTAAAAGTTTCTGAAAGCTATCTTTATTAGCTTTATATGTAACTCCTGCGCTCTAGACAAGCCATCTTTACTGTTCGCCTACAAAAACACAAATGAACCTTACACTATGTTTAACAGGCATGCAATTAAACGAGTATGATGGTATGATCACAAAAACAAAGTAGCCAAAGATTTGGAAATACATCTAGCGCCACCGGAAAACACGAATTTTAGCTATACACGAGTATGATGGCGTGTTTTAAAGCCATGCTTACATGCCAAGTTTGACCGTCTAAAAGCCGCTTAGCGCTTGTCCTTTTTATTATAAAAATTATATCGCAAACCTAGATCAAAAGTGACTCAATTAAAAATCTAAATTTTTCTGGTTTATATGTTGAAACTTTGCACAATACACTTGTTTTTATAAAAGAAAAATATCAGTCTATGTTGTTGTTAACTGTTGATAAAAACAGTTGTCTTTTTATGTTAAAATGGATATAAAGTTCAAATTCATAAAAATGACTTTTTATTAGTTGTGTCAAAAAATATAATCGTAGTTGTAGTAAGTGCTAGTCTTAATTCGAATTGTGACAGTTTTAATAAAATAAATATATGTTAGACTTTATAAATTTTAGACTTGTGTCAGTTAAGCTCATTGACGAAGGACGATCTATTTCTATTATTTTTTGTTTTGTCGCTTTAGCTGAAAAAAATTTATTAAGATTTTGAATTAGGACTCTTTTTACGAAAAAAAACATTATTATTAAGAATTTCTTCATTTTAGTTTTAAGAAATCAAAAATCATACAATTTTATTTTAAGGCATTTTTATAATTTTGTTGCTATAAAAAGAGATTATTATTGTTAAAAGATGACCATGTCTCAAATTGAAACTTATTCATCTGTTCTTACCGCGGAATGTAATAGGCTTTTAACACTTTCATACATCTATGCGGAACGCGTAGATGTTGAAAATTAAATAAGGTTGTTTACATTTGCAACATTTTTCATCTTTGTCAAAAATTTTGTTACGCGTGTATCAAGAAATTAATAAATTTAATAATATAAATTTAAAAAAGTTCATTGCTATTGCTTCAATCCTACTAATTTGTAATTATAATTTGATTTTACGATAAATAAATATTCTTACGTTTATTTAAATTATAAACGTTTTATTTATGAGTTCTTTATTTGCAAAATAATTACACACACAACTTTTAGAGTTTTAATTAAATTACACTTTATTTAATCAATTATTTTAAGATTTAACTATTCGCGAATAATAATACAAACTGGCAACTTTAATTTTTATACAAGATCTTAACTAGATGACGCTCACAATCCGAATGAATCAGCATGTATTGGCATTGCTTTTATATACCCTATTTTTAGGCGTTCTTTAATATTCGAGAATTTTTACCGCCATCTGCTGCGTAGTTGAAAATGCTGCATTGCCACTTTTATCTTAGACACATTAGTGAGCATTGTTATTTACTTCTAGAACCTTCAATCATTATTTATAGTACATGTTGTGTATTTTTATTTAATTGTTATACAATGCAGGTGTGTGTATGGTTGTGTATTGTGTTTGTTTATTTATCGCTTTGTGTTAGTTGGTTTTGTTTTGTAATAAAGATATTTTGTAGAAACTTATAGCTTTGAAAACAAACACAATAGGTCTTTTCGTTTCACTTTATTGGCGTCAATTATTTTTACATCTTATTATGATTTTAATAAAGCCTCTTTGTAACACTGCCGCCCACTTAAGCCTTTTAGTCCCGAATAGGCTCAACATTACCTCTGCCATATTTAGCCAGCCGCTCTAGATGAACCACTTTCATTTTAGACCTCGGATTATAATATCTCTGTATCCGGTAAAACATGTCATTCAATTTCTTTATCACCTTGTACGGTCCCTCCCAGGGGGTTTACAGTTTAGGGGATAATCCTTTCTTGCGTTGCGGGTTAAATAGTAGATCCATTTGTCCTTTAGTAAATCCCTCCTTGTTTGCTGCTTGATCATATCTGGCCTTCATCATATCGCTGGTCATTTTAATGCGCTTACGGACAAACTCATGAAGCTCATGCAAGTCTTCCTGTGCCTGAAGAATGTTTCCATTATCTTCGTGCGCTGGTCCAGGTTTGACACCAAATTCTAAATCTGCTGGCAGTTTTAGTTCTGTTCCGAACAAGATTTTTACTGGACGATATGAGATTGTATCGTGTACAGCTGACCGGTACGCCAGTAGAAATTTGGGTATATGCTCATTTCAATCCTTTTGGTGTATAGTGACCACTTTTCTGAGATATTCCTCCAAGGTAAAATTAAATGCTTCTACCATGCCATCAGACTGCAGATGCAGTGGTTTCGTTCTTGTCTTTTTGATACCATAAACATCACACATCTCCTTAAATATAGCCGATTCAAAATTTTGTCCTTGGTCTGAATGTAGTTCTAGTGGAACACCGTATCGACACACCCAATTGTTCACAAGGGCGTCTACCACTGTTTTAGATTCTTGGTTTGGAATGGCATACACTTCGGGCAATTTACTAAGATAATCCATTACCATGGTACATATCAGTTTCCAGCGTCACTGACAGGAAATGGACCTGTGATATCAATAGTTATCTGCTCAAATGGTGCACCTGCATTGTACTGTTTAAGTTTGCCACGACTTTTTCTTACAAGACCCTTGGCTTTTATGCACTGTTCGCAATTAGCTATCCAATCGGCTACGTATTGTTGGCAGCCTACCCAGTAAAATCTCTGCTTTATCTTTTTCAGAGTTTTTGTTATACCCATATGGCTGCCGCTGAGACCATTGTGGAACTGCTTAAGTATCTCATTCCTTTTAGAAGCTGGCACGACAATTAATTCCGTTATAGTTTTGCCATATGTACTTTCCCAGTACGACTTGGCTAGTTGGCTCTCTGCTGATCTTTCATTATGATTCGGTCTCCTGTTGTTTTGCTTAGCCAATATAATTTTTGCCAAAATTGGGCTAAAAGCTCCCGTCGTGTAACGCAGTAATTTCTTTCGGGCTTGGAGAGCACCCTGCTGTAATAGCCAATGACCTTTTCTGTTCCATTAATCTCCTGAGAAAGCACTCCTCCTATTCCATAGGCACTTTTATCCGTGTCCAATATGAATTTGTGTCCAGCTGTTGGATAGGCGAGAACTGGTGCCGTACACAAAATTTTCTTGAGCTCCTGGAACGCCTCTTCCGCTGCTTCACTCCAGTGGTATGGTTGCGACTTCCTGGTCAACTCATGCAAGCTAGCAGCCACTTGAGCAAATTTTGGCACAAATCTCCTGTATTATGTGCAAAGCCCCAGGAAACTACGCAGGTCATGAAGATTTTGTGGGCGAGGCCAGGTCTTTACTGCCAGTACTTTGTCTTCATCAGTTGATACGCCCTCTGCTGTTACACGATGCCCCAGGTATTTGACCTCCTTTTGATACAAAGCACATTTTTAACGTTTAATTTAAATCCTGCAGCTGTTATGCGCTTAAAAACTTCATCCAGGTTTTTGAGGTGTACATCAAAAGTCATCCCCATCACGAGTATGCCATCCAGATACACTAAGCATGTCTTCCAATTGAGACCCTTAAGCACACGTTCCATTAAACCCTCAAAAGTAGCTGGAGCGTTGCAAAGCCCGCATGGCATCACCTTGAACTGCCATAAACCACCACTCACGCTAAAGGCAGTTTTCTCCTTGTCTTTATCGGCTGTCTCTACTTGCCAATAGCCGCTCTGCAAGTCCAAGGTAGAGAACCATTCCGTTCCGGCCAACGTGTCTAAGGTGTCGTCAATTCTAGGCAACGGATAACTGTCTTTCTTGGTGACGTCATTGAGCTTCCTGTAGTCGACGCAAATCCTGGTACTGCCGTCCTTTTTCTTTACTAAAACTATTGGTGAACTCCACGGACTCGAGGGTGGCTCAATGACATCTTTCCGTTTCATTTCGCTGAGAAGTTCTTTGACCTCGTTTCGTTTTGCTAGGGGAACACTTCTGGGTGCTTGTTTTATAGGCCTCGCTCCGCCAGTATTAATTGCATGTTTAACAACTGTTGGCTTTTATTATTTAGGTCGAAGACGGAGGCATGTTTTCTCAGCAACAGCTTTGCTTTGTTTCTGTCAGGAGGTGTTAGTCCTGCCACCCATTTTTGCACCTGTTCTGCTAATGAATCTCTTTCTTAGCTATTATTTTAGGACATTCTTTATTCGCCGCACAATTAATTATGGCTTCTGCTGGCTCACATCGACCCATCTCAAAATTCCTGTTAATTGTTTTTTCGCCATTGGACAGATTAAGTACTCTCACAGGAACTCTGCCATCGTCGCAGATAATCTTGAGGGCTTTTGCTGCTATGATATCCTCTTTTAATTCTTTTGGTTCCACCACCCACAACCGGTTGTCCTTACAATCTGTCTCCACACGTGCCCATACCATACCGCCTGAAGTGGTAATTTCTGAAGTTCAACGGCAAATAGCTTCCTTACTGTGGTCCTGCTGTCATATCCAACATCCATGGGTACCTCCACATTGCGCCAGATGATTATTTGCTCGCCCATGTGCAGATTAATACCGTGGGCTATCATAAAGTCTGCACCAATGATAACTTCACCCACTATATCGGCAACAACAAATGCATGGTCAGCGCTGATGTTTGCAACGGTCAGTCTTACCCTGGCTCTTCCATAGACGGTGGCTAAGTCGCCAGTAACAGTACGCAGTCGTACATTATTTAACGGCCCCACTGCCCCTTTTACCAGATCGGGCCTTGTAATAGACTGAGACGCTCCTGTGTCTATTCTACTTCCGTTTGTAAGACCGCAAACAGTTAGGTTGCTATTTTTCTGTTGTACAATGGAAATGGATTTTATGGGGCCATCGGATTTAGCACTTGCCCCTTAGTGCTAGCTCGATTTAGTTTAACGGTGATTCATGAGATTTGGTGTTGTTGGCCTGCTTGTTGTCCCTTGCTGGCGAACTAGATCTTGATTTTCCCTTTGCGGATCTACAGGTGCGCTGAAAATAACCAGCTTTACCACATTTAAAACAGTACGATATGGTTTCTGCAAAAGATGATTTTTACATAGCACAAACAGCATATGTAATATATGGATCCCGTATGCCATTCACAAATGCTTCAATCTTAAACTGATCCAGAAACGGGTGATCTTCGCCTGGATAAGTCAGCTGCACCAAACGTTCAATTTCCGTGGCGAAGTCTTGCAGCGTCTCATTTGCCTTCTGCACCCTGCCTCGTAACTCCATTCTGTAGAGTTCTCTTTTGTGCTCGCCACCGTACTTGCGTTGTAACGCTACCATTATGTTCTCATAATTATTTCTGCAGCCGGCTGGCAAGCTTTCGAGTATATATGATGCTGCACCCTTTAAGGCCAGAATTAGCTCTATAGCATTTTCCTCATTGTCCCATCTATTTTTGCTGGCCACTGTTTTGAACTGATACTTAAAAACATTAAAAGGTGCGTTGCCGTCATAGCTCGGAGTGTTAATCTTGTTGGCGTACTCAGAAATAACTCTCACCGGTCACTCTCGAAATTGAAGATCGCCCATTTGCACTTTTAATTCACGTAACTCTTTTTCTACTTTTCTCTCTAGGCCGCACAATTTTTCATCAAACTCGCTGACCCTCTGTTCTACGATGTTCACTCGTTTGCCGAAGACTTCCGATACTTATTGAAACTTTTCGTTTACTTCTGCTAAAAGCCTTTTTTCGTTGACCTTAGCAGTTTTTTGTATTGTTTCTTTCATCTTCTTCATCTGGTTATCTTGCTTGCGGCTGTTTTCTTCCATTTTCTTCATTATAGCGGCCAATATTGAATTCAAATCCATGACGCTGTTTGTTGCTGAGGAACATACTTCAATCTCTTCTTTTTCCTCTTTTTCTCCAAATTCGTATGTCCCAATATTGATACCACGCTGCTTGAATTAATCTATTAACCGCTTTTGTAATTCAGCTTTATTGCCAGCTGTCGGCAGATCAAACTTACTCAGCTCCATTTTTAGCTGTTCAACTTTTAGCTCGTCAAATATCACTTTTATTATTTATTTATTATTTTGCAATTTCACTTCTGACACCAATTGTTACGTTTATTTAAACTATAAACGTTTTATTTATGAGTTCTTTATTTGCAAAATAATTACACACACAACTTTTAGAGTTTTAATTAAATTACACTTTATTTAATCAATTATTTTACGATTTAACTCTTCGCGATTAATAATACACGCTGGCAACTCTAATTTTTATACAAGATCTTAACTAGATGACGCTCACAATCCGAATATATCAGCACGTATTGGCGTTGCTTTTATATACCCTATTTTTAGGCGTTCTTGAATATTCGAGAATTTTTACCGCCATCTGCTGCGTAGTTGAAAATGCTGCATTGCCACTTTTATCTTAGACACATTAGTGAGCATTGTTATTTACTTCTAGAACCTTCAATCATTATTTATAGTACATGTTGTGTATTTTTATTTAATTGTTATACAATGCAGGTGTGTGTATGGTTGTGTATTGTGTTTGTTTATTTATCGCTTTGTGTTAGTTGGTTTTGTTTTGTAATAAAGATATTTTGTAGAAACTTATAGCTTTGAAAACAAACACAATAGGTCTTTTCGTTTCACTTTATTGGCGTCAATTATTTTTACATCTTATTATGATTTTAATAAAGCCTCTTTGTAACACTGCCGCCCACTTAAGCCTTTTAGTCCCGAATAGGCTCAACATTACCTCTGCCATATTTAGCCAGCCGCTCTAGATGAACCACTTTCATTTTAGACCTCGGATTATAATATCTCTGTATCCGGTAAAACATGTCATTCAATTTCTTTATCACCTTGTACGGTCCCTCCCAGGGGGTTTACAGTTTAGGGGATAATCCTTTCTTGCGTTGCGGGTTAAATAGTAGATCCATTTGTCCTTTAGTAAATCCCTCCTTGTTTGCTGCTTGATCATATCTGGCCTTCATCATATCGCTGGTCATTTTAATGCGCTTACGGACAAACTCATGAAGCTCATGCAAGTCTTCCTGTGCCTGAAGAATGTTTCCATTATCTTCGTGCGCTGGTCCAGGTTTGACACCAAATTCTAAATCTGCTGGCAGTTTTAGTTCTGTTCCGAACAAGATTTTTACTGGACGATATGAGATTGTATCGTGTACAGCTGACCGGTACGCCAGTAGAAATTTGGGTATATGCTCATTTCAATCCTTTTGGTGTATAGTGACCACTTTTCTGAGATATTCCTCCAAGGTAAAATTAAATGCTTCTACCATGCCATCAGACTGCAGATGCAGTGGTTTCGTTCTTGTCTTTTTGATACCATAAACATCACACATCTCCTTAAATATAGCCGATTCAAAATTTTGTCCTTGGTCTGAATGTAGTTCTAGTGGAACACCGTATCGACACACCCAATTGTTCACAAGGGCGTCTACCACTGTTTTAGATTCTTGGTTTGGAATGGCATACACTTCGGGCAATTTACTAAGATAATCCATTACCATGGTACATATCGGTTTCCAGCGTCACTGACAGGAAATGGACCTGTGATATCAATAGTTATCTGCTCAAATGGTGCACCTGCATTGTACTGTTTAAGTTTGCCACGACTTTTTCTTACAAGACCCTTGGCTTTTATGCACTGTTCGCAATTAGCTATCCAATCGGCTACGTATTGTTGGCAGCCTACCCAGTAAAATCTCTGCTTTATCTTTTTCAGAGTTTTTGTTATACCCATATGGCTGCCGCTGAGACCATTGTGGAACTGCTTAAGTATCTCATTCCTTTTAGAAGCTGGCACGACAATTAATTCCGTTATAGTTTTGCCATATGTACTTTCCCAGTACGACTTGGCTAGTTGGCTCTCTGCTGATCTTTCATTATGATTCGGTCTCCTGTTGTTTTGCTTAGCCAATATAATTTTTGCCAAAATTGGGCTAAAAGCTCCCGTCGTGTAACGCAGTAATTTCTTTCGGGCTTGGAGAGCACCCTGCTGTAATAGCCAATGACCTTTTCTGTTCCATTAATCTCCTGAGAAAGCACTCCTCCTATTCCATAGGCTCTTTTATCCGTGTCCAATATGAATTTGTGTCCAGCTGTTGGATAGGCGAGAACTGGTGCCGTACACAAAATTTTCTTGAGCTCCTGGAACGCCTCTTCCGCTGCTTCACTCCAGTGGTATGGTTGCGACTTCCTGGTCAACTCATGCAAGCTAGCAGCCACTTGAGCAAATTTTGGCACAAATCTCCTGTATTATGTGCAAAGCCCCAGGAAACTACGCAGGTCATGAAGATTTTGTGGGCGAGGCCAGGTCTTTACTGCCAGTACTTTGTCTTCATCAGTTGATACGCCCTCTGCTGTTACACGATGCCCCAGGTATTTGACCATCTTTTTATAATTTTAATAAAGCATCTTTGTAACAATATGATAAATTAATTGGGTTAATTTTTCCTATTGAAGACTAGGAACAATTTTTACTGCACTATGCAGAAGTTATGATGAAGGACGAAAAAATTAAACAGTAAGAGCA
Organism: Cistogaster globosa; assembly: GCA_937654795.1. Classification (NCBI taxonomy): domain Eukaryota; kingdom Metazoa; phylum Arthropoda; class Insecta; order Diptera; family Tachinidae; genus Cistogaster; species Cistogaster globosa. The sequence continues at coordinate 63,277,746 of OW569404.1, forward strand.
ATAATATTTGGATAGACTATACAACACGCATGCTATATTTCTTTTTTGCCTCAAAATAAGTAATAAAATTTTTTCAAATAATTTAAAAGTTATATTTGTCTGCCCTGCAGTTGTACTTTTTGAGATTTAGATTCTTATTTTTGTTTGTTTTCGTGTCACTTTTCTAGTGATCACACAAAAATTATCGAAAGATGTTGAGTGGAACAAAATGAGATAGGAACATCTTGTAAAGATGTTCAAATATGATAATTTTTAGTCCTGTGTATTTCTTATGGGGAAGATGTTACATCTTGACAATTTGATAAAAGATGAAAGATGTTAGAAGTGTAAAAAGGCTATAAGATGCGGATTGCAAGACTCAAAGCAAGTAGTTACTGCCCAGCCAACCAATCTAATAAAGGCATTAAGGACTTATTCAAGCAAGCTCTGTTGATAAATATTATTTAAATTGTGAAGATTTTTACCTAGATCTTCAAATTCAAGTAGCACAATAGACGATGGGGTTCCTGATGATAACAGAAATATTATTGGTAAAAAAAGGCCGTTTCTGTTGCAGAACTTACCTAGCGGAATCACTTCTTCTGGTGGGAAGTAGGAAAAGAATAATTTATTACCTAAGCCAATGGAATGAACAAAATATGCACTGTAATTTTGTTTGCTCACAAATGCAATTAAAGTTAAAAAACCCCAATATGTAGAAAAATAAAACAAAATAATTGTATTAGGATGTCAAATTCAGGTTTTATGTAAAAAAATAAGAATTATATATTTTTAAAGCCTGTAGAATATAGGAGCTTAGAGACAATAAGTTTATCAAAAAGGAAGAAGCATTTAAGATATTTTGGCTATTAAACGTTCAATTTGGGCATAACAGCTAGAAGAGACAAATAGCTATTTGCATGAAAAGTGAATAGCCGCCATAATAGATAGCTTTTGAATAAGACTAGCTTTAAACACGTGACATTAGGTCTTACCATTGCCACCTACCATGCAGGATTTGAAAAAAATACGACAAAATGTAACTCTGAGATATCAAACTAAATGAATTGTACAAGTTAATAAAGTTTTACTCTTGCATATATATATATATATATATATATATATATATATATATATATATATATTCAGTACAATATTAAATATTAACTTCAATACAAAATGAACAATAGAATTTAAGAAAAGTATTAATTATACGTTTTGTATTTTGCGTAGCCTTATATAAATGCATTTCAAGATTAAAGGAAACAAAGACCATATATAGTCCACCCGAAAAGAGTGCTTTGAGCCGTCGGAAGGACTGCTTTGAGAAAAACGCCATCACGTATAACTTTGGGATAAATGTCCACGCCTATAATATTATTGGATGGTTTCCGCCTGCTTTGGTTGTCAAACTATACCTAGATTTTAAGGTTGTTGAGCAAGTCGTTCCGTCGTGCAACGTAAAAGACGTTACGTTTAGCTTGTCGACTAATCGTTCGGACACACGACAGCAGGATGTTCTTTCGCGGAAGACTCTCCACCTTCCAAAAGCATGATATTTCCTTATCTAGAGAAATTAAGGACTTTATTTATACATTTTAAACTAAAAGATATTGGGCAAATCGAAATCTACCTGAAGATGGACTCTTAAGCAATTAACGAAGTAAAAATCCTCTGCTTAACACCCGAACAAATCACAGGTGGGAATGTATCACCACAGATTATCATATTGATTTTTGAACTACGATAAAAGTTGGGATCACCAATTCAAATATCAGGAAGGGCAGCGAACGAAGTATCTGGAAGTTGATTAGCTGAAAGTTGGTAGAGAGATGGGGAACCACTAAAGCCGTTACCGGAATGGCTATGATATCATCTATTTTAGTACCAAGAATTATAGCATATTGCCTCTTAACTGTGGCAGTAATAGAATTATTTAAACCAGATATTTGAGATTCGATTTTTTAAAAGGAATTACGAGTTAAAAAAATGTACCTTCTGATCCTGAGTCAATCAAGGCTCATGCACTATACGTCACGCCCTTATTTATATTTTCGACATCAGTACCCAAGCAATTCACTGCGAAACAGGATTGAATTACATCAGAGTTGGAGGATTTAGCGTACTGTTGATTAGCAATGAAAGACACAGAACTGGCATTAAGATTCTAACCATCAACTGAATGAGGATTTGATGTTTCCTTATAGAGAAGTGTATTATGTCTTTTACTGCATTTAAACAGTAATGTTTGCTACTACTGTTTCTGACACTATAAATTCTAGAAAAACAATTCAATCATAAGCCTCCTTTTCTTTTTCTAATTGTATTTTATATTCATTTTTGTATAGTATGACTCTCTTTGGGGCACAAATGACACCTTAGACTAGAAACGTTAATCTCAAAGCTATATACCTGCTTCTTGGATTTTCAATTAAATTAAACTTTTGATTTGGTTTAAGAACAGTAAGTATTTGAACTACGAATTTCTGAAACAGAGCTCTAGAGTTCTATACCCGTTAGTGAGAAACTTATCTAACTCTGACTAAATCGGAATATTAGTCTTATTCTTAAGCTGTGGTTCTCACAATGTCTTTTAGTGCAGATAAATACAAAAAATAGGTCTCAGCTGGACACGATAACATTATAGAGCATAAGTATTAAAATACAAGATTTAATATTTCTCTGCAATTGTTTCAGAGCCTTTCCTGACTCTGAGCAATAGTCTAGTGGTTAAAAAGGATCTTCAACTGACCATTTACTAGTACCCTTCGATTTTCGAAACGAAGGCACAAATTTTCCACGCTATTTCGAACGCTTTCTGGGTAAGCGAACTTTTTTAAACTATTTCCCTAACCTCACCTTAAATCTTTTGTGTCAAATAGAAGTTCCCGAGATGTATCTGGCTTCTTTCTGCGTCAACATCGAGACAAAATACGGCATTTCGTCTAGAAGTTGTCTACACCCGGTGATCATCAGACATCTCAGACAATTTCTTTGAACAATTGCAGTATATGGTGTATATACTTTTGTGCTTTACCGTGAAAGTTTCAACATCTTCAAATATCTTTAATAAGATTTCAGTTGGACTTGAGTTCGTGGTGATGAACTTTAATGGTATGATGCGAAGTTAAAGGATACTGGATATCATTCAGGTCAGCCTTAAATTCAATAATGCCATTAGATAATCGAATGAATTGGTTTAGCGACATATTTGCAATTTTAAACTGTATTACTTGAGTTAGAAAAATATAAATTTAATTTGATTCTATGAAATTCATAACCACAAAAAGATAAAATGAAGCAATCGCAACTTTTTTTAATCCGAATGATGTTTTGCATTCAAGAATTATATATATATATGTATATTGCATTCTATGTGATATGGGTTTTTGTATGTTTCATTTGAATTAATTTTTCCACATAACTGGTCTGGTATTTCATAAGTACAACAACACAGAACATCTCTTTTCAGACTGTATTTAATATGGATTAGGCTATTGCATGTATTTAACGACATTTTGTTTCTAATTTTATTTTTAAATAGGTTGAAAACTCTAAAAGTTCTTTCAATTTCAGCGTTTGAGTATAGATATATTATAATATTTAAAGCAAAAGTAGACAGTTTTTTAAATGGGTTGTTACCAGTTGTATTTTTGTAGTTTTAGTCCTCAATCCAAAATATATCTGCTCTCTCCGTGTTTTTCCACTCACAAGTTTTTAAATTTTTAGGCAGTTGTCTAAACCTTCAACCTCCTGTATATCATTACAAAACTCGTGAGATAATGGAAGCAGACTTTCTATATCCTTGGGCAAAACATTTTTGCGCTTAGTAACGATATTTTATTAAATACTTCAATATTTGATGGTAGCTTAGCTCTTATTTCCAATATAAGATTTTTTAGAAAAAGAAGATTTTTTCAATCATTTTCTTATCATTTAGTGAAATATTGTTGTCACTGCAACTCTTTTTTAAAAGTGTATTCGAAAATTAAAAAGTTGTTTATAATTGGATCAATATAGCCATCCAAAGAATCAAAATTATCCATTGGAATAATAATTTTGTTTGTTAAACATTTTAGTAAACGTAACAAGTCAATAAATAATTTAACGTGATCAGCATTCAGCAATATTGCCAGAGAAACAAAAATGATACTACTATACTGACTGATTAAAGCAAAAAGGGCTAAGCAAAAATGCTGAAAAGTGCTGAAATTACGCGTTTTTTAGTTTGGGGCTAAAAAACTTTTTTCGCGTTTGAGGTACTTTGAAATGAGCTAAATCTAGCCCGAAAAGGTCTAAGTTGGCATCACTGAATATAAATAACTCTTACAAAGAAAGGAGAAAAAATTGAATCTTAAATTGTTTTATTCAGAATAAGAAAAATTTAAGCTTATTGAAAAGAGAATGATATAAGAGGGAAAGTTTATATACATATGTATATTAAGTATTGAGATGATAGAAGAAGTTGCTACACACATAAAACCTAAAATAAATGAAGTTAAAACATGCGGACGAAAGTCACTCTACAACCAGAATACACCTCTCAGCCGACAAAGAAATGGTAACAGTGAGTCCACAGCTGATAAATTTATATCTTAATGAAAGTCAAATTCATATCATGATGAAAACTCATCCTGTGTAGACTTCATTTATTAGTATTATGTCATCGTTATGATATAATCATCAGAGCTCATAGCTCATAATATAAAAAGTCATTTTATATGTAATTTTATTTTAGACGTATATTTTTTTAATAAAAATTTTTTATTACTATAGCTTAGGTATTATTTTATTATTATTATTATGAAAATCAAAAGATAGTTAAAAAAACAACATTCATCCAGAATTATTTTGACATATTACGTTCACAATGACCAATAAAAAATTATTCATCATAATATTAAATCATTAATGAACTGATATTAATATAAATTTGACCATTGTTCTGCCGGCGTGTTGTTATGTATTATGATGAAAATTCGTCTCGTGTGGGCATAGTGTAAGAAATAAATTTTCTTTCTTTAGGAACATAATGTACAACATATGAAGAAAATCACTTACGAAAAAATTGTTTGCTTGGACAAAAGTTTCAGAAACTTAATTTGCGATCTTTGGCCCTTATTTATTGTCGTTTTTTTCCCGCACTGCTCAATCTTTTTAAGCTTCTTTTTTAGCAACCTTTCATTTTATATTTTCTTTTGCTTGTTTTTTAATATTTTTAGAAATCAAGTGTGCTTTTTTTAAAGCTTATTTTCAACCGATTTATTCTTTACAGCTGAAGCGATTCACCCGCTTCGAAAAATTTTTCTGGAAAAACAAAGCTACCATATGAAACATAAGTTTAAGCGAGATGTGTTACTTTACAAGCAGGCAGCACTGTGACAGAAGATTGAAATCACAGAATGCCATTTTTTGCGTTTTTGTGTTCCAGACATAGTTTTAGTTTTGCTATAAATAAATTCTAAATTAAAAAAACTTATAATCAAATAAAAAGTGAATAAAAGTAAAGCGATTCTTCTAATAGCTATTAAGGTAAAAAAAGCTTTTTTACTGGCAAAGTATAAAAAGAAACTAAAATATAAGAGAATATAAGAGAAATAAGCTTGCAGGCAAGGGATTCGATGAAATCCATGACAAAATTTTTTAAATTTATTTTCTTTTATTTTGTGTTTTATTATAAATATTCCAAGCAAATTAAAGCAGGTAATCTTAAGACCAAAACAAATTTTAAAAATAATTCTTGAATGTCAGTGCAAAGAACGAAAAAGGATCTAATATATATATATATATATATATATATATATATATATATATATATATTTTTGTTGTTGCTTCAAAGATTTTTATCACAATAATTAGGCTGTGATGCTTTTTCTTGCTTTTTCACTTTTTTCAGTTGACACCAGTTCCTTTTTTACACTTTTTAAGAAATTTTTTACTTCAAATTTGTTAAAATTTAAAAAAAAGAAAAAATATTCAGAAAACAAGTCAGTCAGGTTCCTTGGCAGTTTTAATTTTTAAATTTGCAAGCAGTTTTACCTTTTGCACATATGTGGCAGCTTAGTTAAAAATTCTTTGAAGAAATAAAGTAATTAAAATTAAACCAATTCAAGCTGAAATTGTTCCGAAGTGAATTTAAATAGTATTCTCTCTCTCTCTCTCTCTCGCAAAAAGAAAACTTCAAACTACCTATAAAAAAATGTTTCGGAACAAAATTTTTGGGTGAATCCAGCTTAACACAATATTTTTTATTGCTATTTTTCAGTACTTATTTTTATAACATTTATTTCATAAATTTATTTTGTGGTATGAAATTGAAACACATCATATGAAATGCACTTTCTAACAGGCTAAACATAAGCAAAATATAAAACGTACTTTTTTAGAAAATAAAAATAAGGAACATATGTCTGAAAATTTGTATGTACAGTGAGGTGCACAAATGAGTTCGAGGTGTACTTTGAGCACTTTTTATGCCATATAAATAAAAGTAATGAAGCAATTGCAAAATTTTTTTTGTACTTTATTTACTATTAGGAACTTAACAAAACAGTGTAAAATTCAAAACTTAAAGCATTAGTTTCTAAGAAAAAATAAAGAAAACGAAAACAACTCCAATCTACTCAATTTTGCACCGTTGAAAAATCTTGCGGAATACGAAAATTCTTAATACTTAGTCCAAAGCCCTTTAATTTATAAGACATCATTTACGCGATTCTGCATACTCTCCCCCAATTTCTGTACAGTTTCTTTTGAAATATTTGTCCATTCATTTTGAATCTGCAGCCAAAACTCATCCAAATTGGTAGGGGCTGATTGGTACTGTCCTAACCGTCTCTTCACGATTGGCCAAAAATTTTCTATCGGATTGAGGTTGGTAATTTGTGCTGGCCACTGCATTAATTGAAAATTTTGCTCACCAAGCCATTTTTTCACGATTTTAGACGCGTGTTTTGGATCACCATTCTGCTAAAAAATTACTTTTTTTGCAGGATAGGCGCTCTTATCTACAAAATCGGGAAAATGAGTCTGCAAAATCCTGAAATAGTCTTTTTTCTTCATAATATTATCTAATTTTTACAGTGGTCAAAGTCCCACCACGTAAAGCAACCCCATACCATCACGTTTCCCCAACGTGTTTCACATGGCGCCTATGAAGTTTTTTACCAGGGCGGCGCCAGCAGTATTATTTATCATCTGATTGGAAACTGTTGAATTTGGATTCTTCTGACCATATCACACGTTTCCAGTCGCCCATTTTAAAGTCCTGTGCTCCTTGGCAAATTTTAACCGAGCGCCTAGGTATTTTTTTGATTTTTGTTCGAAAATTTGCAATATGTTTTTACCACAAGCGATTTAAATAATGTTCACCGTGTCTTCTTAAAAAGAATATTAATGAAAAGCAAAAAGATTGAAGTATAACGGTACTTTTTTATTTCTTTTCTTCTAATTCTTCATAAAATACAGTGGTGCAAAATTGAGTATTTGGAGTTTGATGCATTTTGTTAAAAATTTTATATAGTTATATTAAGTATAAGACACTTAATATACCACAATAAAAATTTTTTAATTATTTTATTACTTTTATATTTATGAAACAAAAAGTGCTAAAAGTACAAACATGTACTAATTTGTGCACCTCACTGTATGCTTCCAAAAATATCCAATATAATTGCAGTGAAATCCCAGTGAACTTTTTTGCTTTCCTTCTTCCAATTCTGTTCGCTAGGATTGTAGCGTATTGTGGTGCAATATCAAAATCTGTCCATTCGTTTTTGATAAACAATACTGTTTGTTGTAATGTGACTAAGTTTGCTTGACTCAAAACCAAATAATGATCAAAGAGCTCAATACCCTTCAAGTAGTTTAATGGTCCAATAAATTTAAAATTGTTATTTGATAATTATTGGAACTGAGGTAATTTAAAAAGCATACAATGCATTTTATTTTACGGTGAACATTATTACAATAAAAATTTGTAAGCTTTTTTCATGTCTACTCTTGGAATAAGCGATCGATATATACGCACAACGACAACAAGAACTGGAGTGGCTTTGTCGACCCCGACTTGAAAAACATAAAAATCATTCCACAGTAGATTCAGAAATTAAAAATAGCGTTAGGGAGTTTATAAAGACCATACCCAGAGTTGAGTCCCATTACTTGCGAAACTAATATACACGAATGCTTATTAAAACCAGTAAATGTGCTGTAGACTTTTATCGAGACTGGAATTAGCTTCCAATGACCTATAATTTATTTTTGCACACTTAGCCATGTATAATTAAATATTCAGTATTTAATTTTTTAAACCTTAAAAGGATCAGTCTTGCGGTATATTGAAAGTGAAATGCAAAAGGCCAGTACGCCCAAAGGCGAAGAGTTTATTTTTTATTCAGATTACCTTGATTTCCTTATATTGAACCATGCGATGGAACTCTCTACTGTTCGGATGGCTGCTCTGTGATATGCTCTCTATTTCTATGGCTAGTGCAATCAACCCATCAAGCATATCGAAATCCATCCGCCGGGTATACCACTGATAGTCAGGAAGCGAATTTCGAAAGAGTCGCTCCAACTTATGTTTTTCACTCAATGGCGAATGCCGCATTAGATCCCGGAGAGCTAAGACGTAGTCGCGCAATTTTCCCGCGGTTTCTGAACCCTTTATCTTATTTCGGAGTCCAGCTTTTCGAAATAGTGCGGGGGTAAGAAAAGGCGCTGAGATCTGCTTTAAACTGCGCCCATTTGCTTCACTGCTTATTGCTATTTCTCAACCAGGACAGCGCTCGGTCTCGTAACAACTTCGGCACAGCTTCTAGATCAAGCTCGTAAATGGCTTTCAATTCCTCCAGTCGTTTTTAAAATCCCAGAAGATCCTGGCTGCCATCAAATATAGGATGCTATTGCGAATGAATTCCATGGTATCCAGGCTGTCGCTAACAGTCAACGTACGCATCTCTTCTGGTGTCTCCTTTCGCGGCCTTGAATTACTCGCGCCTTCATGCGGGGTAGTTGCAAGGATAGGGTCGGCTATTTGTGCCATTAGGGATGTAGTTTACTTGGTGTCTTTATGCTGCATCTGCCATTGTTGTGCCTTTTCACTAAGGTCTTTGTCGACATCGCTGGTTAAGAATTTTTCCAGGCGTTTTCGCAGTTAGTCCACGGTTCTTTCATATCCTGGTCACACTGTATCAAATTCTGCTGCAAGTCTTCCTATCATAGTGATATATGTATCTTCACGTGGTGCTCATCATATTGTCCCAGGAAGTTTAGGCTGATGCACACAAAAAAAGTGATTACGAATATACTGTTTCCTCTCTGGCAATGTCGCTGGGCTCATTGACAATTTAAACATTAAAAACAAAATACTAATCCTTATTAAGCTACCATGAACTAACCAAAATTCCTTTAGTTTTTATTTTAATGTAACACAAAACCAAAGAGAAACTATTCGCCACAAAAAATTATTTGATGAACAAAAAGAAAAATTGCCCTGCCCAATGTAACGACACGTTTCCGCTATAGCTGGGATAGGTCAGTAGAGTCCAGCGTCCTGCATGGTGACCGAAAGAAATCGCGTTAGTAAAATATGATGACTTATAATTTCACTTCAATTCTGGGAGAACAAGCTTTACGCGACCTCTGGAGAGCCGAATCTGTCTGTGCCAATATTTGGCTGTCGACAAGGAATTTCCTTGGGAGGAGGAGAACTATAAAGCTAAGAGGCTGTGAATAGGGCGCTGCTTTTATCCAGCGTTTTTCTGTATATTCCAGGCTAGCCGGTTTTACATAAACGATCAGGAATTGCTTAAGTAAAATATAATGAATTTAAGTTTCCACTTTAGTTCTGAGAGAACAAATCCAACGCGTCCTCTGGAGAACCGAATCTCTCTGAGCGATTGTTGTCGACAAGCAATTTTCTTGGGAGGAGGGAAAATATTAATTAATGGTATGACTAATGCCGCTTTTACCTATTCACAGTCCTCGTCTAAAAGAAAGAACAGTTGGGTCAACCCACGCTGCTCGTTCAGCTTGTTCCCTTATATTCCAGGTTGTCCGGCTTAACATGCGCACTCAGAATTCGCTAAAAAAAATAGAGTAAATGGGGAATCTTCACTTCCGATGCGTTTGTTAATTACCACGTTTTCTTATAAAACAAAAACAATTAAATAGCAAATATTCTAATTTATTTATACCTTTATGTTCCACTGCAGTGTAATTAGATTCGCCTGTTTGCATTTAAGATTTCCCACTTGCTTACTTTTGTTTACCAAGAATTATAGCACATTGCCTCTTAACTGTAGCAGCAATAGAATTATTTAAACCAGATATTTGAGCATTCGATTTTTCGAAAGGAATTACGAGTTTAAAAAATGTACCTTCTGATCCTAAGTCAATTAAGGCTCGTGCACTATACCTCACGCCCTTATTTATTATATTTTCGACATCAGTACCCAAGCAATTCACTGCGAAACAGGATTGAATTACATCAGAGTTGAAGGATTTAGCGTACCGTTGATTAGCAATGAAAGACACAGAATTGGCATTAAGATTATAACCATCAACTGAATGAGGATTTGATGTTTTCTAATAGAGAAGTGTATTATGTCTTTTACTGCATTTAAACAATAATGTTTGCTACTACTGTTTCTGACACTATAAATTCTAGAAAAACAATTCAAGCATAAGCCGCCTTTTCTTAATTATTTATTCTCTAATTGTATTTTATATTCATTTTTGTATAGTATGACTCTCTTTGGGGCACAAATGACACCTTGGACTAGAAACGTTAATCTCATCTCTCGTTAGTGAGAAACTTATCTAACTCTGACCAAATCGGAATATTAGTCTTATTCTTAAGCTGTGGTTCTCACAATGTCAGTGTATTTCCTGGCAGCTTTTAGTGCAGATAAATACAAAAAATAGGTATCAGCTGGACACGATAACATTATAGAGCATAAGTATTAAAATACAACATCGAGACAAGATACAGCATTTCGTTTAGAAGTTGTCTATACCCGGTGGTCATCAGACATCTCAGACAATTTCTTTAAACAATTGCAGTATATGAGTATATACTTTTGTGCTTTACCTTGAAAGTTTCAACATCTTCAAATATCTTTAATAAGATTTCAGTTGGACTTGAGTTCGTAGTGATGAACTTTAATGGTATGATGCGAAGTTAAAGGATACTGGTTATCATTCAGGTCAGCCTTAAATTCAATAATGCCATTAGATAATCGAATGAACTGGTTTAGCGTCATATTTGCAATTTTAAACTTTATTACTTGAGTTACAAAAATATAAATTTAATTTGATTCTATGATTTTCATAACCACAAAAAGATAAAATCAAGCAATCGCAACTTTTTTTTATTCCGAATGATGTTTTGCATTCAAGAGTTATATATATATATATATATATATATATATATATATATATATATATATATATATATATATATATATATATATATATATATATATAAATATATTTCATTCTATGTGATATGGGTTTTTGTATGTTTCATTTGAATTAATTTTTCCACATAACTGGTCTGGTATTTCATAAGTACAACAACACAGATCATCTCTTTTCATACTGTATTTCATATGGATTAGGCTATTGCATGTATTCAACGACATTTTGTTTCTAATTTTATTTTTAAATAGGTTCATAACGCTAAAAGTTCTTTCAATTTCAGCGTTTGAGTATAGATATATTATAATATTTAAAGCAAAAGTAGACAGTTTTTTAAATGGGTTGTTGCCAGTAGTATTTTTGTAGTTGTAGTCCTCAATCCAAAACATATCTGCTCTCTCAGTGTTTTTCCACTCACAAGTTTTTAAATTTTTAAGGCTGTTGTCTAAACCTTCAACGTCCTGTATTTCATTACAAAACTCTTGAAATAATGGAAGCAGACTTTCTATATCCTTGGACAAAACATTTTGTGCGCTTAGTAACGATATTTTATTAAATATATCAATATTAGATGGTAGCTTAGCTCTTATTTTCAATATAAGATTTTTTGGAAAAGGAAGATTTTTTCAATCATTTTCTTATCATTTAGTGTAATATTGTTGTCACTGCAACTCTTTTTTAAAAGTGTATCCGAAAATTAAAAAGTTGTTTATAATTGGATCAATAATGCCATCCAAAGAATCAAAATTATCCGTTGGAATAATAATTTTGTTTGTTAAACATTTTAGTAGACGTAACAAGTCATCAAATAATTTAACGTGATCAGCATTTAGCAATATTGCCAGAGAAACAAAAATGATACCACTATACTGACTGACTAAGGCAAAAAGGGGCAAAAAGGGCTAAACAAAAATGCTGAAAAGTGCTGAAATTGCGCGGTTTTAGTTTGGGGGTAAAAAAATTTTTCGCGTTTGAGGTACTTCGAAAAGGGTTAAATCTAGCCCGAAAAGGGCAAAGTTGGCATCACTGCATATAAATAGCTCTTACAAAGAAAGGAGAAAAAAATGACTCTTAAATTGTTTTATTCAGAATAAGACAAATTTAAGCCTAATGAAAAGAGAATGATATAAGAGGGGAAGTTTATATACATATGTATATTAAGTATTGAGATGATAGAAGAAATTGCTACACACATAAGTGCTGAAATAAATGAAGTTAAAACATGCGGACGAAAGTCACTTTACAACCGGAATACACCTCTTAGCCGTCAAAGAAATGGTAACAGTGAGTCCACAGCTGATAAATTTATATCTTAATGAAAGTCAAATTCATATCATGATGAAAATTCATCCTGTGTAGACTTCATTTATTAGTATTATGTCATCGTTATGATATAATCATCAGAGCTCATAGCTCATGATATAAAAAGTCATTTTATATGTAATTTTATTTTAGACGTATATTTTTTTAATAAAAATTTTTTATTACTATAGCTTAGGTATTATTTTATTATTATTATTATGAAAACCAAAAGATAGTTCAAAAAATAACATTCATCCAGAATTATTTTGACATATTACCTTCACAATGACCAATAAAAAATTATTTATCATAATATTTAATCATTAATGAACTGATATTAATATAAATTTGACCATTGTTCTGCCGGCGTGTTGTTATGTATTATGATGAAAATTCGTCTCATGTGGACATAGTGTGAGAAATAAATTTTCTTTCTTTAGGAACATAATGTACAACATATGAAGAAAATCACTTACGGAAAAAATTGATTGCTTGGACAAAAGTTTCAGAAACTTAATTTGCGGTCTTTGGCCCTTATTTATTGTCGTTTTATTTTTTCCCGCACTGCTCAACCTTTTTAAGCTTCTTTTTGTCAACCTTTCTTTTTATATTTTCTTTTGCTTGTTTTTTTAATATTTTTAGAAAGCAAGTGTGCTTTTTTTAAAGCTTATTTTCAACCGATTTATTCTTTAAAGCTGGAGTTTGTTTTGAAACGATTCACCCGCTTCGAAAAATTTTTCTGGAAAAACAAAGCTACCATATGAAACATATGTTTAAGCGAGATGTGTTACTTTACAAGCAGGCAGCATTGTGACAGAAGATTGAAATCACAGAATGCCATTTTTTGCGTTTTTTGTGTTACAGGCATAGTTTTAGTTTTGTTATAAATAAATTCTAAATTAAAAAAACTCATAATTAAATAAAAAGTGAATAAAAGTAAAGCGATTCTTCTAATAGCTATTAAGGTAAAAAAGCTTTTTTTACTGGCAAAGTATAAAAAGAAACTAAAATATAAAAGAATATAAGAGAAATAAGCTTGCAGGCAAGGGATTCGATGAGATCCATGACACAATTTTTTAAATTTATATTCTTTTACTTTGTGTTTTATTATAAATATGCCAGGCAAATTAAAGCAGGTAATCTTAAGAACAAAACACATTTTAAAAATAATTCTTGAATGTCAGTGCAAACAAAGAACGAAAAAGGATGTAAAACAAAAAAAAAAAAATATATATATATATATATATATATATATATATATATATATATATATATATATATATATATTTTATTTTTTTTTTTTTTTTTTTTTTTTTTTTTTTTTTTGCTTCAAAGATTTTTATCACAATAATTAGGCTGTGATGCTTTTTCTTGCTTTTTCACTTTTTTCAGTTGACAACAGTTCCTTTTTTACACTTTTTAAGAAATTTTTTACTACAAATTTGTTAAAATTTTTAAAGAAAAAATTATTCAAAAAAGAAGTGAATTAAGTTTCTTTGGCAGCTTTAATTTTTAAATTTTCAAGCAGTTTTACCTTTTAAATTTATATGCACATATGTGGCAGCTCAGTTAAAAATTCTTTGAAGAAATAAAGTAGTTAAAATTAAACCAATTCAAGCTGAAATTGTTCCGAAGTGAATTTAAGTCTTATTCTCTCTCTCTCTCTCTCTCTCTCTCGAAAAAGAAACACTTCAAACTACCTGTAAAAAAATGTTTCGAAACATTATTTTTGGGTCAATCCAGCTTAACACAATATTTTTTATTGCTATGTTTCAGTACTTATTTTTATAACATTTATTTCATAAATTTATTTTGTGGTATAAAATTGAAACATATCATATGAAATGCACTTTCTAACAGGCTGAACATAAGCAAAATATAAAACGTACTTTTTTATCTGCAGCCAAAGCTCATCTAAATTGGTAGGTGCTGATTGGTACTGTCCTAACCGCCTCTTCACGATTGGCCAAAAATTCTCTATTGGATTAAGGTTGGTAATTTGTGCTGGCCACTGCATTAATTGAAAATTTTGCTCACCAAACCATTCTTTCACGATTTTAGACGCATGTTTTGGATCACCATACTGCTGAAAAACTACTTCTTTTGCAGGATAGGTGCTCTTGTCTACAAAATCGGGAAAATTAGTCTGCAAAATTCTCAAATAGTCTTCTTTCTTAATAATATTATCAAATTTTTACAGTGGTTAAAGGCCCACCACGTAAAGCAACCCCATACCATCACGTTTCCTCCACCGTGTTTCACATGGCGCCTATGAAGTTTTTTACCAGGGCGCCAGCAATATTGTTTACCATCGGATTGGAAACTGTTAAATTTGGATTCGTCTGACCAGATCACACGTTTCCAGTCGCCCATTTCAAAGTTCTGTGCTCCTTGGCAAATTTTAACCCAGCGCCTAGGTATTTTTTTGATTTTTGTTCAAAAATTTGCACAATGTTTTTACCACTCGCGATTTAAATAATGTTGACCTTGTCTTCTTAAAAAGAATATTAGTGAAAAGCAAAAAGATTGAAGTATAACGGTATTTTTTTATTCCTTTTCTTTTAATTCTTCATTAAATTCAGAGGCGCAAAATTGAGTACTTGGTGCTTGATGCATTTTGTTAAAAATTTTATATAGTTTTATTAACTATTAGACACTTAATATACCACAATAAAAATTTTTGTATTTGCTTTATTACTTTTATATTTATGAAACAAAAAGTGCTAAAAGTACAAACATGTACTAATTTTTGTACCTCACTGTATGCTTCCAAAAATATCCAATATAATTGCAGTGAAATCCCAGTGAACTTTTATGCTTTCCTTCTTCCAATTCGGTTCGAGAGGATTGTAGTGTATTGTGGTGCATAATCAAAAACTGCCCATTCGTTTTTAAAAAACAATACTGTTGTAATGTGACTAAGTTTGCTTGACTCAAAACAAAATAATGATCAAAGAGTTCAATACACTTAAAGTAGTTTAATGGTCTATTAAATTTTAAATTGTTATTTGATAATTATTGGAACTAAAGTAATTTAAAAAGCATACAACGCATTTTATTTTACGGTGAAAATTATTACAATTAAAATTTGTAAGCTTTTATACGCACAACGACAACAAGAACTCGAGTAGCTTTGTCGACCCCGACTTGAAAGAAAAACATAAAAATCATTCCACAGTAGATTCAGAAATTAAAAATAGCGTTAGGGAGTTTATAAAGACCATACCCAGAGTTGAGTCACATTACTTGCGAAACTAATATACACGAATGCTTATTAAAACCAGTAAATGTGCTGTAGACTTTTATCGAGACTGAAATTAGCTTCCAATGAGCTATAATTTATTTTTGCACACTTAGCCATGTATAATTAAATATTCAATATTTATTTTTTTAAACCTTAAAAGGATCAGTGAGACTTTTGCAAAATATAAAAAAATATATGATGATCAAAAGTTAGAGTTGTGTGAAGCTCACTCATTAGACCAGGAAGAGAAGGAACTGTCACGAAGAGAGAAAGAAGAAGCAAGAAAAAATCTCATGTAGCTGTATACGATTTAAAAGCTGTACGGCAATTGCAAAAAGGCTTGACGTCAAGTTTTTATAATAAAAACTAAATTAATCGCTAAAATTTAATTATCATTGACCTATATGCAAAAAACGTTGAGTTTTGATTTTTTGTTGGAGCAAAATAGAAGGAAATAGAGGATCATTTGAAGTTGGAAGCTGTGTCCTGTGGAATATTGAAAGTGAAATGCAAAAGGCCAGTAAGCCCAAAGGCGAAGAGTTTATTTTTTATTCAGACAATTTTGATTTCCTTATATTGAATCATGCGATGGAAATCTCTACTGTTCGGATGGCTGCTCTGTGATATGCTCTCTATTTCTATGGCTAGTGCAATCAACCCATCAAGCATATCGAAATTCATCCGCCGGGTATACTACTGATAGTCAGGAAGCGAATTTCGAAAGAGTCGCTCCAACTTATGTTTTTCACTCAATGGCGAATGCCGCATTAAATCCCGGAGAGCTAAGACGTAGTCGCGCAATTTTCCCGCGGTTTCTGAACCCTTTATGTTATTTTGTAGTCCAGCTTTTCGAAGTAGTGCGGGGGTAAGAAAAGGCGCTGAGATCTGCTTTAAACTGCGCCCATTTGCTTCACTGCTTATTGTTATTTCTCAATCAGGACAGCGCTCGGTCTCGTAACAACTTCGGCACAGCTTCTAGATCAAGCTCGTAAATGGCTTTCAATCCCTCCAGTCGTTTTTAAAATCCCAGAAGGTCCTGGCTGCCATCAAATATAAGATGCTATTGCGAATGACTTCCATGGTATCCAGTCTGTCGCTAACAGTCAACGTACGCGTCTCTTCTGGTGTCTCATTTTGCGGCCTTGAATTACTTGCGCCTTCATGCGGGGTAGTTGCAAGGATAGGGTCGGCTATTTGTGCCATTAGGGATGTAGTTTACTTTGTGTCTTTATGCTGCATCCGCCATTGTTGTGCCTTTTCACTAAGGTCTTTGTCGACATCGCTGGTTAAGAATTTTTCCAGCCGTTTCCGCAGTTAGTCCACGGTTCTTTCATATCCTAGTCACACTGTATCAAATTCTGCTGCAAGTCTTCCTATCATAGTGATATATGTATCTGAAGTTTAGGCTGATGCACACAAAAAAAGTGATTACGAATATACTGTTTCCTCTCTGGCGGTGTCGCTGGGCTCATTGACAATTTAAACATTCAAACCAAAATACTAATCCTTATTAAGCTACCATGAACTAACCAAAATTCCTTTAGTTTTTATTTTAATGTAACACAAAACCAAAGAGAAACTATTCGCCACAAAAAATTATTGGGTGAACAAAAAGAAAAATTGCCCTGCCCAATGTAACGACACGTTTCCGCTATAGCTGGGATAGGTTAGTAGAGTCCAGTGTCCTGCATGGTGACCGAAAGAAATCGCGTTAGTAAAATATGATGACTTATAATTTCACTTCAATTCTGGGAGAACAAGCTTTACGCGACCTCTGGAGAACCGAATCTGTCTGTGCCAATATTTGGCTGTCGACAAGGAATTTCCTTGGGAGGAGGAGCACTATAAAGCTAGGAGGCTGTGAACAGGGCGCTGCTTTTATCCAGCATTTTTCTGTATATTCCAGGCTGGCTGGTTTTACATAAACGATCAGGAATTGCTTTAATAAAATATAATGAATTTAAGTTTCCACTTTAGTTCTGAGAGAATAAGCCCAACGCGTCCTCTTGCGAACCGAATCTCTCTGAGCGATTGTTGTCGACAAGCACATTTCTTGGGAGGAGGGAAACTATTAATTAATGGTATGACCAATGCCGCTTTCACCTATTCACAGTCCTCGGCTAAAAGAAAGAACAGTTGGGGCAACCTACGCTGCTCGTTCAGCTTGTTCCCTTATATTCCAGGTTGTCCGGCTTAACATGCGCACTCAAAATTCGCTAAAAAAAATAGAGTAAATGGGGAATTTTCACTTCCGATGCACTTGTTAATTACCACGTTTTCCTATAAAACAAAAACAACTAAATACCAAATATTATAATTTATTTATACCTTTATGTTTCACTGCAGTGTAATTAGATTCGCCTGTTTGCTTTGAAGGTTTCCCAGTTCTATACTTTTGTTTATTTTCTTCACTTACCAGTGGGCGTCTTTTACTTCTCGTGTCGCCATGGACCTTATAAAATTTTACACAACAACATATGGTTCGCTGCTGAGTGTCTCTGCTTGTTCATGTACATAAAAATCAATCCACTATCCTGCACTCAATAGCGAATTCATTTGTGGGGTATAGACAAAAAAAAAAAAATAAATAAAATCAGTTCAACAAAGAAATGTAGGTATGGTTACGTTTTAAGTTCATTGTTTATGCTTGCCTTTTTATGATAATTTTGTAGTTTCATGTTGTGTTTGCACAGTGGAACAAAAAAAAAAATGCTGTGTGGAATACAAAACAACTATTGTTGGAATTTTTGTCTGTCTGTTTGTCCGTGTGTCTGTCTGTGTTCTCATCACGTAAAAACTGCTGTATGATTTGAATAAAATTTTGCGATGAGGTCTCCTAGAACCTTAGTTCAAATATAGAATACATTTTGTTTCGTAAGAATAAGTTATTTCGTAGAGAAAATAGAGAAAGAAATTAGATGTTCCATTTTTATCGGTATAATGGTACTAAAACAGTTGTCAGCACATTTTCTTTTTAAAAATGAAAAACTTTTACCACTTAACATAATTTTTTTAATTTGAAGTTTAAGAAAATTATAAGTGACACTCGCACGAAGTCGTGGGCATTGCTAGTTTACAAATAAATCCCTTATTTTATTTCCGTTGTTTTGGATCTCATTATGAACTCAGTAAGTACCATGAAGAATTAATGTGAAGAAAATTCTACATAAGTTAGGGCATAATTAGCTCGGTGATATTATACATATTTTAAAAATTACCCTACAATTACGAAAACAGTTATACATATTACGTATTTAAGTAAATATTACAACCAGTTATAAATAAATTAAAATTTACTTTTTTTGGCTTGGGTTAATTTTTTTAATTTAATTTCTAAAATTTTTAGGAATAATAATTCTTTCCAAATTTATGCGGACGTTTTCCAAAGAAGACAAAACAAATTAGACGCTAGTAGAATGTAATGCCTCATATTCCGGACCGCTTTATCGTTCATAAGCATTCTTGTCCACACACAACGCAAAGCATTTCTTCGCTGTTTTCTCTACAAATCGTCTTGTATATTTTGCTTTTATTTAAGATGAGCGATATTTCAATACCTGTGATTCAATCTTTGTGGTTAAAAAACCAATCATCACTATAGTGTCTGAGTTTATCCTGGAATTGATTTTGTGAGTAAGATTTTCACAAGTAAAAGATTTATTCACTGTTTATGCGCCAAAATTTACATATATAGTATACATATTTTTTGATGCAGACTATTCTAGTTCCTAATATATCTTCGAGTACAATTGTAATTTCCCTTGTGTGCGCGTAAATTAAAAAAAAACCTTATGCGTTGGTGGTTGATCACAGACTAAAAGAACGTAATTTATTTACATATTTGGTAAACTGCTTTAAACTTGATACATAACAAAGCAACAATAACAATCAAGAACCACTCAAGAGAGTATTATTAACATTTATAAGTTTATCTATATAAAAGAGACACATTGCAGTAAATGCGTCGTATGAATTAACTGTTAATTTTTGGAAAAGCATACAAAATTGAAAAATAAGCAATTTTAAGAAACATTAGGGTCGTTTAGATTGTGAATAATAATATTACAAATAAAATCAAATATAATTTTCATAAATTTAAGTAAATTTGATAATAAACAAGACAGGTTTAAATCATCGTCAACATTCCGCCAGCCTTGAACAGAATTAATGAAGTTCAATCATCTTTCGGCAATGGATATAATTTTGTCACAGGTCTTCTGAACCTTGAAGTTGCAGTTTTTATAGTTGCCACTCTAATTCGCCCATCCGAACCAGCATGGGTTTCTACTACACGTCCAAGTTTCCAGCAAGCTGGAGGCAAATTTTCTTCTCGCAGGATGACTACGTCATCTATTTGCAGATTTGGTTTCTCTTTTAGCCATTTTGATTTAGGTTGAAGAGACAGTAAATAATCATTGGACCAGCGCGACCAAAAATATTGGGACATCTGTTGAATAAGATTCCATCTGGAAATAGTAGATATCTTTAAATGAGTAATATCAACCTCAGGCAAAGCATTCAGGGGTCGGCCAATCAAAAAATGTCCAGGACTTATATATGGTAGGTCATCTGAGTCAGCTTGGACCAGCGGTCGTGAGTTAAGAATAGCTTCGATTCTTGATAACAGCGTAGTTAGTTCTTCAAATTTAAGGGTAGCTAGACCAATGGTTCTCCGTAAGTGATATTTCATCCTTCTTACCGCGGATTCCCATATACCTCCAAAGTGTGGTGCTGCAGGTGGTATAAAGTGCTATTGAACACCCTTAGTGGATAGATAGTTCAAAACATTATTGTTAAATTCGAGACTTGTTACCGCTTTGTAGATTTCATTCAGTTTCTTGGCAGCGCATTGAAAATTAGTATCATTATCACTATGTATGTGACCACAAAGTCCTCTTCGAGCTACGAATCTGTCTAGAGCTGCTAAAAAGGCATCACAGCTTAAATCAGTGACCAATTCAAGATGAACGGCTTTGGTGACTAAACAAATAAATACAGCTTTTACGATAGGAGACTTGCGGCCATTATGTTGTCTATACATGATAGAGCCTGCGTAGTCACAACCAACTTCAAAGAAAGGATATGCAGCATTCACTCTAAATTTGGGAAGGTCACCCATTAGTTGATTGTTTGCTTTAGCGTTGTAGCGTTGACAAACTGGACATTTATCACACACTCATTTAACCAGTTCACGTGCACCTACAATCCAATACCTTTGACGCAGTGTAGCAATTAGAAGGTTTATTCCAGCATGTAAATTTTTCAGATGTAAATCATGACCAATTTTGAAAGCAAAAGGGCTATTCTTGTGTAGTATAATTTGATGCTGACTTTCATATGGCAAGTTAGCTTTACTAAGCCTGCCACCTACTCGTAAAATACCATATTCATCTAAAAGGGGTGATAATCTTTTAAGTTTTTTGCTAGATACAGGTGCCTTTTTTTAATGGATGATATAACATGCGCAAATTCAGATTCTTGATAGTATTTAAAGAATTCATTTTCAGCATCTCTTATTTCGTTCACCAGAAGTGGCAATTTATTTTTAGATTTTAAACGGAAGTTGTTGTTTGCTCTAAAGACGTAAGCAAGTGCTCGGACCATGCGAGTAAAACGAGAAATTCGATTATTTAATTTTTCAATTATGTTGATACACATTGTTGTCGTTAAAACAACTTGCTATTTTAAACGCAATTCTTCATTAGTTTTTAATTCTGTAATAGATTTTGGCCACTGTGTTGCTTCCTTTAGTAAAAAAGATGGCCCTTGAAACCATACTGGATGAGAAATTAAATAGCTTGATTTAAACCCTCTACTAGCATAATCAGATGGATTCAGCTTAGTTGGAACATATCTCCATTTGACATCAGGAAGGGTATCAAGGATATAACCAGTTCGATGATCAACGAAAGTTTTCCATTTGGAAGGATGTGATGAAAGCCACGCCAATACAGTTTGACTATCTGACCAGCATACAATCTTGTTTTTGTCTATATGTAGCACGGCCATTAAATACTCAAAAAGTTATGCCAAGAGGTATGCACCACATAGTTCCAGACGGGGAATTGATGCCATATTTATCGGAGCTACCTTTGTCTTTGCCATCACTATATTAGAAGATACTTCGCCTTCTGACGACGTTTTACAACAATAGACTACTGCTGCGTAGGCTGCGCTGGATGCATCACAAAACCCATGATACGTCACGTTAGTTTCTGTGGAATAGATAATTCTAGGAATATTAATATTATTCAATAAATAAAATTCCGAAAACAGTTTTAAGCCATGGTTTTAATGTCACTAGGAAGCTGATCGCCCCAATCTAAACTGATTAACCATAGTTTTTGTATAAGGATTGTAACGGCTATTATGACAGGTGATATCCATCCAAGCGGATCAAAGATTTTTGATATTTCAGATAGCAGCTTTCTCTTAGTATCAATGCAGTAATCCTTTGTTTTGACGTTATAAGAAAAACGGTCGACAGCAGGACTCCACACAACGCCTAAAAGACATACAGTCATATCCACAGGAATATTTACTATACTTTCAATTTTATCACTTTCCGGAATATTGATTAAAACTTTTCTCTCATTAGTTGCCCATTTTCTCAACCGGAAGCCGCCAGCCGTAAGAAGTTGGTTTAACTCTTCAGCTAATTTTTGTGCATCTGCTATAGTGTTGGAGCCAGCCATACAATCATCGATGTAAAAACAGGTTTTTAGTGCCTCGCATGCTAGTGGAAAGCGCTTACTCTCATCTTCACTCAATTGTAAAAGGGTACGTGTTGCCAGATATGGAGCAGAGGTAGTACCGTAAGTCACTGTGGTGAGCCGATAATGCCTTATTTGTTCATTGGGATTATCTCTCCACAAAACTCTTTGATAATCTCGATCACATTCTTGTACGTCGATCATTCTAAACATTTGTTTGATATCAGCAGCAAAGCAGAATTTCTTACACCTATATCGTAGTAAGACAGCCATGAGATCTTGCTGTAATATGGGACCTCTAAGCAAATTATCATTTAGAGATTGCACATTTGATGATTTGCTAGAACCATCAAACACTACACGAAGCTTTGTGGTAAGACTCGTGTCTTTAAACACAGCGTGATGTGGCAAATAGTAAACCTCTGCAGCGGGGCGATTAATTTCAGGCACAAGTTCCATGTGGCCCAGTGAAATAATAAATAATAACAATAACAATAAGCATTTTTTAAGTTATGATCACATTTAAACTTACGTTCCGTAGAGATAAGTCTCTTTAAGGCTCCAGTGTAGGATTCTCCCAGCTCAGGGGTATGCTTAAAAGGTAACCTTACAGCATATCGTTCATATCGATTTACAAATCTTCTGCCCTTTGATCCTCCACAGCTAAAGACGGCTTCTTTAAATTAAGGCTCTCAACTTCCCAAAATAAACGTAGGGCTTTATTAATATCCTCATCATCCTTAATTTGACTGGTGATATTACATACTATGACTGATTCGTCCATATTACAACCACTGCAAATAACCCAACCAAATGCAGTGTTTTGAGCCAATAAGTTGCCATCCTTCAAAATCCTACCTTCTCTTACTAGCGGAAAGAAGTAGTCAAAGCCGATTAAAATATCTATTTCTTCAGGAGAATAAAATTTATTGTCAGCTAGGGGGAGTGTTTTAATCTCATCCCAGCAAGTAATTTTTAATGTTATACAAGGTAATTTTAATCTTAGATTAGGAATAATTTGGGCAAGTATATATATTATTTCATTTCCATAGATGGATTTAAGTTCTAATTGGACAGTTCCTCGTGTAGCACCAGCTTTGCTTTCACCCAGTCCATTAACATAAATTTTCATCTTTGAGCACATTTCTCTGAAATTATAGTGTTTTGACAACCAGAGTCTAATAGTAGATTACAAGTTTGATAATATCCCATATTATCTTTAACTAATACCTTGGCTGTTGGCAATAACATATTAAAATTATTTACCTGTGAACAATCAGCTAAATTCACCTTCGTATTGTCAGCAATAGTGAAGGTTTCATTCATGACGTTCGAATAAGTTGAACGAGCAGCAGGTTGAATTTTGGTGCCTGGCTCCTTTGACATCATAGGCGAATTTGTTAAAGTCGTTGACGGCTTTCGATCAATATGGATTAACGAATGGTGTTTTCCTTTACAAGATTCTCATACATGTTTCGAAGGGCAGCCCTGCACAGTATGGCTAGGCTTTAAACAATTAAAACATAGGCGTTTTTCCTTTATAAATTCTACACGCTTATTTACGTTAAAACGGTTGAAAATTAGACAGTAGGACAAATGGTGATTTTGTTCGAAGGCAGCGCAGGCCTTTTTCATGGTGCTAGTGTAAGCACGAGTTGATTTAACAGTCTTTAAAGAGTTTTTGCCGTACTTTTCATCATAAGATGACAAACGCTCCATAGCGTCACAATGTTCATTAATGAAAGCACAAAATATTTCCAGCGAAAGAAAAGGTAACTTTCCACAGTATTCTGCCAAGCTTGTAATGTGGGACGATCTAATTTTTTACATAGTAGATGAATCAGCCAGGGATCTCTTTTAAAAGCATCTGGGCCTTGAGCTCGAAGACCTCGTATTACCTCATCAGCAACGTTTGATAGTTTACTTAATTCTTGAGAATCATTTGCTTTCGGAATTTGAAGAAAAGTCTCAATTAAGGACTCAACAACCAGCGAAGGTTTGTCGTACCGCTCCTGCAATTTTTTTAATGCCTCTTCATAATTTTGATCGGATACCTGCAAATGGCGTATGAGATTAGCCGGGTCATCTTTTAAAAGGCCCTTTAAATATTGAAATTTCTGGGCGGCAGACAAGTAGTTGTTGTTGTGGATAGAACTTGTGTATAAATCGAAAAATGATTTGAATTCCGAATATTTACCATCAAATACGGGCACATTAATTTTTGGTAGTCGTACATCGGTAACATTTGGTGAGGAATTCATTGTTTGAGACAATATGGCTGCAGAACTTGTAGATGCCGTCACTTGAAGACTTGAAAATTTTTCTAGCAGTGCAGTCTGCGCATCCAAAAACTTTTGCATTGCATCATGTTGAATAGTTGTTGAAGTTAGCGGTTCAGTATTATTTGAGTGCAGCCTGGCGTCAATAAGCTCACTGTATTGGGTTTTAACGCGATAGTATTTCGCTTCAAATTCCTCACATTCTGTTTCGCGCTCCGGAAATTGCTCACCTTGTGCAGCCATTTCAATATCCAGAGATTGGAATTGATCATAAAGCGCCTCCAATTTTTCCAAACAAGCACGAATGTCAAACAGCGAGGTCTGGTTATTAATTTTGCTAAGGAAATTTTCAATCCTCGTAGCAGTGCGCTTTATTTGTGACCGCTTATTCTTAATAATTTCTATATTACTCATAGTGAGTTTGTTTAATTTAACGACACCAACAAAAAAAAAACAAAATGTTTGTAGTAAACTGTATTTCTATGTATATTATTTCCCACAATAATCTTTAAAAATTTTTAATTTTTCACCAAACTATATTGCCTTAAATATTGTAATACACCAACGAAAGCAAAGGCTTAAAATGTTCTTTTAATTTATTTGCAGCTATAGGCACGCACAACTTTACAATAATATGTATTTATGTGTGATTGAGAATAATTAATTTTTTCCCAATCACGTCGGGGTCACCAAAAAATGTGCGCGTAAATTAAAAAAAAAACCTTATGCGTTGGTAGTTGATCACAGACTAAAAGAACGTAATTTATTTACATATTTGTTAAACTGCGTTAAACTTGATACATAACAAAGCAACAATAACAATCAAGAACCACTCAAGAGAGTATCATTAACATTTATAAGTTTATCTATATAAAAGAGACACATTGCAGTAAATGCGTCGTATGAATTAACTTTTAATTTTTGGAAAAGCATACAAAATTGAAAAATAAGCAATTTTAAGAAACATTAGGGTCGTTTAGATTGTGAATAATAATATTACAAATAAAATCAAATATAATTTTCATAAATTTAAGTAAATTTGATAATAAACAAGACAGGTTTAAATCATCGTCAACATTCCGCCAGCCTTGAACAGAATTAATGAAGTTCAATCATCTTTCGGCAATGGATATAATTTTGTCACAGGTCTTCTGAACCTTGAAGTTGCAGTTTTTATAGTTGCCACTCTAATTCGCCCATCCGAACCAGCATGGGTTTCTACTACACGTCCAAGTTTCCAGCAAGCTGGAGGCAAATTTTCTTCTCGCAGGATGACTACGTCATCTATTTGCAGATTTGGTTTCTCTTTTAGCCATTTTGATTTAGGTTGAAGAGACAGTAAATAATCATTGGACCAGCGCGACCAAAAATATTGGGACATCTGTTGAATAAGATTCCATCTGGAAATAGTAGATATCTTTAAATGAGTAATATCAACCTCAGGCAAAGCATTCAGGGGTCGGCCAATCAAAAAATGTCCAGGACTTATATATGGTAGGTCATCTGAGTCAGCTTGGACCAGCGGTCGTGAGTTAAGAATAGCTTCGATTCTTGATAACAGCGTAGTTAGTTCTTCAAATTTAAGGGTAGCTAGACCAATGGTTCTCCGTAAGTGATATTTCATCCTTCTTACCGCGGATTCCCATATACCTCCAAAGTGTGGTGCTGCAGGTGGTATAAAGTGCTATTGAACACCCTTAGTGGATAGATAGTTCGAAACATTATTGTTAAATTCGAGACTTGTTACCGCTTTGTAGATTTCATTCAGTTTCTTGGCAGCGCCTTGAAAATTAGTATCATTATCACTATGTATGTGACCACAAAGTCCTCTTCGAGCTACGAATCTGTCTAGAGCTGCTAAAAAGGCATCACAGCTTAAATCAGTGACCAATTCAAGATGAACGGCTTTGGTGACTAAACAAATAAATACAGCTTTTACGATAGGAGACTTGCGGCCATTATGTTGTCTATACATGATAGAGCCTGCGTAGTCACAACCAACTTCAAAGAAAGGATATGCAGCATTCACTCTAAATTTGGGAAGGTCACCCATTAGTTGATTGTTTGCTTTAGCGTTGTAGCGTTGACAAACTGG
This sequence comes from Cistogaster globosa, assembly GCA_937654795.1. Lineage (NCBI taxonomy): Eukaryota > Metazoa > Arthropoda > Insecta > Diptera > Tachinidae > Cistogaster > Cistogaster globosa. The sequence goes on from OW569404.1 coordinate 63,304,782, forward strand.
ACATTTATCACACACTCATTTAACCAGTTCACGTGCACCTACAATCCAATACCTTTGACGCAGTGTAGCAATTAGAAGGTTTATTCCAGCATGTAAATTTTTCAGATGTAAATCATGAACAATTTTGAAAGCAAAAGGGCTATTCTTGTGTAGTATAATTTGATGCTGACTTTCATATGGCAAGTTAGCTTTACTAAGCCTGCCACCTACTCGTAAAATACCATATTCATCTAAAAGGGGTGATAATCTTTTAAGTTTTTTGCTAGATACAGGTGCCTTTTTTTAATGGATGATATAACATGCGCAAATTCAGATTCTTGATAGTATTTAAAGAATTCATTTTCAGCATCTCTTATTTCGTTCACCAGAAGTGGCAATTTATTTTTAGATTTTAAACGGAAGTTGTTGTTTGCTCTATAGACGTAAGCAAGTGCTCGGACCATGCGAGTAAAACGAGAAATTCGATTATTTAATTTTTCAATTATGTTGATACACATTGTTGTCGTTAAAACAACTTGCTATTTTAAACGCAATTCTTCATTAGTTTTTAATTCTGTAATAGATTTTGGCCACTGTGTTGCTTCCTTTAGTAAAAAAGATGGCCCTTGAAACCATACTGGATGAGAAATTAAATAGCTTGATTTAAACCCTCTACTAGCATAATCTGATGGATTCAGCTTAGTTGGAACATATCTCCATTTGACATCAGGAAGGGTATCAAGGATATAACCAGTTCGATGATCAACGAAAGTTTTCCATTTGGAAGGATGTGATGAAAGCCACGCCAATACAGTTTGACTATCTGACCAGCATACAATCTTGTTTTTGTCTGTATGTAGCACGGCCATTAAATACTCAAAAAGTTATGCCAAGAGGTATGCACCACATAGTTCCAGACGGGGAATTGATGCCATATTTATCGGAGCTACCTTTGTCTTTGCCATCACTATATTAGAAGATACTTCGCCTTCTGACGACGTTTTACAACAATAGACTACTGCTGCGTAGGCTGCGCTGGATGCATCACAAAACCCATGATACGTCACGTTAGTTTCTGTGGAATAGATAATTCTAGGAATATTAATATTATTCAATAAATAAAATTCCGAAAACAGGTTTTCAGCCATGGTTTTAATGTCACTAGGAAGCTGATCGCCCCAATCTAAACTGATTAACCATAGTTTTTGTATAAGGATTTTAACGGCTATTATGACAGGTGATATCCATCCAAGCGGATCAAAGATTTTTGATATTTCAGATAGCAGCTTTCTCTTAGTATCAATGCAGTAATCCTTTGTTTTGACGTTATAAGAAAAACGGTCGACAGCAGGACTCCACACAACGCCTAAAAGACATACAGTCATATCCACAGGAATATTTACTATACTTTCAATTTTATCACTTTCCGGAATATTGATTAAAACTTTTCTCTCATTAGTTGCCCATTTTCTCAACCGGAAGCCGCCAGCCGTAAGAAGTTGGTTTAACTCTTCAGCTAATTTTTGTGCATCTGCTATAGTGTTGGAGCCAGCCATACAATCATCGATGTAAAAACAGGTTTTTAGTGCCTCGCATGCTAGTGGAAAGCGCTTACTCTCATCTTCACTCAATTGTAAAAGGGTACGTGTTGCCAGATATGGAGCAGAGGTAGTACCGTAAGTCACTGTGGTGAGCCGATAATGCCTTATTTGTTCATTGGGATTATCTCTCCACAAAACTCTTTGATAATCTCGATCACATTCTTGTACGTCGATCATTCTAAACATTTGTTTGATATCAGCAGCAAAGCAGAATTTCTTACACCTATATCGTAGTAAGACAGCCATGAGATCTTGCTGTAATATGGGACCTCTAAGCAAATTATCATTTAGAGATTGCACATTTGATGATTTGCTAGAACCATCAAACACTACACGAAGCTTTGTGGTAAGACTCGTGTCTTTAAACACAGCGTGATGTGGCAAATAGTAAACCTCTGCAGCGGGGCGATTAATTTCAGGCACAAGTTCCATGTGGCCCAGTGAAATAATAAATAATAACAATAATAATAAGCATTTTTTAAGTTATGATCACATTTAAACTTACGTTCCGTAGAGATAAATCTCTTTAAGGCTCCAGTGTAGGATTCTCCCAGCTCAGGGGTATGCTTAAAAGGTAACCTTACAGCATATCGTTCATATCGATTTACAAATCTTCTGCCCTTTGATCCTCCACAGCTAAAGACGGCTTCTTTAAATTAAGGCTCTCAACTTCCCAAAATAAACGTAGGGCTTTATTAATATCCTCATTATCCTTAATTTGACTGGTGATATTACATACTATGACTGATTCGTCCATATTACAACCACTGCAAATAACCCAACCAAATGCAGTGTTTTGAGCCAATAAGTTGCCATCCTTCAAAATCCTACCTTCTCTTACTAGCGGAAAGAAGTAGTCAAAGCCGATTAAAATATCTATTTCTTCAGGAGAATAAAATTTATTGTCAGCTAGGGGGAGTGTTTTAATCTCATCCCAGCAAGTAATTTTTAATGTTATACAAGGTAATTTTAATCTTAGATTAGGAATAATTTGGGCAAGTATATATATTATTTCATTTCCATAGATGGATTTAAGTTCTAATTGGACAGTTCCTCGTGTAGCACCAGCTTTGCTTTCACCCAGTCCATTAACATAAATTTTCATCTTTGAGCACATTTCTCTGAAATTATAGTGTTTTGACAACCAGAGTCTAATAGTAGATTACAAGTTTGATAATATCCCATATTATCTTTAACTAATACCTTGGCTGTTGGCAATAACATATTAAAATTATTTACCTGTGAACAATCAGCTAAATTCACCTTCGTATTGTCAGCAATAGTGAAGGTTTCATTCATGACGTTCGAATAAGTTGAACGAGCAGCAGGTTGAATTTTGGTGCCTGGCTCCTTTGACATCATAGGCGAATTTGTTAAAGTCGTTGACGGCTTTCAATCAATATGGATTAACGAATGGTGTTTTCCTTTACAAGATTCGCATACATGTTTCGAAGGGCAGCCCTGCACAGTATGGCTAGGCTTTAAACAATTAAAACATAGGCGTTTTTCCTTTATAAATTCTACACGCTTATTTACGTTAAAACGGTTGAAAATTAGACAGTAGGACAAATGGTGATTTTGTTCGAAGGCAGCGCAGGCCTTTTTCATGGTGCTAGTGTAAGCACGAGTTGATTTAACAGTCTTTAAAGAGTTTTTGCCGTACTTTTCATCATAAGATGACAAACGCTCCATAGCGTCACAATGTTCATTAATGAAAGCACAAAATATTTCCAGCGAAAGAAAAGGTAACTTTCCACAGTATTCTGCCAAGCTTGTAATGTGGGACGATCTTATTTTTTACATAGTAGATGAATCAGCCAGGGATCTCTTTTAACAGCATCTGGGCCTTGAGCTCGAAGACCTCGTATTACCTCATCAGCAACGTTTGATAGTTTACTTAATTCTTGAGAATCATTTGCTTTCGGAATTTGAAGAAAAGTCTCAATTAAGGACTCAACAATCAGCGAAGGTTTTTCGTACCGCTCCTGCAATTTTTTTAATGCCTCTTCATAATTTTGATCGGATACCTGCAAATGGCGTATGAGATTAGCCGGGTCATCCTTTAAAAGGCCCTTTAAATATTGAAATTTCTGGGCGGCAGACAAGTAGTTGTTGTTGTGGATAGAACTTGTGTATAAATCGAAAAATGATTTGAATTCCGAATATTTACCATCAAATACGGGCACATTAATTTTTGGTAGTCGTACATCGGTAACATTTGGTGAGGAATTCATTGTTTGAGACAATATGGCTGCAGAACTTGTAGATGCCGTCACTTGAAGACTTGAAAATTTTTCTAGCAGTGCAGTCTGCGCATCCAAAAACTTTTGCATTGCATCATGTTGAATAGTTGTTGAAGTCATCGTCAACGCCTTGTGTATAACGTATATGATTTAAGTTTTAATTTTCACTTTAAATTTTTTGATGCTTAAGTTCTTTAATTTAAGCTCACATGCATTTTGGAATAAATAAATAAATTTACCTTTAATATTTTTAATTTTAAAATTAATAATGATACAACTTGAAAAGAATTTAGCTAAAGTAACATAACTAAAAATAACTCCGTAACTTGGGCAAACAAGACATTATCAAAAATGACACAGATACAAATCTGTATGGATCTTCTTATAAATAGTCTAAAGTTTTTTACCATTTTTATTGAGGTAAAAAACATTTTTTTTTCTATTTCTATGAATGTTAAATATTGATTTGAGTGACTTTTGAGCTAGGTGTGCGATATGTTTTATTTGTAACTGGAAAAACACCACTTTGATGTTTTTTTATATCCATATATCAGTGGTGGTTTTTATAATATTTGATGAGCCGTAGAAAATAAATCGACCTATTTTCGCAGACTTTTGCGTATTGTACATACCCAATATTATTTTCTCGTTGGGAATTAATACGTCTAGCTGACCAATGTTGATATAAAGGTCTTCCGTAAATGTTATATTGCTTTATACCTTCTTACTTCTTCTTGTAGATGCTTGATGACTTAGTAATTTGCACAAATGTTTTTTGTTGTTGTTGCATTGGGTGCTGTTGTTTTTAAATGGTAGATGACTCGCTAATCCATATCCAACCTAAGCTTTTCTTAGGTATTTCCAAGGAACAAATGATGAGCTACAAGTGCTAGGGGAGGGGGGGGGTTTGTCGGTTCTCTAGCGTAGAAGCTCCTCTTAAACCCTTTTTGTATCAATTATTTAGAGGCCTATCCTGTGCTGTGATTATGCGTTTTATTTTATGATAAAGTCAACTGCAGTGGTGTTGATGGTTTCAATTTTAAGCTGACAATGATTTATTATAATACAAAAGTAAAAACTTAACCTAACTAGATATTCTTGTAACAAAAAAGAAAATATGGTGTTCAACCGAACATGAAAAAATTTATAATTAAAGAACGTTTTAAATTAGATACAATTAATTTCTTAGATTTTCCAGACAATATTATATTGAAAATTGGTAAGCAAAAAGGTTCTAAATAAACGCAAGTGCTTCCTTATATTTTTAAGATAAGTATGTAGGAATGCCGGAGACTAGTTAAAAATAATTTATACATTTATCTGTATACGTTGTCTTCTGTGTTTTTCCAATCACAAAGTAGTGGAAATACATGTAGACTATGGTGTGTGTTCATTTAGAATCGTTACAGAATAGATAAGCAAAATAATTACATAAAGAATATTTATTTAGTAATAAATAATAAGAGAATAAGAATATGTGTCATAACTATTAGATGCAAAAATTGAATTTGTTTGGTTAAAAGAAGCATTAAAATAAATTTATATTCAAAATAAAATTCAGTATTAAATTTTTACTCAACATAAAAGGTAATGCCTTATAATTTTGCATTGGTCCTTCGAGCCATTAAGAAAATTCTTATTAAAAATAAAAGCTATGTCGTAGCTTACTAACAGCGGCAAGCTGTAAAATTTTTCAAAAAAATATTAGAACATTAAAAAATAAACATGTCGAATATTACTCAAAGCAAAGCGATTGAAGGTATTGACGCTGGTATTGAAACCATTACGCACTGCCAACTAAAACAAAATTTGGAAAGATTATAGAGCTTGTAGAAAGATTTCGACGACAATCGCCAAAGAATTTTAAAAGAACATAGGCTAAAGACGATATTTAAATAAAATAATCAAATAAAGAAGATAACATATCAAGAAATATAAATTAGTTGTTAAGTGCATAAGCCATAGACTCGGGTGCTGTTGGTAAACAGCAGGTAAAAACAACACAACTACTCAAAATCCCAGTCAATAATATCAAATGATATAAGCAGCAGACAAGTTCGCTAATGTTAGAATTCTTCAGATGTGTGCCGGAACTAAAGAGTAATTTGGAAGAAGTTTATTTAATTGATACAAACTTCTTGCTAAAAGCAGTTTTACAATTATAGTACAAAGAACTAGATCACGTTAGCGGCATGTATATAAAGCTTCTAGTTTATCATACAGTGTCGGATAAAGCAGAAATCGATTCCCAAAAAATATTAGGAGCCAGCTCAGATCAGCTAAAAATAAAGTACTGCAAAAATGGAACATATTGTGAATAGAAAAGAAGGTAGTAAAACAAAATGATTGGATCAACGAAACATATACAGCAACAACGCATCGATGATTAAATCATTACACGACACCACCAGTAAATGTATTCAAGGATTGAAGACAATGGGGTACAATATAACAGATGTAGATGCAGTTGTTTCTAGCATCGTAGCTCGAAAGTTAATGCTGTAGGAACGACATATAAGAAAATCAAAAGATATACAAGCGCATTCTAATATGCTTAAATTTTTAGAACAATACTAAAGCCTAGAAGCACCAAAAAAAAAAATCCTACAATTTCAACTATAACCACAATCATAACTAAAGAAAACAACAATTAAAACCTATAAATTTTTTAACGGAAAAATGTTTGGCTGTATTGTAAAAACGCAAGACATACCATAGATATTTACAGGCAGTTTCAAGAACTTGAAGTGAAAGCGAAATGTCTAGGCAAGAACTGAAAAAGTAAGCTTTAAATGTTTTAAACACACTTCGACAAAATCATGCATTAGAAAAGCAACGAGAAATGTGTTATTAACAACAGCACAGGTGCATTTATTAATCAAGGTTCACCAACGACCTTTATAAGTGACGAAGCTGCGTAAATTTTCAGCTTAAAGAATTAGTATCAATACTGAACTACAGGAATTGGAAATATTTTACTTAGCATTGCAAAAACCAAAATAGAAATAGAGATACTATATCCTAGATTTAAAGGTAATGAAAAATTTAAAGTTCAAGCATTGATTTTATCAACTTTGTCATATGTTAATCCAGATCCTTCACTTACTTTCCAAATAATAGACATCTAAATAGGTGGTGATTTGTTTGCTGAAATCCTACAAAGTGAATGGAATATTTGGACAAACTTTAAGAAACAAAAAAAATTTAACGATTGCAAACTATACAACCATTATTGAGCGTTTTTGGGAAACTAAAGAAGTTTCAAACAATGACGACTCTGTACTTAACAAAGACGCTTGAAGATTCGTACAAAAAGGCGATGGCCAGTTTAATGGTGTTGGAAATATGACTTAATGACAAGGATCTGAAAGAAGAATATGTTAAGTTTATGAATGAATACATATCCCTCGTACACATGATAAAATTACCGAATAATAAAAATGCTAAATACCTTCTTCCTCATTAGCATGTAGTAAGAACTTTAAAGGATATTTTCGATATACTGATTAAATTCAGGTTTCATCAATTTACAATAATAGCTGACGTAGAAAATATGTAGCGGTAAATAAATTACATTAAGAAGATCAAAAATATTAAGATTTTATATGGAGAAAATTAACAGAAGAACCTATCGAAGAATATAAATTAACAATAGTTACTAATAGGACTGCAGCAGCTCCGTTCTAACGGTTCGACCATTATTGAAATTTTCCAATGAATATATCAACGACAATTTGAAAAAATAAGAAGAGACAATTTTTTTATGGATGATTTACTCTTAGGGGCAGACACAATACAAGAGTGCCGAAACATTAAAGAATGTATATCAGAATAATTGAAAAAATATGGTTCCACCTTCTTAAATGGTGGTCCAATAGAAAACAAATCTTAGAGCAATAGCAATGAAGAGAGAGAGAGAGATACACTAGATTTAGAAGTTCATTTATGGAGTGACTCAATGATAGTACTTGCTTAGATAAAAATTAACAAAGACAAATTCATTAGAGCAAGAGTGACTGATATAACAGCAACAATGCCGAAGGAGGATACGTCACAACAAAGGAAAATCCAACTGAGGTATTTTAGTAGAGAAACTTTGCAAAATAACACTTTGGTGGAAAGGCCCAGTGTGGCTATAAAACCCAGAACATCAATGTCCTTAAGAGCAGAGTATAACCGTTACGACACCAACTATAAATCCCATACAGAAAAACCAGATGCTTGAAATTCTGAAAAAATATTCGTTATTTAGAAAGCTGAAAACAGTTTTGGCTTATGTTCTCCGATTTATTATAAAACTTAAAAGTATAAAAAACTTTTAGTATTTTCGACAACAGACAAATCCAAAATGCAGAAATATTCATAATAAAATAGCATCAAGAAGAAGGATGGCTAATAGAGCTTACAGAACTACGAGATAAGAAACTGTTGAGAATCGAAAAACCATTTACATTCTGACATATTTGTTAAGATTATACACAGAAGTTTATTTTAGTAGTTTGTAACAGTAACTTAGAGATCTCAATAAATTTTAGTTCAGTTCTTTTGTAACACTCAATAAGTGCACGCGCGTTTTACTCTACTTACTTAACAACAGGTTATGGGCATTTGTTCACAGTTAAATTAAAGAATTTTTTACGAAACGAGCAATTTGTAATTTGTGTTATAGGATAAAGTGTGAAACGATTGTAAAATGGCAACGAAATAAACATTTCCATTCAAAAAATTGCGTGGTTGCGAAAATTTTGATATTTGGAAGCGCCACAAACTGTGGCTGTGTAGTGTATTTAATTGTCTTAAATCAAGGAGGTTGCGGAGCTTTATGAAATTTTGCGTACATTTATTTTAAATTTTTTAACAATTTCAATTTTTTTTACAAAAATACGCCCACTTTTAAGCCCACCTCCCATACAACTTAAATATAAAATGTGGCATAACTACCATGATTTTAAATATGTTAACTCAATTTTCATAAAACATTAATATTATAATTGTAGAATGACCTCCTGAAAATATGTACTTAATCCGCCCACTTTTCCGCCCACCTCCCATACAAACGATATTTCAAAAATGCAATATGTTTATTTTTCGCAAAAATGCATATAACATCTATTAAATGCTGTTTTGAAAATATGAAGAAAATCCGCCCACTGTGACACCCACCCCTCATGCAACTCCATTAAAAAAATTTTGCCAGTTTCACTCTATTTCATTTATTAACAACTTTTTCACATCTTCGTGATAATCTAATTTTTTAAGCTTCAATTTCGTTTTAAATGAATTGATGTATGGGTCGGAGGATATCAACAAATGATGCATTACGTCTTCGTTAGTAGATCAGCGCTCAGTCTTGTGGGAGTAATATAGCCTATAACGTATATAATCTTTGTTCCTTGCTTCCTGCGCTTCTTCTGATAACATTCCTTTGAAAAATAAACCACATAATCATTTAAAATGTATGAAACAATTTGTATATTTAACCTACCTATAGGTAGAATGGCCTCAGATACAATTTTGCTACCATGTATCAAAACTTTATGCACTGTGATGGGCGTGTAGTACCATCCATTCAAATCAATGTACAATTTTGCCGTGTCCATACAATATATTTGAAATTTCTCAGCGGCTATTGCCTGACTGCAACTACTTGTGGATAATATAATTTTGAACCGATGAATCAGTTGCTCATTTACTTCGGTTATGTCAGCTGCAATTTTAGGGTTTTCTAAAAAACCTTCGAGATGAATTCCCATCATTGCTGGAACCCATTCCTTGTTTAACCACATCAACATTTATTCCCAATACACATTTAAGGTTTTTTTGAATTGTGGCCTAGGCTTCTTCTTTCATTTCTTTGGTTTCTTTATTTGTTCGCCATGCTGCAAAGCTTTTATTGTAAGCGACACGTAATACGCACCCCATAAATTTAATGCGCGCATGCAGAGGTGAAATACCAAATTTTAAAGCCTCTCCCGAATTTGCTCTTATTGCCAATTCGTCTAAATTGTGCATCTCCCTAGGCTTAGCACCACATATGAAGCACACGGAGATAGAAGAGCTGCCGGTTAAAGTTGTTGCCACTTTACCATCTATCATAGTCAATGAAAGCTTATGAGTAATATTTTTAATTAAAAATGAACCAAAGCCGAAAAAGTAAAATTTTAATTGATTTATGATAATCACAGGTTCAACCCCTGGCTGGGACTAAAATTAAAAATAATTTTAAAAACACGCAAGGCACAGCGCATTAACATTCATACCTAACTCATCAACAGTTGATATGATACTGGAACAGCATCTATAATGTTGTAAAAAAAACAAGTATGAATGATTAAAAATAAAATTTGCATTTCGTGACTATACCGACGGTGTAGTACAAAATTGCAACAAATGTACAAGACGTGTTGTAGAGAAGACAAAGGAAAATGCTTTGAGTTGTGTGTGAATTTCGTCCAACCAAATTAATATTGATTAGTTGGTTAAATGGATGATATTTACAGCATACGCAAATCAAGGTGTTGGATGCAAAGAATGCTGAAGATGGATTTGGCGGTCCTGAAAATGCAGCATTACATTCTGCCAGCGTCTAATTTTTCTTGTTTTCTTTGGAAAACGTCCGCGTACATTTGAAGAATAATTTTTCTTAATAAAAGTTAAATTAAAAATGAACCAAAGCCGAAAAAGTAAAATTTTAATTGACTTATGAGTAATAAATAATTTCTTATTATGAACTTCAATAATTGAATTTGTTTAATTATTTATTTCATGGTTTACTCGGTTAACTTCTTCATTTATTACGCTTGCTGTCTCCTTTACAAATTCAAATTTTAACGGCCTGCAATATTTCGTTGATGATGGCTCTAAATTTTTTCACAAAACTTTTGACTCATCGTTCCGTTCAGTCATTACCAATGGCACAAGTGACGTCAAGAACATACTTTTGTCTGAAAAAGTCTCATTCGCAAATTTTAGGTGATACTCTGAATGTCCTGATGAGCCATCACATCCCCATTTACTCATGAGTTGCATATGTTTTGGAAATGGTGCTACTTCATTTTCAGATTTTGACTTCATCAATCTAATTGCCGTGTGATCCAAAAGCTCCTACAAACTAACCTTGCTTAAATTCTCCTCTACTGTTATGTTTGCTGGATAACACGTTCTTTTTGCTGCCAAAACCTTTTTGTAGCTTGGATATATATTATAACCAATATCTTGCGCTGATGTTCGCAGTACTTCATACTGATGTATTGTCAACGAAGCATCAATAATAAGACTAAGTGCTTTTTCAGGGCTAAAACATTTTTGGAATTCATTTTCGTTTTCAATTTTTTTGGCAGCAGATAATATGATTGCTCCAGAGTTAGCTTCACAAAATGAATTCAGCTTTTTCCTTTTCGTTCTTACATTGCTCTCCTCAAAGGTTTTCGTTGGACGACCACGTTTACCAGGAGTAGACTGGGTTTCCTCTTCTTCATCCACTGTATCATCCACTACTTCATCAGTCAACGTATAAGAATGTGTTAGCCATTCTTCATTGTCATTAAAAAATTTTGATGAAGTACGCTGACTCTTTTTCCACTTCTTTAAAAATTGTTTGTTTCAAAAACCGTCTGAACTTTTCTTGATTTTTCTCAGACACTATTTTATAATTCACAAAAACTACACCAATTATAAGATCAATATCTTTTTTACCTTGAAAAACAAAATCCGAAAGCGTGCTGAAAGATATTTTTAGCTTTTCCATTGTTTATTATATATACTCGTATATATTATTTACCAACCGAACGTCAAGAACACATGAGACACAAAGTAGCCGACGTACTAGAAAAACAATAATATCGATATTACTGTTTTTGTAATCGGGACTCATATTTAAATTTTTTCTATGTAGTACACATGCAATGAGATGTTCTATTTCTCGATTCCAAATTGGCACCGGCTTCGTGTATGAGTAGCAAAGAGAGAAAAAATGCACAGTTGTTGTTGCACGCGTAAAAAAACGCATAACGTATTTTTTTTACTGTAATTTTTTGGTTTTTCATTGTTTTTCGGCAGCGGGCAAATTGGGCAGGTTTTTTTTTTTAGTCTGTTAGATGAGACTCTCGGCTTTATTTTGGTATGGGACTCCATATGTCGCACTGCTTCGCACACAACTAAAAGTCTAACGGAAAATCATAAATGTTTTTTATTTTTGTTTTAAAATATATTGTCAAAAGAATTTTGTTTTAAATTTCTAAAAAAAATTTTTTAAGTTTACATATAACCCTAATGTCTATTTTAATTGAAAAAATACTTATAAGGTACATTCGGTGTATAGTTTATAAGTAACAGGCTTTTGAATATGGCAAAGAAAACTATCACATTTGAGACGTGTTCACATACTTCAACTTTGCGCTGCTCGGGACAGAAAACCAATAGAGATATTTGCATGAAATTTTTCACACATGACCTTTAGATAGTTTTTAACCATCTGTGCGAAAATCATCAAAATCGGAGAGCAGGTCCAAATTGATTTATTGCCGCAGTTGCCACAGTGTGCGCCATGCGCGATCGTATTTAGTAATAAAAAATTACTGGAAAATTGTTCAAGTTGGATTGAATGAAAATTCAAGTAAATTTGAGAAATTTGACACAAATGAACGCGCTTTCGCAGAGTTAATCTTACTGGTGAAGCCCAATAATTTTGCACATATAGCCAATTCAATAACGGCAAAGAAAGCTTGGGAAGCGTTGATGAGTGCTTTTGAAGACAAGGGCTTGACACAAAAGGTTGACTTATTGAAACAGTTGATGCAACTAAAGTTGGTTGATTTTGACTCAATGGAAGAGTAAATTAAAAAATGGTGATGACTTCTCTTAAAGTCAAGATCACCCTATTGAATATTAAAGATGAACTGGTCGCATCCTTAATGTTGTCCGGACTGCCGGATAAATTTCGTTCACTTGTTCTAGCTGTAGAAAATTTAAAAACAAATTTAAGTGTAGACATGGTAAAGAATTTACTTTTGCAAGATGCTAAATTTGATAATCCTGCATTTTAAGCAAAAAAGTTCTAGTGTCGTGGTAAAAAAAGGCCACTTCATAAAGAATTGTCCAAATGTAAAAGTAAAAAATTCTACCAAAAGCAACGGTTTAAAGCAACAAGCAAGAAACCAAGCGAGAAAGTTCTGCTAGCTTCACTGTTCATGACAAATGACGTCTCCGCAACAACGCACATGCCTAACTCGAAAGAAATACTTCACAACATAAAAGCTAGAAATGGAAAAGAAGTAATTGTGGCGAACAAATTAACAGTTGAGTGTGTTGGTGATGCTATTGTACGGTTGTCAACTGACGAAAAAACAAAAACCGTTATTAAAAACGTTGAATATGTGCCGCAGCTGTGCACAAATTTGTTGTCAGTCAGGCAACTAACCGCAAACGGAAAAAAAATAATTTTTGAGCAGAACAGCTGTTAAATTTTAAACAGTAATAATGCACTGATAGCAACAGCAAGCTTACGTAACACTTGATACAAATTAGATTGCGTTTTTCAAAATACAAAGCAGAAAGCACAGATTGTAAAAACTGATGTGCAGTTATGGCATAGACGCTTTTGCCATATATGCGATGCAAATTTAAAAAAGATTAAAATAGAACATGATATTAGTTTTCAACTCAATCCTACTCAATGTGAAATTTGTACTCAAGGAATACAAGTGAGGAATTCGTTTAAAGAATTTGGTCATCGTGCAAAGGAGCTTCTAGAAATAGTTCATTCAGATCTGATGGGACCTTGTAACACAAAATCTTTATAAATCAACCAGAAGGTTACAGTGATGGAAGTAACCGTGTTTGTTTGCAAAAGAAAGCCTTTTACAGACTTAACCAATCCAGTCGAGTTTGGAATGGAACTCTAAATAATGTGCTTATTGAATTTAGCCTCAAAATAAGCGAAACTGATCAATGCGTATATTTAAGCATTGATACAGGTAACATTTATGTGGATGATGTTTTAGTATTTTCAAATAACATTCAGACCACAAATAAACATAAACATAAGTTATCATGCAAATACAAAAATCTGATGGAGCAATAAAAATAGATCAATCAAAATATATTCAGCATGTGTTAAAGAGACTTGCAATGGATGAATGTAATCGAGTTTGTTCACCAGTGAATATAAATCAAAAACTCTTCCTTGAAATGTGTCCGACATCTGAAAAAGATAAAGAGGATATGAAAAAAGTTTCATATATAGAAGCAATCGGTTGTCTACTTTACGCTGCTCAAAACACAAGGCCTGACATTTGTTACATTGTGAATATTCTCAACAGGTTTACCACAAATCCGGGGAAGGCTCAATGGTTAGCTGTTAAAAGAGTTATGCGATACCTAAAGGGTTCAATTAATAAAGGTATTGTCTTCAGAAGTAATGCTGATGGGCTTATTGGTTATTACGATGCTGACTAGTCATTACCAATGGCACAAGTGACGTCAAGAACATACTTTTGTCTGAAAAAGTCTCATTCGCAAATTTTTGGTGATACTCTGAATGTCCTGATGAGCCATCACATCTCCATTTACTCATGAGTTGCATATGTTTTGGAAATGGTGCTACTTCATTTTCAGATTTTGACTTCATCAATCTAATTGCCGTGTGATCCAAAAGCTCCTACAAACTAACCTTGCTTAAATTCTCCTCTACTGTTATGTTTGCTGGATAACACGTTCTGTTTACTGCCAAAACCTTTTTGTAGCTTGGATATATATTATAACCAATATCTTGTGCTGATGTTCGCAGTACTTCATACTGATGTATTGTCAACGAAGCATCAATAATAAGACTAAGTGCTTTTTCAGGGCTAAAACATTTTTGGAATTCATTTTCGTTTTTAATTTTTTTTGGCAGCAGATAATATGATTGCTCCAGAGTTAGCTTCACAAAATGAATTCAGCTTTTTCCTTTTCGTTCTTACATTGCTCTCCTCAAAGGTTTTCGTTGGACGACCACGTTTACCAGGAGTAGACTGGGTTTCCTCTTCTTCATCCACTGTATCATCCACTACTTCATCAGTCAACGTATAAGAATGTGTTAGCCATTCTTCATTGTCATTAAAAAATTTTGATGAAGTACGCTGACTCTTTTTCCACTTCTTTAAAAATTGAGGCATAAATGTTTCTTTCAAAAACCGTCTGAACTTTTCTTGATTTTTCTCAGACACTATTGTATAAATCACAAAAAGTACACCAATTATAAGATCAATATCTTTTTTACATTGAATAACAATTTCCGAAAGCGTGCTGAAAGATATTTTTACCTTTTCTATTGTTTATTATATATACTCGTATAACTTATTTACCAACCGAACGTCAAGAACACATGAGACATAAAGTAGCCGACGTACTAGAAAAAACAATAATATCGATATTACTGTTTTTGTAATCGGGACTCATATTTAAATTTTTTCTATGTAGTACACATGCAATGAAATATTCTATTTCTCGATTCCAAATTGCCACCGGCTTCGTGTATGAGTAGCAAAGAGAGAAAAAATCCACAGCTGTTGTTGCACGCGTAAAAAAACGCACGTATTTTTTACTGTATTTTTTTACTGTAATTTTTTGGTTTTTCATTGTTTTTCGACGGCGGTCAAATTGTATTGTCTTCAGAAGTAATGCTGATGGGCTTATTGGTTATTACGATGCTGATTAGGCGGTCTACGACAGGATATATTTTTACAATGTAAGGCGCAGCAGTATCTTGGGGCTCAAGAAGACAACGCACTGTGGCACTTTCTTTAACAGAAGCAGAAATTATGTCAATAGTGTCTGCGATGCAGGAATCTGTGTGGCTTTGCAGATTGGAACGAGAACTTCTTCAGAACCCTCCTGTATCAATGTAGTTATATTGTGATAACAAAAGTGCTATTCAAATTGCACGAAACAATTTGTATTCATCCAGAACTAAACACGTCGATATAAGAATAAAATTTATACGCGAGAAATTGGAAAGTGAGAAAATCAAACTCGAATATTTGTAAACTACGAAAATGATAGCTTACATATTTACAAAAAATTTAAGAATTTTATTATTCAACAGTTTGGCCTAGATTAAAGTTTTTTTTTTATTAGTTTGAGCTTAAAAAAATGTACTTTAATTCTGTGCAGTAATTGATTAAATAAATAAATAGACTATATATTTGAAGCAAATCTTTATTCAGGGAAGATGTTAAGAATCGAATAACTATTTACATTCGGACATATTTGTTAAGATTGTACACAGAAATTTGTTTTAGTAGTTTGTAACAGTAACTTAGAGAATTCAATAAATTTAGGTTCAGTTCTTTTGTAATCGACAATTTCGATCCTGAGTGTGGGAGGACGATATCACTTTTCAAAATTAACCCAAAATCAAAAGCATCCTGTATTGCTACAAAAGTCAGCATTGGCATAGTAAAATATTTACGATAATGATGAAGAAACTCTTCATGGTGGCAACTGTCTTGCCGAAAGAACAACCAAGAGAAAGTTTTGTATAGTAAGTGCTTATGCTTGTATAAAGAAATTCATCAGAAGCTGCGCGATCTGAATACGATATTTATATCGTATATCGAAACAACAATTGACGGGTAGTTTTTCAAAATATCGTGTAGTTAAAAAAAATCGGTAAGCGAAAATTTAAAAAGATTAAATTCATGTAAGAAGAAAATTTATTATTCGGAATCTTTTTTATAATAATTTACTTTAATCGTGCTTAACTCCTTTAAATATAAATATTTCATGATATTCTTATGAAATATTTATTATTTAAAACTACAAAACGAAATGTATTACTACGGGGAAAGCATATCTATATGGCCATTTCGCTACTGCTCATATAGCTCATCAGTAGATTTTACCCAAATTTTGTATTCAAGTTGATTAAATGAGAACTATATTGAACAACAAAGCAAAAAACAATAAAAAAATACAGTAAACATGCAGTAACTATTTTTATTTAATTTTTCTATAGAAGGGTTTCCTTTGGAAACCATTCATATGTATTTTAAAGATTTAGTGAAAAAATAAAAATTGTAATTTATACGAACAAGCAATGTGCACATGCAAATACAATATGAAAGTTTATTATTCGGAATCTTTTTATAATAATTTACTTTAACCCTTGTGTTAATACCCAAATTTATACACATTGTTTAGCAGCCGGGGTGTTAAACATGTGAAGAAATTGAGTCAAAAAACAAAATAAGTGTTCAAATAAAGAAAAAAATTAGGCCAATACTAAAAAAAAAGAAAAATTAGTATTTTGATTTCCAAATAAGGACCTTGCCGGACTGAGCTAAGCCTGCACATTAAGCTTGGAGTAACTGGAGTTTATTTACATTAGCGCCCGAGCAGGGACCCGAATCAAATGTATAAATACAGAGCATGCAAACATGGTTGGCACAGCGTGGGTGTTCACTACGTAAGGGCTAGCTGGTACAGTACCTGGACACGTGTGGTCTAGACACTGGTAGAACAGTTGATGATACAAGGAAAAGGTTGTAAGCATTTGTGGCAAGTGGGCACGAAGGGAAGGTGCTTAACTGGCTCAAAGAACTGAAAAGTAAGCATGATCGTCACATCATTTAAAATGGGGCAACAGGCAGTCACACGCAAACTGTTGCACCCATCACCACAAATCTTCAAAGATAATCTCCAGCAACAACACGTCAACGTTCAAGACACTCCCCAACAACAAACTGTCAGCAGTCAAGCCATAAGTTTGCCGTATTTAGCCGTGATTGATATCGTAAGAAAGTGGCCATTTCGTTATGATGGCGGGAAAAACCCGATCTCTTTTATGGAAAGAGTAAAAGAACTGGCAGAAGTCTGCGGCCTAAATAAGGATATGTTGCTTTAACCAATGCCCGAGATACTAAAGGCCACGTCACTGCTGTTGTACCGAAACAATAATCGCCAGTGGCCAACATGGAAAGGGTTCCAAGAACACTTCTTGAGATTATTCTTGCTACCACAGTATTTTAAAGGTCTAGAAGACGACATTCGCCGAAGACTTCAAAAGCCACGAAAATCATTTAAGGACTTCGTCGTGATACTGCAAATTATGATGCGTCATGCTACATGCACCACAGAACAACAGCTAGAAAGAGTTTTTTGTAATTGTCTTGTTGACTACCAGTTGAAAAAAGAATTTCATCACCCTAGACGAGCTTATAAAAATGGCAGAAGGCTATGAAGTCATAAGGGAAGCGCAGCCGGAGGTAAGCCATGAGCGCTGAGAACGCCAGCAACTACAACGAAGAGACGAAAGAACCTGACAAGTTGTTCTCACCGAAGATGCTGCCTTCAATCGCGTTACTGCTTTCGGCAGGTGTGATCAAGCAGGCCCCGGTTACCAGTTTTGTAGAGATCAGAGAAACGCCAGAGGATCGCGCCAAGAGCAAGGGTTGGTAGCGAACCAGAGAAGCCAACCTCAGCAACAAAATAAGCAAAGAGTGGCCATCATCGATACTGGGGCGCCCAAGAGCTATATAAGCGAGAGTGTGACCAGGCAGGGCAGAGAAGTCAGACCATCAAGAAGTCGGATCAGGCTAGCGCATGGAACAACAGCAGAGGTAACGAAGATGATTAAAACGGAGGTGCGATCAAAGCTACAATCTGGAACTAGGGGTAATGCCCCAAATGTTTGACAAAATTTTGTTTAGGATAGATTTTCTGATAGCAGTAGATTCTGAGGTACGACGTGGGGAGCAAATAATAAATTTTGCTCACATCCCCCCAAGTAATGTTAGCATTGGAGAAGCAGGAGGAAGAAAAGCCCTGCTAAAATAGTGCAGACGAAAAGATGGTGATTTTAGCATTCATTAGAGGACCAACTATTTTAGCCGAGTTCATAATAGTTCTTAAGGAAAACAGATCGGTTCGGCAAAGGTACAAGCAACGTAAACCAAAGATGCAAAAACGTACAAATGAAGAAATAAATGAGTTCTTATAGAACAGATGTATCGAAACGTTAAATAGCCCGTATATTGCACCTATTGTAATGGCACCAAAAAAAGCGGCGCCCTCAAGCTCTGTATAGATTACAGACTGCTTATCGCCAAAACAGTGACCGTTACCTACGATAAACGCTTCAATGGATCGACTGAGTTTTGCCAAAGTTATTAGTAGTATAGATCTTAAAAACGATTATTAGCAGAAGATAGCCGAAAGAACACGGCATTCACAGCGGCAGGTAAAGTTTGTTTCAATGAGGATGAATCTTTTTCGTTTAAACTCAGCTCCACCAACCTTTCAGGGATTTTAGGTAGGGTGATCGGGGCTAAAATGGAGCTATATGCCTTTGCCTTCTTGGATAAAATTGTGGTGTTAGGAAATTCCTTTGAAGAGCATGCTAAAACTTTGAAGGAAGTAATAAGAAGACTTGGCGAGGCGTAGTTAACAATAAACCAAGAAAAAATGAAGTTTCTTATATGTTGGTCATGTAGTGAACGAGTATGGCATAAGCACAGATCCTGAAAAGATATCATACAGGAGCTTCAACCCCCCAAGAACGTGAGAGAGCTGCAGATATGCTTAGGAATTGCTTCATTGTACAGAAGATTTATTCCCGACCTTGCATAAATTGTTCATCAACTGAATGTATTGTTGAAGCATAAAAAAGCATTTCCGGTGGAACCAAGAGCAGCAGGACACGTTTGCTTTCCAAAGCACTGGTTTTAGTGTGCCCTGACTTCACGAAAAGGTTTACTCTACAAACTTATGCGTGCGACTACAGATTACGAGCAGTGTTGACGCAGGAGCTCAATTGTCAAGCACGAGTATTCACTTACCCTAGCCGTAGGCTAAACCCCGTAGAGATGAACTATTCTGCAACGGAGAAGAAATGTCTAGCCATCGTATGAGCCATAAGGAAGTTAAGATCGTACTTCGATGGATATCCCTTTACAGTAGTGACCGAACACCTTGCGCGCTAAAATGGCTTAATTCAATCGAAAGTCCTTTCGGAAATATAGCTCGTTGGGCCTTAGAATTTTAAAAGTTCAACTTCGGCGTAAAGTATCGTCGTGTGAAGCTTAATGTGGTCCCGTGACCCTGTTAATGTGTGTCAAACTCTACGGGAAAATATACAAGAGTGCACTTGGTGGTGAAGAAAACAAGAGGAGGTGGAAAAGGAACCAGAGAAGTTCCCAGATTTCACAATTCGAAAGGGTCAACTTTAACGTTATCTACCGTCTGCAGATAACGACGAAGATGCAGTGATGGAAATTTTGTGTTCTTCATTTCAGAGGAACAGAGTGCAAATATAAAATCTTCCACAACATGCAGGAATATGAAATCTTCCGCCGAACATGCAGGAATATGAAAAACCTTATCGCGTGCCTGCAACAGGTATTATTGACCAGGGATGTACAGAGATATTCGAGCGTACGTCCGTAAATGTAAGGTGTGTCAGCAGCATAAGCCTGAAGAACAGCGCTTTGAAGGCCAAACAATGTCTAAGATTGCGGAAGAGCAATGGGCCATCGTATGTACTGATTTGGTAGGCCCGCTACCAAGGTCAAAATACGGAAACTCAATATTTCTGGTCTTCACCGACAAATTTTTTTAATAGTCAGAGTTGATAGTTTTACGCCGTACAACGGCTGAAACACTGTGAACATCATTCCGGGAGCGAATTCTTGAAAATTTTGGAGAACTAAAAGTACTTATTAAGGCAACGACTCACAGTTTACAAGTAATGTATTTGAGACGCGCCTGAAGGAAATCGCGGTGCATCACCAGTTAACCGCTTCGTACATTCTTTAAGAGAACGGCACTGAACAAGTCAAACGCACAGTTAAAACTATAGCGCAAATATTAATAATAATAATAATAATAATAAAAATAATAATAATAACATTAATAATAATAATAATAATAATAATATCAATAATAATAATATTTATAACAATAACATTAATAATAAAAATTATAACAATAATAATAATATTAATAACAATAATAATATTTTATTATTATAAATGAACTAATAAAATAATTAAATGAATTATACAGTAAAAAATATATGAATTAATACAACATAAATATAAAAAACCATAACACCAAAAATGTTCACAATGCTAACATTGTAAATACTTACTTATATTTATATAAAATCATAATATTTAAAAGGTGTTTATACGTATATACATGCGTACAAAACAGTAATAAAGTAAGAATTTTAAGTATGTATAATTACATGCATATACATAAAATAATAATTAAAAATATGGGTTTGTATGTGTATGCATGCATATAAAAATAGAATAAAACAATAGAAAAAATATAAATAAGGGTCAGTCATCGACTAACTCTTGCGTCGTGCGGTTGACTTATTCGATCAGTCTAATTGCTTTTTATTTTTTTCTCTTACTACAGTGAACAAAAAAAAAAATTCGCATAGTCTTTCTTTTACTCTTACCAATTATCATATAGTGGACATGTCCGGTCCGCCAAATCTGGGGGACAACCGCTTTTCGTTATTAGCGGATGCCCCTCGTGCTAAAAAAAACGCATAAATCAAAGTGTCCATGAAATCTTCCCAGATTTACCAATCGTACAAAAACCCGACCCCAAATACGTTGTGATTTCTGCCGTATCTAGTGATAAAACTTTGCAAGAATATTCATGTTTTTCGGTTCACCGATCGCTAAAATGATTCTGCTCAGAAATACTATCTGTATCAGAACTAAAAGACGGTAACCTACTTCTCCTCATTGGTAGTAGAGCTAATGCACAAAAGTTAATTAACACTAAAAATTTGCCGGGAATTTGTAATATAAGTTGTGAATACCATTCAAACCTTAATCACTCCAAAGGCACTATTTTCGCCCCATATCTCAATAATGTACCAGAGCCCGAAATCATTAATGAACTGAATGCACAAGGTGTTGTCGAGGTTTACAAATACCAAAAAAAAAAAACCAAGAAGGAAAACTTTCCCCATGTGGTGTTCTTCTATTAACCTTTGATCGGTACTCTACCCCAGAAAAGTTGGATATCTCATGGCATAAGGTTAAGGTTAGACAATACTTCCCTAACCCTATGTGCTGTAAAACATGCCAAGCTTTAGGACATACCAAAAAATGGTGCAGAAATAACCCTTTATGCGAAAATTGTGCTTTACCTCCACATACGCCTGTCGAGTGTACCCGCACTTTTTGCGTTAACTGTGCTGAAGATCACCCTTCCTCCTCTAAAGAATGTAAAGTCTTCAAACAACAAAAAGAGATTTTGAAAATTAAAACAAAGGAGAAATGTTCCTTAAAAACAGCAAAAGAAAAATATCAGGCACAAAAACAAACAGAACCAATAACCCAATCATATTCTGAAATAACAAAAACAAAAACCTTAACAAATAATGAAACATCAAATATTTTCAAAATTGACAATTTACCAACAACGAAACAAATCATTCGAAAAATTCTTCATCAACATCACAACAATTAAACAACAGAACTGAAATTATTCAAAACACAAGTGACAATTCTACTGTTACACCATCAACAACCACGATTATAAAAAAAACATACAAAAACAAACAACTAATAATACAGCACCAATTTTAACAAGATCAATGTTTAAAGCTTTAGCTAATAATTCAACTAATAACCCAAGCAAAGTAAAAGAAACACAAAACCCTACACAAAACAAGAATATTAATAACACATCAAAGGCAACAACAAATAGCCCAAAAAAAGTAAAAGAAACTCTCAACCTAACTCAAAACAAAAATATTAGTCTACCTACGGCCATATCAACAGCTTACAACAACTCTTTCAATGAACAAGAAGAGATAATGTTTGTTGAAGACGAATAATCTACTTATTATTTCTCAATATGGATTTTAAAATTATACAGTGGAATATTAAAGGATTTGTCAACAATTATCACGAACTACAACTTTTAATAAAAGACCATAACCCAGATATTATTTCAATCCAAGAAACACACATTCCCTTTGACAAATTAAATATTTTTTATCCAAAACAATATATTGGATTTTTTCATAATCTCCCTACAGCTAAGCACGGAATTGCTATACTTGTTAAAAAAACTATACCTCACAAATTAATCTATATAGACGTAAATACAGCTTCTATTGCTATACAAATAAATATTGGTATAACGTTTACTTTTGTAAACACGTATATTCCCCCTTAACAAGACATTTCTGAACGAAATTTAAAAAATATTTTAAATAACGTTAACCAACCTCTCCTTTTTACTGGTGATTTTAATTCTTGGAGTACATTATGGGGCTCGGCAGTTTCAAATTCTCGCGGGAAAATTCTGGAAAACTTTATTGTTAATGAAGATCTTGTAATCCTCAACAACGGTAATCCCACACACTTTACCACACACAACACTTTTACCCATATAGACATTTCATTGTGTTCTTCTCAACTGGCACCTTTATGCTCTTGGAAAACTCTTAATGACCTTCACGGCAGCGACCATTATCCAATTTTAATCCAAATAGTGAAAAACCATCAACACGAAAAAACAAAACATTGCCCTAAATTTAAAATAGAGTCTGCCAACTGGATCCTGTATCAAAAACATTGCAATGATAATTTTCCTAAAATCAAAACATCTAACAATATTAATCAACAAGCAGCATCCGCTATAAAATGTCTAAGATCAGCAGCAAATATATGCATTCCCCAAACAAAAATGAGAAAATATAAAGCACGCGTTGTGTGGTGGAATCATCATTTGGAATTCCTCAGAAACAAGAAACAAAAATTGTGGCACAAGAACAAAAGTAATAGAAGTGATGAAAATTTAATCTCTTATAAAAAATGTAATGCCATTTTTAGAATAGCTGTGAAAAAGAGCAAAGCAAAGTGCCTTCAAGATTTTACTTCTAATATTAACCCGTCGTCCACATCGCAGCGTATATGGAATGATATAAAACGAATAGCCGGTGGGAACTACTTTTACAGCATAAAACATATAAACTCTGGATCAACAATGCTTTCTACAGCCATCGACATAGCAAATTTTTACGCAGAACATTGGTCTCAACATTCTGTAGACTCAACCTTCTCTACCAACTTCCAACAACAAAAAAGGGAAGCTTTAAATTACATTTACAACCCTTCAACATGCAATGCCTATGCTAAACGAATTGAAATTTCAATTAACATAACCGAACTCGAAGATGTTCTACAATCTGCAAAAGGTAAAACCCCCGGGCATGACAGAATTTCTTACCCTATGCTAAAAAACCTTCCGATGCCCGCAAAAATGCAGTTACTATCGGTTAATAACAATGTATTTTCATCTGGTATTATACCTCAAACATGGAAAACTGCAATAATTGTACCGATTCCCAAACCTAATAAAGACAAATATGCTGTTTCTAGCTATAGACCAATATCTCTCTTACCCTGCATCAGTAAAATAATGGAAAAAATAATCGCCAGACGCCTAATGTGGTTTTTAAAAACAAGCAATCTTATTACACCCAACCAAGTTGCTTTCATGAAAAAACAAGGAACTGAAGATGTTCTCCTTAACTTTCAGCATTTTGTATGTAAAGCATTGTCATGCAGGAACCATGTTAATATTCTCTCAACCGACTTTGAAAGGGCATTTGACCGTATTGGGATACACGTAGTTTTGCAAGAGCTAATCAAATGGAAAATTGGGGAAAAATGTATTCATTCATTAAGAATTTTCTTACTAACAGAAAATTTAACGTTAGAATAAACGTCTTTCTATCGACCACTTCTTCTTTCCATAATGGAGTCCCCCAAGGATCTCCGTTATCAGTTGTATTGTTTATTATAGCTTTTAACCAATTAAGTAAAATAATATCAATACATAAACATATTGATCACTCCATATACGCCGACGATGTTATTATTTTTACAAAACATTCTGACAATAATAAGGTGAAAGAAATATTTTCAAATGTCCTAAAAAATATTGATGACTGGTGTTCATCATCCGGAGCCAAACTTGCTGTTCACAAATGTAGTCTACTCCATATTTGTAACAAATGCAATTGCAACACATTCAATATCGAGTACAACAACAAAACAATTAAACAGGTAGATCACCTACGTATTCTAGGAATAATTTTTGACAGAAGATTTACTTTTAAACAACACTGCCTCCATTTACGAAAAAATTTGTTTTCAAGATTAAATATAATAAAGTACCTCACATCAAAGAAATTTCATATCCACATATCAACCATGATAGATATAACGCGTGCCACTGTGCTTTCAAAAATCGATTACGCCCTTGCTATCTATAGCAGGTGTGCACCTTCCAATATAAAATTAATACAAGCTCCCTATCACGCTGTCGTGCGCCGTAGTATTGGAGCCTTTCCCACTAGCACTACAAAAAGCGTACTGGTCGAAGCGGGAATGCCATCTATTGAGGAGCGAATTCTTCAATCAACTTGCAAACTGGTACCAAAATTATTCATGTGTCACAATAAAACCTTATTTCAGGATGTAACAAAAACGACTCATTATAAGAGAAGATTAAAACGCGAGTCGTCTATATCGACATGCATTAATCTGGTACGCAACCTTAATATAAACATCCAACCTAAGTTTATCGGCAATACATCGCAACCACCTTAGCTTTTTAATACATCTTCGTTAATTCTGTCTATAACAGATCTTCCGAAAACAACAATTACTAATGATTTAGCGAAACAAAACTGGAACTTCCTATACACCGACGGATCAAAAATAAACGATTTTACTTCCTTTGCAACATTGCAACATAATGGAAATATAGTTAACTCTGGCCTTATTGACAACTATTGTTCAAAATTCACGGCAGAAGCAATAGCAATATACCTAGCTGTAAAATTTGCCTCAAAATCCAAGAAGAAATTCATCGTATGTACTGACAGCCTTTCCTCTATCGAAGCCCTACGTAATTTTCGGTGTGATTCACCATTAATAATGGAAATAAAAAACATCTGCATACAACACCCTGACAACATTAAAATAATGTGGATACCTTCTCACGTTGGCATTACTGGGAATAATTATGCTGACCTAGCAGCAACCGAAGCTCGTCGTCGACTTCTGCTATCGTTCCCAACCTGGGAGCCAAAAGATATCTTAAACGCTCTATTTAATTATTCATCCAAAATTAAAAATCGACAATGGACAGCCTACAACCTCCATTATAAAAATATAAATCCAGAAGGAAGAAAGCCAATATTTCCGGCAAATTGCTCCCGAAGAGAAGCAACTACAATAGTTCGGCTTAGAACTGGACACTGCAGTTTCTCGCACAGACATCTTTTAGAAAAAAATTCTGCCCCAAACTGCACATTTTCCAACACGCCCCTGAATGTTGCACACATTCTCAACGAATGTCCAGCATTCAACACCTGCAGATTAAATACTTTTGGATCTCAAACCCCTTTTGATCTCTTAAAACATGTTTGTGATACTAATATTAAATTAATATTCAAATTTATTGTAAATATCAATTTTGTTAACAAAATATAAACGTCCCAATAACAAAAAACGGAGTCGACAGCCATAGCAGCTAGTACTCTTTATTACTAGATTTAGTTACATTAATTTATTGTGTAATTAATAATAAATAAAAAAAAAAAATAAATAAGGGTAAGAATTTTATGTATTACATGTATAAAAAAATTATAATGATACTAAAAAAATGTTTATATGCATATACTCGTATATGCGTATAAAACAACGATAAAATAATAATAAAAAATTTTGAATTTAGATTTTGAAAAGGTAGAATAGTAGTGTCTATATATATACATATATATGGAAAAATTGTGTACGTGGTAGAGCAATAATTGTATATTTAGTGTCCGCTGAGAGGTATTTGTTTTTTTTTTTTTTTTTGTTAAAAACTGTTATTCCATCTGAATCATGGCGACAACAAACATTTGGGAAACCACCTCTTGGGCGGCGATATCATACTTCTATCAGAGTCAAAGGTGGACTTTTCGAGAAGCTCGCTGACGGAAGCCGAGGGTAGGCGGTTTAACCGGATGTGCAGCCATCAAGTTCACAGGCGTCGCAAGCTGCACAATTGGACGGGAGCCCGTGGGTATGGGTAGAGGCGAGGATTGATCAAAATATGCGTAGGCGCCGAAATTATCGCCAGTACATTGCCAACGCAGGGATCACGTGGATCGTAGTAGAAACGGACAGCGAAGTAGAAGATTCAGATCCTTTGGTGGAGTTCCTCCTATCTCTCAGGAAGCTGGTGAACTCGTGAACCCTCTGCTAGTAGACTGCGAGGAGGAATTAAGAATCAGCGAGATAAATGATTTCGTCCTCTCGCTAGACGAAATAAGCCTCGGTAATATTGAGCAAATTTTGCATCAGACTCTGCAGCAGGAGAAGAAGCGTGTCCAGCCACAGCAGCAGGAATTTCGTCAGGGAGGGAAAAACGTTTCCGGCCTACCTCAGAAGATACAGGAGGAGATTGATATGACACTTAGGAGGCGAAGAATGTTGTGCTTCAGATGGTATGTAGCCGGCTTGTCATAACGGATAAGAATATCGACTTCGGGAAGGTTGTGGTACGTTGCTTACCGGAAAGAGGGGAGTAGTGTGAGGACCCAAACTTGTGAGAAATTTGAGTCAACACAGATCTTAAAATAAATAATAATATAAAAAAAGTGGGCATTGTGGATTAAATCCGTTTAACGGGGAAGCCAATAACATTCGCCACAATATAATTTTACATTTTATTCATTTGTAGAAAAACTACGAAAAAGAAAGTGAGCTGAAATGTAATTATGGTGGTGTTTACAAAAAATGGCAACAGAAGTAGAAAAGAAAACCGATTGGAAAAAATGTAGCTGAGAGGCCGAACACACGCACAAACATACAAAACAACAAAGTTCAGCTTTAATAACAAGATGCAGGAAACAAACAACACAAGAGAATACATTCAATACAACCGTTATCGGTTCAAACCATATGCGGTTGTGTAGTATGTAGTTACAGACAGCTATAAAAGCAAAGCGAAAAGGATAATTATTTAGTTTAGTTGTGAGCTGTGAACGGTAGCAAAGGCCGGTAAGAAAAAAATATTAATTTCAAAGAGCAAGTGATAGAAGTAAATGTGAATTAGTAACACTAATCCTAATAAAGTTAAGTAGGGAAATATCATTCTGATAACAACCTTTTACCTCTTTATCGAGAAAGGAGAGATAGGACACTGCCTATGGGCAAAGTTATAGATAGTTTTACCGGAGATTCTCACCCTGAAAGCTTAGGGAAAAGAGTAGGCCCTTGAATAACATCGGGGTAGAACCAAAGTATAGGAGTTCAAGCATAGAAGTGAGTAGGGCGTCAGCTAGTATTACCACAAGGGCTTACGCTAAATTATTTTACAAACAAAATAAATGTTCAGTTAAACAAATAAAAAATAAGGCTGCAGCTAAAAATAAGAAAACGTAGTGTTTTTATTTTCAAACCTGCACATTAAGCCCGGAGTAGCTGGAGGTTATTTACACATTCTCTGTTTTCTTAAAATAAATTCATGATATGGTCCTCTTTATAAATTTTTCAAATTATTATTTACTACGTTAAAAAATTATTTTTTACTTTATATTTTAGAGGCAGAGGCTGAAATCACTGGTTCCCCTGACATACATATAGATGAAGGCTCCACGCTTAGACTTGAATGTAAATTAAGAAAAGCCACAGAAGTGCCAGAATTTGTGTTTTGGTATGTATTTTTTATTTTTATAAGAGTTTTTTCAATGTTGACTCACAAATTTGGTCTTTCAAAAGATACATGCAATGAAACTTTAACTTAGTTTAAAAATTTTAGAAGACATTTCACGAAAACGGAGAAGATATACATACTTTTAATTGAGCTTTTGGAGAGTTTTATAGAAAAATTTCTAATGCTATAAATTTTTTTATTTTATATCTTATATAATGAAACTTCGCTATTTTAAGTGCTTAAAACAATAAAGTGAATATTCCTAGAGAAGTTTAAAAAATTACCAAATTTTTTTTTTTTATTTATTGAATTATTTGAACTGTTTAGTATTGTGACGAATGAATTAATAAATTGGGCTTAACTTCATTTTTATTTTAAAATATTAAATTTTTATTGAGAAAGAAAAAAAAGCTACCAATATAGGTGGACGTTTTTCAAAGAAAACATGAAAGTCTGTCCAAGATTTGATTATTAACATAAAATATTTATATTTCGAATGGATATAGAACGAAAAATAATATTGACTTATTCAATTTTGAGATGTTTGTAATATATTTTTTGTGGCTAAACAAAGTTAACTCTAGCTACAGTATTTCGCAGAGAGAAAAAATTAATACTATTTTCCAAAAGAAGCATATATATATGAACATGTACTCAAATAAATATTTAAGATTACCTTAATAATATTGCAAGTACATTAGTAATATATTTAAAAGATGTTGTATGTGACTCAAGAATAAGAGGATGTAACTCCTTGAAACTAAGAAGCATATGGAACTGCGATGGATCACACCGGGCTCAATTTAAGCAAAATATAGAAAATGACGCCAAATATTTTAGAGCAGTTTAATCCCACTTGGGTCTTGTCGACCTATTCGCATCAGATTTGTTAAAGGAAAAATTTTTTATGTACAAGATGCTATAAGTACGTAAGAAAACACAATTTTTTTACAAGAAGGAAAGTTGTATGGCATAAAGCTTACAATGGTATTTATGCTGACAGCTGCAAAAGTATGCAATGGCGCTACACAAAGCACGTCCATAATGAATAATAATAATGAATGAATATATGTGGAGGTAGTTCAAAAGAATTTAACAGCCTACACATCAAAAGATATGCAGACGTAGATGCACTTTCTTTTGGACTATCTACTTTGTACACCAGAAATCGCCTATTTGAGAGCATATTACAGCTGTC
Organism: Cistogaster globosa; assembly: GCA_937654795.1. NCBI lineage: Eukaryota > Metazoa > Arthropoda > Insecta > Diptera > Tachinidae > Cistogaster > Cistogaster globosa. The sequence goes on from OW569404.1 coordinate 63,334,538, forward strand.
GTATAAACTGAAAGGGAAAAGTGGCAAATAAAATCTTATACAGACAAAGTTATTGTTAACACGAGATAAAAAATATCCAAGAAAAATTAAGAAGTGAATAAGGGTTAATAATGAATGTACCGAAAGCTAGATTTGGAAACATCAACGATGGTAGCAGATTTTTTTCCAAGCCTAAATTAGCTGCAGAAATAACTGGAATTGAATTCGGTTTTTTATACCGAAACAAAGTTATTATTGAAGCAATATCAAGCGGTCACAAAATCAAAATGCACGAGTTTGCCGATTATTGCTTAGATACTGCAAAACTCATCTTCAACGCACAATATTTTAATACGTGGCTCAACTGTTATAAACGAGGCATTGTTGCCTATTGGGCTGCTATCAGAAGAAGCGGCTCAAGCAGAAGTTTTCAAGGAATTAGTGTAACATAGATATTATTAATAGGCTTTTGCTATGTTCCGACCCGTTCATTACTAGTATAAGACCCACTCCGAAAAAAATCATTAATTTTAAGAAAAAAGCTATTTTTTCATGTATCTTCCTCTACTTTACGCTGAAAAGGATTCAGATTCGGAAGAGGTCTTTGAAGAACCAGACGAAGAAGAACCATGGCACTCATCATCTTTGACCAAACAGTCACACATAAAAGCGTGGCTGAAGCATATTTCTAGACTTTAGGGAAAAATTATTTAGAGTCACAACAAGAGTAGGATAGGAATAGAAATCCCAACTCCTTAGCATGAAAAACATATAACAAAAAAAGTTACTAATAATGCTAGAAAATTTAACATCAACAGGAACCTTAAATATTACACAGGCCAGTGAACTCAATCAGTTCATTCCGAACCTAGAATTGATACAATTATCTCTAAAGGAAGCGAGAAAACTAGTTTCTTCCAATTTGTTTTACGAATGAGGTTAAACCACAATATACAAAAAAGGATAAAGCAAAGCACAATATCAAAAGATTTGGGACAATTATATAATTAAAAAAATGCTACAAATCAAGAGAAACACCAAACAATATATTGAATAGAAGTATAACATAAAGCAACAAGGTGACATCAGAAAATTTAAAGTTATAATCAATAGTTAATTATTAGAATTAAATAAACATCAGATTTCCAGTATAAACGAAAACAGCGAAAACAGTAATAAAATCAAACAAAACTGTGGATTTCAGCAGGGAAAAATCCTTTTCAGAGGCAGTATAAATCGCAGAGAAAGCCGACTGCACTAAAACTCAAACAAACATCAACTACCAGAAAACCAGACTAAGAAACAATAGCTACGGGAATAACTATAAGTCTTATAACAATTACGACAACTTAAAAACTAATCACAATCAAAGATACGCCAATAACAAGAAATAGAGAAACTTATTATTGAAATAGAGCAACTTATTATAAAAAAAACAAAAACACTGCCCGTCGCAACGGACAAAATAGATACCGTAATAATGACCGAAGTTCTAATTTAAGGTCAAATACTGAAATCAAACTATCATCCAGGGAAACTCCTTAGACCTGGAGAAACTTCATCATGTTTCTCCAAAACACCGTAATTAAATCATTGAACATAGCCAATGAAGACCGAGAATTAGGCTAAGTATTTCACAGACTATAATGGGAAAAGACTTACAGGCATCCTATGTAAGCCGATCTTTGAACAAACACGAAAAGAATAAATCTGTCATTAAAAAAGGTATTCTTAGGTGTTCACTGGGGAATACAAAATTTTAAACCATATCTTTTCGGAAAAAGATTCACTGTTGTAAAAGACTAAGACCGCTAGTTTCCCTATTTTCACATTAAAACCCATCCTCAAAATTGACTCAAATAAGACTAAAATGATCATATTATAATTTTAATATAATATACAAAAGGTTTAGAAATTGACTCGAATCCCAATCAGTATTCACGAAAATTTAAAGAAAACTCCGGCAAAAACGCGCAGTATGCTAAATAAGAATAATATAATTAATAAAAATAAAAAGAACGTTCAAAATAATGAAAAGAGCGGAATATCTTAACAGAACCCTGTACAATTTTAAATAGGTCGATAAATCATATAAATAAGCTACAAAAAATAGAATTTATATATAAGAAAAGCTGCAGCAAGAAAAAGAAATAAACAAAGAAAAATTACGCGTATAGTGTGTAATAACAGCAAGAATCCTATGCTTTCAGAAACATTCTTAGGAAAAATTTTATTAAAATAAATAAATAATACTTAAAACAAACGTCCTATATGATAATTATGAAATTTTAGAACTTGTTTTCTTTCCAGATGAAAAAAGAGATTAAACATGCAAAAGAACCTTTTATAAAAGATACACAATCGAAAATTTTCGACACAGCTGGGCCTTTACGACCATCTAAAAACTTTTGATATATATATATATATATATATATATATATATATATATATATATATACTAACTGATCAATGTGAAATAACAAAATACGTAGTTGCTTGTCCTATAGAATCCAGAAATTTGAGATCAGTAGCTAAAAGTTTAGTAGAACATATCATCCTGAAATATGTTTTATTCCATACTTTAAAGACAGACACGAATTTAACAAGGAACTGAAAAAGAGACTTGCGCATTATTTATTTAGTTAGTTAGGAGTGGCACCCTCTCGCGACGAAGCTCACTTGAGACAATCGAATGGCCCGTTGTGATACCACAATGAAGGCGGCGCGACTTCCCTTACCCAGCCGAGAACCATGAGGATTCACGGATGAACTTCGCTATTTCCCCTATAGAGTGAGATGATAGCTCCGTAAAAGTTCCAAATAAAGGAGAGCCCAGAATTCTTAGTCTTCTTCGAGCCAGGGATGGGCAGTGGCACAGGAGGTGCAGTACGGGCTCTTCCTAATCCTCCGAGCCACAGCTGCGACAGAAATCATTAAAGAGCAGACCGAGTCTTTCAGCATGCCTGTCGATTAGACAGTGTTACTGGACAGTGACACTTATGGATTTCTGTCAAGTCTGAGGAAGTTTAAGGGAGGGTCTTAGTCCAAGGCTATTGGAGAAGATTCCGCAACCGACTCTGTCGTCCAGTGTCGAGCCATCGGTGTAGACGTCAACAGTACCACACACAACCACTTCGTTACGGACTCATATCTCTCTATTCGAAATATGGATCTGAAACGCGTGGTCTAGAGCGGAAGTAGAAGAGATGTAGTCCACCATTGATGGCAGTGTCACATCCCGATCGATAATCTTAGAGTGTCCTATATCCAGCCTGAGCCAGCGTGAGAGGGCATTAAGTCTGGCTGCATAGCATTTAGCCTGTTGCAATACAAGAAGTTTGGTGGGTAACCAGTGGAGAAGAGCATACAGAGCCTTTGTCGAAGTAGTTCGGAGAGCCCCAGTAATCAAAATGGCGGCTGTTCTCGTGACTTTATCAACGGCTTTTGGTTGACCGTTTTCTCGAGAGCGAGCCACCTAAAAACAGCACCATAGAGAATATTTGGCTCTTTAACTGCCTTATAGAGCCAGGAGATGATCCAAATCTGAAAGCCCCATCTTGGTCCTAGAGCTCTCTGATAGAGATAGAGCGCACAGGTCGCCTTCCGAGCTCTTTCGGCAATGTTTGCCTCCCATTGATGTTTGGGGTCAAGTATCACCCCAAGGTATTTCACACTTTTACTTACACTGAGCACAATGCTGTTTAGCCTAGTTGCAATAAAAATCGGGATCTTGTATCGCCGTGTGAAGAGTATAACATCCGTTTTGCCGGGGTTAACATCAAGATCAAAATCGCAGCACCATTGAGACAGAACATTGAGCGAATAGTTGACGCGTTCTGTGAGTGTTGTCAGGTACTTCCCAGAGGCTGCGATAGCAATGTCATAAGTACCTCTTTTTACTACCCTTTCAACGTGATCATTTCCCAAAGTGGACTTGATGATACGTGTCTTCAGTAGTTGCGCAATGAATCCCACCAGATTTGCATCAAAATCGAGATCCAAGAGGGCCTTTATAACGCATTGGGGCAGACGTTATTGGAAGCTCCTTCAATGTCAAGAAACACTGCAAGCGTAAATTCCTTATTTAAAAGGGACTTTTCAACATCGGATATTAACACGTGAAGCGCTGTTTCTACAGATTTCGCTTTCGTGTAGGCATGCTGCGAGCTAGAAATAAGCGCGGGATTTATGGAGTTCCTGATCTAAAGATCGAGAATCTTTTCCAGCGTTTTGAGTAAGAAGGACGACAGGCTTATGGGCCTAAAGTCCTTGGGTGAGATGAAAACAACTCGGGCTACACGCCAACCTATCGGCATGTAAGTATTTTCCAGGCAAGCATTGTAGATTCGCAATAGCCATGGTTTTATGAGGTCTATGCTATCTTGCAAGTCCGCTGGAATGATATTGTCAATTCCAGGAGACCTAAAGGCATCAAACGTCATGATGGCCCCCTCTATGTGAGCATTGGTCACCCGGAAGTTGGGTGGACAAACCGACGCGGAATTCACAGTCCCCATCGCTTCGTCAATCGCTTCACTACCAGGGAAGTGAGTATTGAGCAGCGTCTCCAAGGTATCGATTACAGAGTCCGTCCATTGATCGTCCGGCTTCTAAATACTCTCAATAACTCTTGGGGATGTGCTAAGAATCCTGCGTAGCCTGCTGGTTTTGGACGAGCTTTCTATGTTACCACAGAAAGTTTTCCACGAGGCTCTTACGTAACTCTGCAATCTCCGTACTCCACCAAGGGGGTTTCGGTTTACCCCTTGGCTTCGGTGGATTGCAGGCCGCTTTCGCCGCAGAGCATATCCGCAAGGTCAAGAATTCAACCGCCCAATCAATATCGCAGCGGTCACTAATCTTGAAATAATCAGGCCTTAGAACAAGCCATATAATGGACCGAAATTTATTCCAGTCCATTTGTTTCCTATTTATGTAGGAGTGGGACACTCCGGAACCTATTGATTCCAGATATAAGCTATAAGATAGATACCTATGGTCAGAAAAGGAGCACTCTTGAGAGACACTCCAATTTCTGACAATATCAGACCAGCCACCTCCTGTCAGGATAAGATCGAGAACCTCCCTTCTACTGGAGATGACGAAGGTAGGCTTGCTTCTCCTATCAACAATACTTAAGTCATAAGATAATATAAAATCAAAAAGAGACTCATCCCCTTCATTGACATCCGTGCTGCCCCACATATGGTGATGAGCATTAGCATCGGCTCAAATGATGACCGGCATTTGACGGTCGTTAGTCTCTGCAACCAGAAGCTTTAGCAGATCATGTGGTGGTGAATTTCCATGATTATGGGCCATATAACTGGAGACCACCCAGACATCCTTCGAGTCCGTCTCCACTGCTATGGTAACGCTGTCTCTGTAACTGAATCTGCGAAGAAAGAAAGCTTTAATATTATACTGAATCATAATGCAGGCCCTGGATTTCCTTGACCTGTGACGTAGACATTTTTGTAGCCGTCCATAGATAGTCCAGAAACCCGATCATTGATAACCCATGGTTCCTGGACCAGACCAATATCCTCTCCTTTCTGTGACAGGCGGAGGAGTAGGGCCACAGAAGCAGCGATGGAATGATGAAGGTTAATTTGTACAAGCCTCATCATCATTATTTTTGGCCGTAAGGATAGCGTCGGAATCACCCTCGCTAGAAAGGAGTGATTCCTTGCTTTTTGCCAGATATTCGGATCCAGGCCTCATTTGCCGGAAAAAGTCACCGGCAAACTCGGATGAAGAGATGACACTTCTTGTGTCATCCGACGTATCGAAACCGCACATGGAAGCTGAAGCCGTTTGTATAGGTTCAGTTTGTCCTGCGGCAACTTCTGGTACCAGAGGTTCCATGGGAGGTTTAGAATTTTTCCCTGTATTGTCCCCCTTATAGATCCTGAGAGAGATCGAGTCGAAACCGTAGTTGATCTCCCCCTTACAGGCGTTAAGTGGGGCGAGGGACTTGTCGTTTATGACGATGATAGCGTCGCGAAAGTGGCCCTTTGGCTTGCTTACTTTAGCAACCTTTCAGTCGGCCGTAGGCAGCTCTTCGTTGCTAAGTTTAATCAGCTTCAGACTTTCATCCGGAGTGGTGGGATCTGCCGGGATTCAGGCGAAGGATCTTGGACGGTTCGGAATCTTATCTTTGGATACAGCTGAGAGCTTAGCACCCGACCAGGTTTCACCTAGGCTGTCAATTGCCTGGTCGTACAGGTCCGCTGAGCGTTGATCAGCACAAACGATCAATTTAACATGCCCCTGATACCAGCCCGCATCACGGCATGAGGGGGAGCGAAGAGCCGCTTAGACTAACCTCCAATTATGTGGAGATATAGTCCCGTCACTTTTACCAGTGTCTATTATAGCCAAAACGAGGGTATCCCTTACTATATCGCTAAGGGGACGTGAGGACATGGGCTTAGACTTTGAAGTCTTTGGCCGTTTAGGCATTTGAGGGACTGTCGTGGCGGCTTCCTCAGCCGACCTTTGTCGTTTCTGAGTTGTCAAGTTAGGTGGAGGGCGCGACTCCAAGTTGTGTTTGGCCCATTTAAGTTTTGTCTGGTCCCTTTCAGACAAAGTGTTCGGATCTTCCCTACCGAGCTTTTGCAGGATCCGATAGGCAGATCTTCTGGTCCTATACGCCCGCGTCGACGCGTTGATGTGTGCCCGAGAAGAGGAGGACGTGCTAGGGCCCAGATTACCAGTTGTTTGGGCTGGCTTAACCGATGCCCTCACAGCAGTAGTTGGACCAATATGCGTGGGAGCCCCTCTTTCACTCTGTTTTGTAGCAGGGGTGATTGAGGTGCTTGAAGAGGGCATTACGCAACCTTTGGGGATTGCAGTGAGGGATGTTGAGGTAGACAACAGAGTCGCTGCACCCAGCTGTGGTCTGGAGGTAGAGGTCTCAGACGAAGGTTGTTTCTGGATTGCCGGCTTTTGCCATTTCAATACAGTCGGCTCCCTGTTAGGGTTGGCCTTTGTGGTCTTTTTTGTATATATGGTTTTGTCCATGTGAAATGGGTCCCCACTCATAGCCGCTATCTCAACCCATATGTGTAGTCAACTAAAGGTCCCATGATTATCTATGCAAGCAGGGAAGCCATGCAAGGGTTGGCACCAGCCTTCATGGGGACAGGTGCTCAGAGCCACCAACTTAACGGTGACGGTCATCGAACGTACTATGAGGCCTGCCAGGGTTTTAACGGGACGGAGATACTTATGACCTTAAAACTGGAGCCGTTCCCACAAGGTTTCAACCCGGTGTTACTAGGTCCAGAAGCCATAACCACTAGCCCAAGTCAAACAAAAACGTGTCGAAAAAATCGGAAAGAAAGGTCCTTGGACAGAAAAAGGTCGTGCCGGGGGGGGGGGGGGGGGTATAGATCATTTAGCGTTACCCAGGGTGTACTACGTGGAAGCGATCTATGTTACATCCTTGCGCATTATTTAAAATAGAACAAAATTGTTCTACTACTTACCATTATGAAACTGTAAGAACAGTAGAACGAAACCATCGTGTGGTTAACGAATATCTCTTAAATTTTCTAAGAGACGAAAATGGGCACGAATGGATACAATACTTTACTTTGGCTTTTAACACAACACCAAATGTCGACACTGACTACTTACCATTTGAACTAATTTTTGAAAAATTTCCACGATTACCAACCGACGAATACACAGAACCACAAAAAACATGCAAAGCTAGATTACGTTATTCACTTCAAAAAGCACGTGAGTTAATTTTAGCTGCAAAAGAAAACGTTAGAATCAGCAAAGAAGCAAAATAGCATAGATATTAAAATAGGAAATTTAGTCTTAGTTAAAGTAGAAAATAGAGGAAAATATTAAAATGCATATAAGGGCCCATATAAGGGATAGTAATAGAAAAATTAAAATTAAAAATACATACATTAAAAAAATATATTAAGTAAAAATGTATTTTAATCCACTAATTTTTATATATGCGCAAATCTAAAAGGGTGAGGGTGTTGTGTGTATATATTTTAAATACAATTCAATTAAAATTTACACACTGTAAAAGTATTTCTTTTATTTTATACACTAATATCAATATAATTTCATTTGACCGTGAAGTAGGCATAATTTAATTTGCTTTGCAAAAATTGCGCTGATGAATTTTTGTTAATGATCATATTTTTTATTACGGCTACACTTTTCAAGTCTAGGTTCTTTCTGTTAACAACAACACATTTTCATTAACTCTATATTGAATATCGATGTGAAAATTTATTGAATGAAATTATTCTTAATAGCCATAAATTTAGTTTATAAGCTGTGAAAATTTTCAATAGGCAAACTCAATCTAAAGGTAAAAAGAAATAAAAGAAAAATCGGCATTTTTATGCTAAAAAGAATCGGCAAAATGCTAAGCGAACACTGAAATAAACACTAACATTAATTTTAAAAGTTACATATATTATTTTTTAAATTATATTTTATTTCACCGCTCACAAAAGCGGGCTGGGTTAAGAATGCTATATTAGAATTTCTTGGGTCCAACTTTAAGGTTTTGAACATTCTTTGACCTTTAAAGTTGTAATTGCTAAACAAAATGACGGAAACATTAAGAAAAACATGCATTTTTCAGAGAGATTTTTATTATTTTTGAACTTTAGTATCCTGCAAACAAGTTTTATTAATCTAGAGGCACTCAGTAAATTTCAAGAACCAATACAAGCTAAAAAAAGTAATGTCAGGCTATATTGGTGAAATACCCCTATATGCGAAGGGAAAAGCTATTTTTATCATAAAAAATTTGTAGAGATTTTTTGATTCAGATTTTTTTATCTGAAACTAAAACAGCTTTCTCATTTTATAAAAGAGCATAGTAGGAATTTACTCTTGAATGTGCATCATACGTGCCGAAATTTATATCCATACACATAAATATGAGCAAACATTTTTTCCTTATACATATACGCAGGCACATCAATGTACATTGACTGCTGCTATAGTCCATGTACACTCCTGTGCCATATGCAAGGACCAACAAAAAATATTTAAGCTACAGGCAAATTAGTAAACACCTCTATATCGGTATACGTGCTACGCTTTTTTGAACAGCATACAAAACCTGTTAGCATTAAGATTTTGTGATAATCATAATGACTGTTAATAGCTGTTGAGAAACAATTAAAATTATTGAAAGCTTAAGTCAAATCGATCAAAAAATTATTTTTTTATTACTTGTAAATGAAATAATTTTTTTTTATTAATTGTAATTACTATTACCATATTAGTGACATATGACTACAGACTATTTAAAAATGTGACAGTAGCATGTAAATAAATCTAGAATATGCAAGTTAAGGTGTCTCATATGTCTCATTTTTGTTATTCTTTAATAAAAGTAAATTCTTTAATAAAAGTAAATTCGACGTGTCTAGAAAAATAAGCAACTATTAAGTTTCATAAACTGTTTTCCCACCAAAGTGCTGTATTTACTTAATTCAGGTAGACAATTATGAGTATTTAATTATGATGATTGCAATTGCAAAAGTTAGTCTTTATTACATTCTTAAGCTAAGCTGTAGTTAAGAAAATGAAAACAATAAAGTTTTATTAAAAAAAAAATTAAACCAAAAGAATTAATTGGCGCCAACGTGGGGCACTTCTTTTGAAAACATATCCTGAAAAGTAAAAGTAAGGATTCGGTCGTGAGTGCTATACGAAACATATTATTAGTATCCTGCGAAAAGGAGAAAAAAATAAACTACTAAATAAGCAGTATAACAAAATAATTTTAAGTAACATAAATATTAAGTTTAGAAAAAAAGTTTAAATATAAAACTAAATACTATTATAAAAATAAAGATTGAAAAGCTATAAGTAAAACATAGCAAGAGTATCATTAATAAAAAAAAAAAACTTTGCAAAAAGAAACTTTTAATTAAGTAGTGTAACAAAATAAATTAAAACAACATATTTGATGAAAAATAATAACGTTATTTTCATAAAAGAACCAAGCTACAAATTAAGTTAAAGAAAAAGTTTGACTAAGAAACTAAATACTGTTTTAAAAATAAAGATTAAAAGATATAAGTGACACATATAGAGAGTGCTTTTAATAAAAAAAAAACTAACAATCAATTACAAAAATTAAAAAAGTGCAGAACAAGAACATTAGGAGACGTCCAAGTGAAATTTATAAAATTTTTATCCTGCTGGTTTTCCAAATATCAGTAGATGAGAAGGAAGAAATGTTTATTTCCACAACACGAGCTGAAGATAAATATCAACAACTACAACTGAATAAAAAAGGCGAATACGAACAGAACAACACGGAAAAACAACTTTATCATCAAGTGTCCAGCTTATTATATTATTAGTAGTAAGTTTATATCTAGATAATTAATAAATTCCTTGTTTTTATTAAGTGAAATCGTAGATATTGCGTTAAATATACTTTAAAATATCTTTTATTAAAATTAAATTGAAATGAAATTTCTTGGTATTAAATAAATTTTTGCTAAGAATATTATATTTGTTGATCTGGCGGCAAACTGGATCCTATAAAAGAAATACACAAGCTTATTGAGTCGTTTAGGACGTTAAAAACCGATACTAAGATTAGTACATCCGAGCAGATTAGGGAACTGATGGAGGCTCAGATAGGCCCGTTACAAGCAGAATTAAATGAACTAGCTATAACATTCGGACATCTAACGAACACAAATGCAGTGACAGAATATAGGACACAAACTGTTGACCATCCGGTGCGAGGAAACCCTGGATGTAATCAAATCTTTGCCGACCTTCGACGGAAAAGGCTCTCATTCATACGTTAGTTGGCGTTAAGCGGCCAATAATTCAATGAGACTTTACGTTAGAAATAGTCGGAAATATTATGATGCCCTGACGATACTACGAAACAAAATTATTGAAGACGCTAACAATTTGTTGACCAACCATGGAACAGTGTTAAACTTCGATGCTATAATAAGTAGACTGGACTTTGATTATGCTGTTCATATCATCGAACAAGATGTAAGTGTCATGAGGCAAGGACATTCCACTATCCTAGAATATTACAATAAAGTAAATCAGGGGCTAACGGCACTGATTAACAAAACCATTATGACTCACGGAGCATATTCAGAATTAACGAATGTGTTGAATAATAAAAATAGGCAATATGCCCTTCGTGTTTTTATAACAGGGTTGAATTCACCCCTTTCAAATACTCTCTTCTTTTTTTCGCTTACTGACTTGCCTAATGCGTTAGCAATTCGATCGCAATCAAAATCAGGCTGCTGTAGTCGAAGTGGTAAAAACGTTTGCTACAAACTTGGTTGTGCAGGGTTCAACCCCTGCGGCAAGCAAAAATAAAAAATGTTTTTTTCTGTTTAATGGTATAAATACATATTCAGAATTAACATTAAACATGCAGCCTCCTTCATCGGTACTTCTTAATAGCATACTTGCCGGCGAAGTAAAATAACTAATTAAATGGCTATATCTATCTTTCTCTTTTCACCATCTGTCTTATCTCTCATCTATCCCTTTCCAAAAGAATGTAGCACGGTTACGAAAATAACTTAATAGGCATTATTGCCTGAAGTGCTATTTCTTCCAGCTCCGCAACCAATAAAAGTCTACCTTTCCTTAAAAACACAGCAAAGACCATTTAACAATTTTCATCAAAATTCAAATCGATATATTTCTCGTCCTAGTTATGGTAACCAAAGGGAACCATTTGGTTACAACCCAGCCGTAAAGCGCGAATTTCCTAAGGGAGCGCAACAAGGCACACAACAACGGCATAAAAGTCAAAGAATTAAAAATATTGCAGAGAATGCTCTTTTAGAAGAAGGATCGGATTGCCCTTTTTCTGCCAGACTAAAGTAGATGGAAGTAAAGTTAAAATTTTAAATAACACAGGAGCAACTAATTGATACTGTAAAATGAATGTATTACCTAATAGACAAAAATTAGATATAAGGAAGTGAGTGAAAACTATTTAGGGCTTCTCAATTATAACCCATTACTATGAAACAATATTACTGGGTACTAGGGCACGTTTTTATGAAATAGACAACATGGAATATGAAATATTTATAGGAATAAATTTTCTAAAAAAGGCAAATGCAGCTATAAACTTAGAAAAAGAAACAATTGCATACAAAGGAAAAGAATAGAAAATTTATGTAGAATCAAATCAGGAAGAAACTAAAAAAACCTTCATTAACAATATTTTAGATATACTGTCAGCGTCAAAAAAAAAGTAAACAGTTGGTTTATCTGCATTAAAGCTTTTATTACAGGAAATATTTAAGTAGAAATTAAAATGTTTAATAACAGTTTAAGAGGCTTATAAAATAAGAGCTTAATTCAGTATTAACCAAAATTAAAATCTAAACAAAAACAAAAATAATTCACTTAATCTTAAAATACTGCTATTTTTATGCGTCAAAAAAAAAAAGTAAACAGTGGCGATATTGTTTGATTGTTTTTTTAATATTTCGGGGAAAAACCGTCAATTCTTTGAAAAGCAGATATTAATCTAGTAAGCCAGTATAGTAAATATATTTTTGAAGTTTTCTATTAATTTTGTCAAAAAATATAGCAAACATTACAAGTTTTAAAAAACGCCTAAGCAAACGACCAGTGAAACGAGAAAAATCATATAATGTATGCATAAAAAAAATAAATCCTTGCATTAAATTGGAGAAATTGTCAGAAGAAACCATTGCACTATAAAAAATTTATAGATAAATATGTTAAGCATAACACAGTAGAAGATTTACCCCGACCAGGACAACCAAAACGACTTACTGGCATAAAAGTACGAGCAGTAGTTCGAGAAGTTAAGACAAATCCTGTGTCAAGTTCTGTTCAAATAGCAAAAAATATAACAGAGTCATCTGGAAAATCAGTCAGTGCCAGTACAGTTAGAAGGGAACTCCACAAAAATGGACTACACGGCAGAGTTCCTCAAAAAAAGCCATACATTTCTAAAGTAAATCAACAGAAGCTCGTAGAATTCACAAAAAAGTACAAAAACAAGGGTTTTGAGATCTGAAAAAACATATTATATACCGATGACAGCAAATTCGAAATATTTGGATTGAAGAAGCCTCCAAAAATGTGGCGTTCGAAGAATGAAGCTTTTCATGAAAAGTGTATTACAACTACAATCAAACATGGTGGAGATTCTGTTATGGTCTGGGGCTGTATGGCGGATCTGGTGCCACCAATCTAGTGTTTATTGAGTCTACAATGAATAAAATGGATTATTTAAACATTTTGAAAGAAAATGTTGCCCCCAGCGTTGAAAGATTAGAACTTCCTAAAAACTGGGTCTTTCAACAAGACAACGACCCGAAACATACATCGATGATTGTTAAGGAATAGTTTTTATACCGAACGCCTAAGACCTTAGATCACCCACCTCAGTCTCCAGACCTTAACCCTATCGAAAAATAATAGGAGCACCTTGATAAAAAAAATCAGACAAAGATCCATTTCCAACAAGGATGATTTGAAAAAGGCTTTAACAGAAAAATAGAACAAAATATGTCCAGATATTACGAGAAACCATGTGAAATCAATGCCAAGAAGATTAAAAGCGGTGCTAGATGCAAATGGAAAACAAACCAAATACTAAAAGCTAAGCTATTTTTAGTTTCTGTTCCTAACTTGCCTATTTATTAGATTCTGTTTACTTTTTTTTGACGCATAAAAATAGCAGTATTTTAAGATGAAGTGAATTATTTTTGTTTTTGTTTAGGTTTTAATTTAGGTTAATACTGAATTAAACTCTTATTTTATAAGCCTCTTGAACTTTTAATAAACATTTTAATTTCTACTTAAATCTTTCCTGTAATAAAAGCTTTAATGCAGATAAACCAACTGTTTACTTTTTTTTTTACGCTCACAGTAGATACACTTCGAAATAATATAGTGAATGACATAAAAAGAACACATGGTGGCAGAAACACCATACTACCGTTTCGAACGGATGTAAAAGCGGAAATTAGAACAATTGTTGAAACTCCAATATGGAGTAAACAGTACCCCTATCCTTTATGCTTTTATAAATAAAGAAATAAATATATTATTAAATAATGGAACTATCCGTGAGAGCAAAAGCTCATGCAATTCACCAATTTGGGTGGTGCCAAGGAAAGGCACAAATGAAGATGGGACTCAGAAAATGCGGATGGTAGTCAATTATAAAAAATAAATGAACAAACAGTTGCGAATAAGTATCCGACACCAGACTGTAATGTAATCCTTTCGAATTTGGGAAGAGCAAAATACTTCTCAACAATAGACCTCGAATCAGGCTTTCACCAAATTTTAATGAAGCCAGAAGACATTGAGAAAACGGCGTTCTCAGTGAAGAATGGAAAATATGAGTTTGTAAGGATGCCGTTTGGCTTAAAAAATGGTCCCAGGATTTTCCAGAGAGCCATGGATAATATTCTGCGGGAATTTGTGGGATAGATATGTCACGTATATATTGATGACATTACCGTATTCTCATGAAGCCTGGAAGCCCATATAGAGTACCTACAAATTATAATTAAAACACCGAGAAACGCAAATATGAAAATATCATTGGACAAATCCGAGTTTTTTCAAAAGGAAGTCGAAAAACCATTAACAAAATATTTAGCTGGAGAAAATGGAAGAGTTTCCCAGAATATGTCAAAGAAAACTGAAAACGAATTAGATAATGAAGCGATCGAAGCTTTTGAAAGGCTAAGAAATCTTCTAATAAATCAGGTTGAACTTGTACAACCCGATTTTACAAAAAAATTGGCTCACCACAGATGCCTCTAATGTGCCAGTAAGAGGAGTGTTAACACAAGAAGGCAAGCCAATTACTTTCATTTCAAAGACATTAAACTCGACAGAAAATTATGCTACTAACGAAAAAGAGCGTTATTGTGTTGTCGTTAAAAACATTAAGAAATTACCTGTACGGTGTTAAAGATCTGGAAATTTACACTGACCACCAGTCACTGTCTTTTTCTATTTCAACGCGCAATCCAAACCACAAGATTAAAAGATGGCGATCTTTTATCCAAGAGTTTTCCCCAAAAATAATATACAAGCCAGGAGTAACTAATATCGTGGCAGATGCTCTATCCAGGCAATTTTTGAACAATTTTCCTGACAACTCATCAGTCACAGAAACACAGCATTCTGCTGAAAGTAGTGAATACTATTTAATACCCGAGACAAAAAAAAAACAACCATTGAATGAAATTATGCAACAGATTTTATTATCGAAAAATGATATTACCATTCACGAGTCAACCACTAACTTTGGTCGGGCTTGTCATATAATTGAATATGATTCCAGAGAAAATCTTCTGACAATATTAAAAGAGTTTTTGCAACTAAGGTTAGTAACAGCAATATATTGTACCCTGGAGGACTTGTATGATTTCAAGGAGACGGTAAAAAGAGTATTTTCCAATAAAATTGTTTATACACAAATATTTGCAGTGGACGTTACAAATACTGATGACCAAAGGGTTATTATAGAGCAGATTCACACCAGAGCTCATAGAAATTATAAGGAAAATATTAGACAGATAAACAGACAATACTATTGGCCGAAAATGGCAGACCGTTTTAAGCAGTGTATAAAACATTGTGAAATTTGTAATAGGTCAAAATATAACAGGCACCCACAAAGAACCAAATTAGGAAAGACTCCTAATCCTGAAAGGGAGGGTGAGTACCTTAATTTGGACATTTTGTATGCCCAAAACCTGAAATTTATTACATGTATAGATTCATATTCAAAATCTTTATTCATAAGACAAATTGATGACAAACTGAACTTAGGCGAAAAATTAATGAATGTTTTGCAAACCTTTCCAAGGGAAAAAAAAATCATTTTAGATAATGAGCCAGGTTTTACTACGGACTACGACACTACGATAGAACTATACTACTGTACGTACAGATATAGCTCTACAAACGGGCAGGTGGAAAGGGTTCATTCTACTCTGGTGGAATTGGCGAGATGTGTAAAAAACGAAAATCATGTACTGGATGATTCTGAATGTTTTTATAGAGCAAGTCAGCTTTATAATCAATCAATTCATTCAGTGACTGGTGAAAAACCAATTGATGTTTTTTCAATAGAATTCCACACGAAAACTTAGTAGACAAATTAAAAAAGGCACAAGAAAAGATGCTGCAAAGAAGTACAGGCACAACTGCAAAGACTTATCAACCGGACGATATAATTTACGAAAAACTTATTGGACAGAGAAATAAGCTCGCACCCCGTTATAAAAGATAAAAGGTTAGGGAAGACTTAGGAGACAAAGTAAAAATACATTCACGGAACAGAATAATTCATAAAACTAATATTAAAAACTGAATTTTGTTTTTTTAGGACATGACCAAACTAGTGATAGTATTTCTGGCAATATTCCGGATTTGCAAACCAAAAGTCCAAATTTTGGACTATACTGGCTTTCAATTAATACCAATCCATTTAGGACAGGCTCGCCTACAAAACGGAAACTGTAAGATAATTCATACTTTGGACATAGCCAAATATGAAGAGACTGTCAGTTGTCTTTCTTCAGAAATTCAGACTAAAATATTTAGAAATAGTTCAGCGCTTCCATTTTTAATAAGAACAGCATAGAAGTGGATAGCGGGTACTCCAGACCATGAAGACCATCAAATAGTTGTAGACAAAATAAACGGATTGTTAACGAATAATGAACTTCAAAGAGTCATTAACAAAGACGCTATTGACAAAATTAAGACATTAACTAAAACCACAAACCAAATTTTAATGACAGTTCAATCCTTAGAAGAAACTAAAAGGACAATAGAAGAGACTATAGCAAGTAAAATCAAAATTATTAAAGAAGAAATCACCAATATAGAATACGCCTTGCAATGGGCAAAGGTAGGCGTAGTAAACTCCTTTTTATTATCAGAAAGGAAATGGACGAAGCTAGAATATTTTTGGACTCTAAAAGATTTCCTTACATTAGTTTAGAGGAAGCATTAAGTTTTGCCGACATCAGAGTGGCTACATACAATGCCGCAATAATATATATTGTAAGTTTGCCAGCCATGGACGAAATGAGTTGTGAAAAATTGTTAATTAAAACTGTAAAGAAGAATAATAAAATTAAAAAATTAAATACTGAAAACTACATTAAATGTAAGAATGATATATATGATATAAGAGAAAAATGTCAACAAATTAATGATTTAAGCATTTGTCGCAAAAGTAAATTATTAAATTTAAGTAATACAAAATGTGCAACACAAATTTTGTTAAGCAAGCATCATAAATGTACTATTGTAAACAATCAACATATTCCATCTGTGGAAGAAATCTATCCAGGAACAATTCCCTTAAATCAGTTTAAAGGGCTCGTGGGAACTGCAGAAACAAACCCTTTTAAATTATCTTTCACTTATTTGATACAAGACAAATAGAAAATGAGATCTATGTTTCAAAGGAACTTCCCTTTTTTAAACCACTACCAGCTGCATTAAAGTTTTCGGGCAATAAAACACAAGTCGAAGAATTTCTATCTGATAAAGGATCTTTAAATAAATAACCTTGAAAAAATTAGCTCTATATCAATAAAAGAAATATGGATGATTTCTATTAATTCAATAATTTTCTCAACTTTGTTTTCCAGCATGATGTTGCTGATCTTTAAGTATAAAAGAACTTTAAATCCTGAAGTAAAAGTTACGAATGTTCTAAGCACAGAACCAGGAGGATCAAAAGATCCAAAGGCATCAGTTCCTGTTAAAATTATAAATTATAAATAAAGCCAGAATTTCGCAGTGTTAAATAATCGCGACGATTGATTTTACAGAGGGGGGGGTTTTAAGGTGTCTCATATGTCTCATTTTTGTTATTCTTTAATAAAAGTAAATTCATATTTTTCATATCATTTATGCTGACGACATGTCTAGAAAAATAAACAACTATTAAGTTTCATAAATTGTTTTCCCACCGAAGTACTGTATATGCATAATTCGGGTAAACAATTATGAGTATTTAATTATGATGATTGCAATTGCAAAAGTTAGTCTTTAGTACATTCTTAAGCTAAGCTGTAGTGAAGAAAATTAAAAAATAAAGTTTTATTTAAAAAAAAAATAAACCAAAAGAATTAATTTGTACGTATAGGTTATTTCGCTATTCTACTATAATTGTTAGTTTTACCATACACTCTAAATAAAAGAGCTAAATAAAATAATAATAATAATAAAATAGTTGGTACAAGGCCATTTCATAACAGGTCAACTGGACTGCTCAGGTGACTTCGTTTTGCTCTTGTCATTTTTTTTTCTTCAAATATTAAAAGTTATAATCTCCTACGGTACTTCTTTATTTTTGGCAGCAGAAGACAATATATACAAGATAAAAGTGTACATATATCTTTCGCAGTGTTGCATTCATTGTCGCCTGTTATGAATTCGCCTTGGTTAGTCAGGATAAAGACAAATTCATGGCGAAATAATTTACCAGGTGGCAGCGTAGGCGAATTCAGAATTTTTTGCTGGTATACACGACTGTCAAACTCCATATATAAAAAATGTACACATATTTTTTATATATGGAGTTTGACAGTGGTGTACGCCAACAAAAAATACTGAATTCGCCTACGCTGCCACCTGGTAATTTATTCGCCTTGGACAAATTTAATTTAAAATTCTTATAAATATGCCGGCTGTTAAAATTAGAAAGTACAGGAAGACATACAAAAATGCATTATTTGCTTATATTTTCTTATTTATGGAGTTTGACAGCAATAAAATAGTGAATTTGCCTGCGCTGCCACCTGGTAATTCATTCGTCTTTCTGCCTTCTGATGAAAAAATTGTTTTCAAATGGATGAATATTCCACACATACCATAACAACATACTAAACTTCGTTTTTTTTATCAAAGTACTTCTTCGTCTTCCAGAATAGAGGCCTGCATAAATGCATTTAAATACACAATCAAGTCATTTTGTATTTGTTAAATGGTTTACTGAAGTCGCGACAAACGAATAATGTCAAACACCGTAGAAATAAAACGCAAATAATTTCTTGTCTGTGTTTGAAGAATATCTTGATGTCTAAATAATAACAAGAAGTCTTGACATTTAAAATTTGCGAAATTTAGCAATTTTTTTTTTGTCATTTTCATCGTATAAGAAATTTTTTTAAAATTGCTTGTGTTTGGTTGCTTTTGCTTGGTTTTTATGAATAAAATTGGATTTAACCTCGCAATATAATGCACCGTTACTTTAATTTTATATATAAAATTAATACAAAAATTAATATAAATAAAAATTATATATATATATATATTAATAAATATTTAAAGTGATTTTATGCGTAAAGAGAGTATCATTGCCCACGACTTCTTTAGTATGCCATTTTGAATTTCCTTGAAATTTAAATTTAGAAAATGTGTTTTTAAAAATTTCTTGTAGAGTATGAAAAATATTGTTAAACAATTTCCATTTACAAAAATTAAATGTGCTGACAACCGGTAAAATTGGGTGCTTTCATATATGTATCTCTATTTTCTCGCCGAAATGACATATTTTTTTCCGAGGTTCTAAGAAACCTCACAAAATTTTATTCAAATCCTTTTAGTAATTTTTACGTGATGCGAAAACAGACAGATGGACAGACAGAGAGACGGACAAAAATCCCAAAAATAGGTGTTTTGTATTCCGTATCGGTTACTAACTATGCCAACAAAAAAATTCTTAAAAAAATATTTCCTATACAGAAATAACCTTATTACAGTTTTATTATAGTATATACATACAGTGCCGGTCAATATAATAGCACCAGTTGAAATATTCTAATTCGAAAGATGTAAAAATTACCTTTTTTATACTTTCTCAGAGTGTGTGCATTTGTTGTCGAATTTCGTAACTGTTAGCCAGTTATAAAAGATCTTTTGTAAACACTTATCATTTCGTGCAATTATTAAAGTAGGTTTTTTTTCAATTTGTTTTGCAAAAATTTGTGAAAAATAAGTGAAAATCGTGTAATAGTATTATAAAAATTGTATAATAAGGGGTCGCGGAAAGAATTGTTCGATGAAAAAATGTGAAATCTTATTCCTTAGTAAAGAAATTCCTGGGCTGTTTCTATAAAGTGATCATTAATGCCCTAGATATGAGCAAAAAGTTATATCTCGCGGTAAGAAGCAACCATAACAGTAAAAATTTAGTACGGTCGACTAAAGATAGCTATGGAGCTCAAAAAAGCATTGGATGTGCCGGCAAGCGTGGAAACTATTCGAGACAGCAGCCTCAATGTCTGTAGTCCTCGAAAAGTGCCGCTCCTTTCATTTAAGCATGTTGCAAAACGGATATCTTTTGCTAAAGCCATCTTAATTGGCCAAAGGTAAAATAAAGAAATGTGGTATGTACTGGCGAATCCAAAATTGTTCTTTTTGGTGGAAAGGGCTCCAATTTTTTTGTTCGTAGGCCACCTAACAGCAAACACAAGCCACAATTCACATCAAAAACTATCAAACATGAAGGTCATGGTATTATGGTATGGGGTTGCTTTTCGTATCAAGGTGGGTCCTATATATTGCATCAAAAGCGTTATGGATTTATCCATAACGCTGATGTAGATCTTCCAGCAAGACAATGACCCTAACACACCAGCAAATTCGGTTTACCGATAACACTATCAAGGTAATGGAGTGGCCTGCAGAGTCCCTAGATTTAAGCCCTATCGAAAATCTGTGGACAGACATAAAGAAGGGTGTATCTACAATAAAACCAACAAGCGTTAAAGGGCACTGGGGGGCTTTGCAGAAAACTTAGAGTTCCGTCAAAATAGAAAGATGCCAGCATTAGGTCGACCTCATGGGAAGACGTTGCGCCACGTTAATAGTAAACAAAGAACACGCGATAATTTATTAAAACTATACAACTAATTTATCTACAAGATATCTAAAAGAAATTTTTGATTTATTTTCAGAAAGATCACTAATTTTTGTTACAAATGAACTGATGTGCTATTATTTTGACTGTGTAGTTTGAAGTTTTTTATTAGTATTAATAAGCGTATTATAAACTTAAAAAACCAAATAATTTTCTTACGATAATAAACTATTAACATCAAAGAATTTATTATTTCGTTTTGAGTGGAAACTGCCAACAGTTAAACAGATGCAAATGAAGTCTATGTATTTATACGTGGTGCTATTATATGGACCACAGCTGTATACATCTTTGCGGTTATTTTAGAGCGTAAAAAATTAATGATAGTTCCTGTTTTGTTTAAAAATATTTTATAGCTTTTTAAAATAAAAAGAAGTCCATAAAAAATAAGCTCATTATTTAGTAATAATGTGTAGATACAAGACTTTTAAAAAGTTTTACAAAAGCTAATTCGGGGATGTCCTTAGACAAAGAAAAAAAAAGGTAAATATGCAAACTTATTTTCAATTGCACATAAATTAAATTTTACATAAAAATGCCATCAACACTTAATATGTGAAGCATTTTAAGAACACATTAGCATTTCCTTAAAAATCTCCTCAAAAGCTTTAAAATGATACTCATATTGATATTTTAAAAGTTTTGAAAATTTCAAAGCCCCTTATCCTGGAAAGTATGGGCAAGCGCCAATTTTCACTTGGTGTTTTTTTTTACGAGGGCTGCTATATATATTTCTGGCCTTGCAACACTGAGTACTGCCAAGTGCAATCTGACATTTCCATTGGAAAGTTTGTAATTTTTAAGCATAATCGTACTCAAAACGTTTTGACGTACGACTATTATTTGTGTTGTTTACAGTGACTTGAAAAAATTAATATAGAAAAAAATGGAATTAACTCGTGAACATTTTCATGCCACCATTTTTCGCAACTTTCGACGTGGATTATCACGACAAGAGTGCATTAATGAACTTAAATCTTTGTATGGCGATAAAGCACCATCCTATAGCACTGTGAAAAATTGGTATAATGAATTTAATCGTAGCCGAAGCATGATCAACGACGAATTCCGTGAAGGTCGTCCAAAAACGGCTGTTGTGCCACAGAACATTGATGCCGTGCGTGAACTCATAATGCAAGATCGACATGCGACATACCGAGAGATTTATTAGATTCTGTTTACTTTTTTTTGACGCATAAAAATAGCAGTATTTTAAGATGAAGTGTATTATTTTTGTTTTTGTTTAGTTTTTAATTTAGGTTAATACTGAATTAAACTCTTATTTTATAAGCCTCTTGAACTTTTAATAAACATTTTAATTTCTACTTAAATCTTTCCTGTAATAAAAGCTTTAATGCAGATAAACCAACTGTTTACTTGTTTTTTACGCTCACAGTAGATACACTTCGAAATAATATAGTGAATGACATAAAAAGAACACATGGTGGCAGAAACACCATACTACCGTTTCGAACGGATGTAAAAGCGGAAATTAGAACAATTGTTGAAACTCCAATATGGAGTAAACAGTACCCCTATCCTTTATGCTTTTATAAATAAAGAAATAAATATATTATTAAATAATGGAACTATCCGTGAGAGCAAAAGCTTATACAATTCACCAATTTGGGTGGTGCCAAGGAAAGGCGCAAATGAAGATGGGACTCAGAAAATGCGGATGGTAGTCAATTATAAAAAATAAATGAACAAACAGTTGCGAATAAGTATCCGATACCAGACTGTAATGTAATCCTTTCGAATTTGGGAAGAGCAAAATACTTCTCAACAATAGACCTCGAATCAGGCTTTCACCAAATTTTAATGAAGCCAGAAGACATTGAGAAAACGGCGTTCTCAGTGAAGAATGGAAAATATGAGTTTGTAAGGATGCCGTTTGGCTTAAAAAATGGTCCTAGGATTTTCCAGAGAGCCATGGATAATATTCTGCGGGAATTTGTGGGAAAGATATGTCACGTATATATTGATGACATTACCGTATTCTCATGAAGCCTGGAAGCCAATGTAGAGTACCTACAAATTATAATTAAAACACCGAGAAACGCAAATATGAAAATATCTTTGGACAAATCCGAGTTTTTTCAAAAGGAAGTCGAAAAACCATTAACAAAATATTTAGCTGGAGAAAATGGAAGAGTTTCCCAGAATATGTCAAAGAAAACTGAAAACGAATTAGATAATGAAGCGATCGAAGCTTTTGAAAGGCTAAGAAATCTTCTAATAAATCAGGTTGAACTTGTACAACCCGATTTTACAAAAAAATTGGCTCACCACAGATGCCTCTAATGTGCCAGTAAGAGGAGTGTTAACACAAGAAGGCAAGCCAATTACTTTCATTTCAAAGACATTAAACTCGACAGAAAATTATGCTACTAACGAAAAAGAGCGTTATTGTGTTGTCGTTAAAAACATTAAGAAATTACCTGTACGGTGTTAAAGATCTGGAAATTTACACTGACCACCAGTCACTGTCTTTTTCTATTTCAACGCGCAATCCAAACCACAAGATTAAAAGATGGCGATCTTTTATCCAAGAGTTTTCCCCAAAAATAATATACAAGCCAGGAGTAACTAATATCGTGGCAGATGCTCTATCCAGGCAATTTTTGAACAATTTTCCTGACAACTCATCAGTCACAGAAACACAGCATTCTGCTGAAAGTAGTGAATACTATTTAATACCCGAGACAAAAAAAAACAACCATTGAATGAAATTATGCAACAGATTTTATTATCGAAAAATGATATTACCATTCACGAGTCAACCACTAACTTTGGTCGGGCTTGTCATATAATTGAATATGATTCCAGAGAAAATCTTCTGACAATATTAAAAGAGTTTTTGCAACTAAGGTTAGTAACAGCAATATATTGTACCCTGGAGGACTTGTATGATTTCAAGGAGACGGTAAAAAGAGTATTTTCCAATAAAATTGTTTATACACAAATATTTGCAGTGGACGTTACAAATACTGATGACCAAAGGGTTATTATAGAGCAGATTCACACCAGAGCTCATAGAAATTATAAGGAAAATATTAGACAGATAAACAGACAATACTATTGGCCGAAAATGGCAGACCGTTTTAAGCAGTGTATAAAACATTGTGAAATTTGCAATAGGTCAAAATATAACAGGCACCCACAAAGAACCAAATTAGGAAAGACTCCTAATCCTGAAAGGGAGGGTGAGTACCTTAATTTGGACATTTTGTATGCCCAAAACCTGAAATTTATTACATGTATAGATTCATATTCAAAATCTTTATTCATAAGACAAATTGATGACAAACTGAACTTAGGCGAAAAATTAATGAATGTTTTGCAAACCTTTCCAAGGGCAAAAAAAATCATTTTAGATAATGAGCCAGGTTTTACTACGGACTACGACACTACGATAGAACTATACTACTGTACGTACAGATATAGCTCTACAAACGGGCAGGTGGAAAGGGTTCATTCTACTCTGGTGGAATTGGCGAGATGTGTAAAAAACGAAAATCATGTACTGGATGATTCTGAATGTTTTTATAGAGCAAGTCAGCTTTATAATCAATCAATTCATTCAGTGACTGGTGAAAAACCAATTGATGTTTTTTCAATAGAATTCCACACGAAAACTTAGTAGACAAATTAAAAAAGGCACAAGAAAAGATGCTGCAAAGAAGTACAGGCACAACTGCAAAGACTTATCAACCGGACGATATAATTTACGAAAAACTTATTGGACAGAGAAATAAGCTCGCACCCCGTTATAAAAGATAAAAGGTTAGGGAAGACTTAGGAGACAAAGTAAAAATACATTCACGGAACAGAATAATTCATAAAACTAATATTAAAAACTGAATTTTGTTTTTTTAGGACATGACCAAACTACTGATAGTATTTCTGGCAATATTCCGGATTTGCAAACCAGAAGTCCAAATTTTGGACTATACTGGCTTTCAATTAATACCAATCCATTTAGGACAGGCTCGCCTACAAAACGGAAACTGTAAGATAATTCATACTTTGGACATAGCCAAATATGAAAAAACTGTCAGTTGTCTTTCTTCAGAAATTCAGACTAAAATATTTAGAAATAGTTCAGCGCTTCCATTTTTAATAAGAACAGCATAGAAGTGGATAGCGGGTACTCCAGACCATGAAGACCATCAAATAGTTGTAGACAAAATAAACGGATTGTTAACGAATAATGAACTTCAGAGAGTCATTAACAAAGACGCTATTGACAAAATTAAGACATTAACTAAGACCACAAACCAAATTTTAATGACAGTTCAATCCTTAGAAGAAACTAAAGGACAATAGAAGAGACTATAGCAAGTAAAATCAAAATTATTAAAGAAGAAATCACCAATAGAGAATACGCCTTGCAATGGGCAAAGGTAGGCGTAGTAAACTCCTTTTTATTATCAGAAAGGAAATGGACGAAGCTAGAATATTTTTGGACTCTAAAAGATTTCCTTACATTAGTTTAGAGGAAGCATTAGGTTTTGCCGACATCAGAGTGGCTACATACAATGCCGCAATAATATATATTGTAAGTTTGCCAGCCATGAACGAAATGAGTTGTGAAAAATTGTTAATTAAAACTGTAAAGAAGAATAATAAAATTAAAAAACTAAATACTGAAAACTACATTAGATGTAAGAATGATATATATGATATAAGAGAAAAATGTCAACAAATTAATGATTTAAGCATTTGTCGCAAAAGTAAATTATTAAATTTAAGTAATACAAAATGTGTAACACAAATTTTGTTAAGCAAGCATCATAAATGTATTATTGTAAACAATCAACATATTCCATCTGTGGAAGAAATCTATCCAGGAACAATTCTCTTAAATCAGTTTAAAGGGCTCGTGGGAACTGCAGAAACAAACCCTTTTAAATTATCTTTCACTTATTTGATACAACACAAATAGAAAATGAGATCTATGTTTCAAAGGAACTTCCCTTTTTTAAACCACTACCAGCTGCATTAAAGTTTTCGGGCAATAAAACACAAGTCGAAGAATTTCTATCTGATAAAGGTTCTTTAAATAAATAACCTTGAAAAAATTAGCTCTATATCAATAAAAGAAATATGAATGATTTCTATTAATTTAATAATTTTCTTAACTTTGTTTTCCAGCATGATTTTGCTGATCTTTAAGTATAAAAGAACTTTAAATCCTGAAGTAAAAGTTACGAATGTTCTAAGCACAGAACCAGGAGGATCAAAAGATCCAAAGGCATCAGTTCCTGTTAAAACTATAAATTAGAAATAAAGCCAGAATTTCGCAGTGTTAAATAATCGCGACGATTGATTTTACAGAGGGGGGGGGGGGGGGTTTTAAGGTGTCTCATATGTCTCATTTTTGTTATTCTTTAATAAAAGTAAATTCATATTTTTCACATCATTTATGCTGACGACATGTCTAGAAAAATAAACAACTATTAAGTTTCATAAATTGTTTTCCCACCGAAGTACTGTATATGCATAATTCGGGTAAACAATTATGAGTATTTAATTATGATGATTGCAATTGCAAAAGTTAGTCTTTAGTACATTCTTAAGCTAAGCTGTAGTGAAGAAAATTAAAAAATAAAGTTTTATTTAAAAAAAAAAAAACTAAACCAAAAGAATTAATTTGTAGGTATAGGTTATTTCGCTATTCTACTATAATTGTTAGTTTTACCATACACGCTAAATAAAAGAGCTAAATAAAATAATAATAATAATAAAATAGTTGGTACAAGGCCATTTCATAACAGGTCAACTGGACTGCTCAGGTGCCTTCGTTTTGCTCTTGTCATTTTTTTTTTTTTTTTCTTCAAATATTAAAAGTAATAATCTCCTACGGTACTTCTTTATTTTTGGCAGCAGAAGACAATATATACAAGATAAAAGTGTACATATATCTTTCGCAGTGTTGCATTCATTGTCGCCTGTTATGAATTCGCCTTGGTTAGTCAGGATAAAGACAAATTTAATTTAAAATTCTTATAAATATGCCGGCTGTTAAAATTAGAAAGTACAGGAAGACATACAAAAATGCATTATTTGCTTATATTTTCTTATTTATGGAGTTTGACAGCAATAAAATAGTGAATTTGCCTGCGCTGCCACCTGGTAATTCATTCGTCTTTCTGCCTTCTGATGAAAAATTTGTTTTCAAATGGATGAATATTCCACACATACCATAACAACATACTAAACTTCGTTTTTTTTATCAAAGTACTTCTTCGTCTTCCAGAATAGAGGCCTGCATAAATGCATTTAAATACACAATCAAGTCATTTTGTATTTGTTAAATGGTTTACTGAAGTCGCGACAAACGAATAATGTCAAACACCGTAGAAATAAAACGCAAATAATTTCTTGTCTGTGTTTGAAGAATATCTTGATGTCTAAACAATAACAAGAAGTCTTGACATTTAAAATTTGCGAAATTTTGCAATTTTTTTTTGTCATTTTCATCGTATAAGAAATTTTTTTAAAATTGCTTGTGCTTGGTTGCTTTTGCTTGGTTTTTATGAATAAAATTGGATTTAACCTCGCAATATAATGCACCGTTACTTTAATTTTATATATAAAATTAATACAAAAATTAATATAAATAAAAATTATATATATATATATATATTAATAAATATTTAAAGTGATTTTATGCATAAAGAGAGTATCATTGCCCACGACTTCTTTAGTATGCCATTTTGAATTTCCTTGAAATTTAAATTTAGAAAATGTGTTTTTAAAAATTTCTTGTAGAGTATGAAAAATATTGTTAAACAATTTCCATTTACAAAAATTAAATGTGCTGACAACCGGTAAAATTGGGTGCTTTCATATATGTATCTCTATTTTCTCGCCGAAATGACATATTTTTTTCCGAGGTTCTAAGAAACCTCACAAAATTTTATTCAAATCCTTTTAGTAATTTTTACGTGATGCGAAAACAGACAGATGGACAGACAGAGAGACGGACAAAAATCCCAAAAATAGGTGTTTTGTATTCCGTATCGGTTACTAACTATGCCAACAAAAAAATTCTTAAAAAAATATTTCCTATACAGAAATAACCTTATTACAGTTTTATTATAGTATATACATACAGTGCCGGTCAATATAATAGCACCAGTTGAAATATTCTAATTCGAAAGATGTAAAAATTACCTTTTTTATACTTTCTCAGAGTGTGTGCATTTGTTGTCGAATTTCGTAACTGTTAGCCAGTTATAAAAGATCTTTTGTAAACACTTATCATTTCGTGCAATTATTAAAGTAGGTTTTTTTTCAATTTGTTTTGCAAAAATTTGTGAAAAATAAGTGAAAATCGTGTAATAGTATTATAAAAATTGTATAATAAGGGGTCGCGGAAAGAATTGTTCGATGAAAAAATGTGAAATCTTATTCCTTAGTAAAGAAATTCCTGGGCTGTTTCTATAAAGTGATCATTAATGCCCTAGATATGAGCAAAAAGTTATATCTCGCGGTAAGAAGCAACCATAACAGTAAAAATTTAGTACGGTCGACTAAAGATAGCTATGGAGCTCAAAAAAGCATTGGATGTGCCGGCAAGCGTGGAAACTATTCGAGACAGCAGCCTCAATGTCTGTAGTCCTCGAAAAGTGCCGCTCCTTTCATTTAAGCATGTTGCAAAACGGATATCTTTTGCTAAAGCCATTTTAATTGGCCAAAGGAAAAATAAAGAAATGTGGTATGTACTGGCGAATCCAAAATTGTTCTTTTTGGTGGAAAGGGCTCCAATTTTTTTGTTCGTAGGCCACCTAACAGCAAACACAAGCCACAATTCACATCAAAAACTATCAAACATGAAGGTCATGGTATTATGGTATGGGGTTGCTTTTCGTATCAAGGTGGGTCCTATATATTGGATCAAAAGCGTTATGGATTTATCCATAACGCTGATGTAGATCTTCCAGCAAGACAATGACCCTAACACACCAGCAAAATCGGTTTACCGATAACACTATCAAGGTAATGGAGTGGCCTGCAGAGTCCCTAGATTTAAGCCCTATCGAAAATCTGTGGACAGACATAAAGAAGGGTGTATCTACAATAAAACCAACAAGCGTTAAAGGGCACTGGGGGGCTTTGCAGAAAACTTAGAGTTCCGTCAAAATAGAAAGATGCCAGCATTAGGTCGACCTCATGGGAAGACGTTGCGCCACGTTAATAGTAAACAAAGAACACGCGATAATTTATTAAAACTATACAACTAATTTATCTACAAGATATCTAAAAGAAATTTTTGATTTATTTTCAGAAAGATCACTAATTTTTGTTACAAATGAACTGATGTGCTATTCTTTTGACTGTGTAGTTTGAAGTTTTTTATTTGTATTAATAAGCGTATTATAAACTTAAAAAACCAAATAATTTTCTTACGATAATAAACTATTAACATCAAAGAATTTATTATTTCGTTTTGAGTGGAAACTGCCAACAGTTAAACAGATGCAAATGAAGTCTATGTATTTATACGTGGTGCTATTATATGGACCACAGCTGTATACATCTTTGCGGTTATTTTAGAGCGTAAAAAATTAATGATAGTTCCTGTTTTGTTTAAAAATATTTTATACTTTTTAAAATAAAAAGAAATCCATAAAAAATAAGCTCATTATTTAGTAATAATGTGTAGATACAAGATTTTTAAAAAGTTTTACAAAAGCTAATTCGGGGATGTCCTTAGACAAAGAAAAAAAAGGTAAATATGCAAACTTATTTTCAATTGCACATAAATTAAATTTTACATAAAAATGCCATCAACACTTAATATGTGAAGCATTTTAAGAACACATTAGCATTTCCTTAAAATCCTCCTCAAAAGCTTTAAAATGATACTCATATTGATATTTTAAAAATTTTGAAAATTTCAAAGCCCCTTAACCTGGAAAAAATGGGCAAGCGCCAATTTTCACTTGGTGTTTTTTTTTACGAGGGCTGTTATATATATTTCTGGCCTTGCAACACTGAATACTGCAGAGTGCAATCTAACATTTCCATTGGAAAGTTTGTCATTTTTAAGCATAATCGTACTCAAAACGTTTTGACGTACGACTATTAATTGTGTTGTTTACAGTGACTTGAAAAAATTAATATAGAAAAAAATGGAATTAACTCGTGAACATTTTCGTGCCACCATTTTTCGCAACTTTCGACGTGGATTATCACGACAAGAGTGCATTAATGAACTTAAATCTTTGTATGGCGATGAAGCACCATCCTATAGCACTGTGAAAAATTGGTATAATGAATTTAATCGTAGCCGAAACATGATCAACGACGAATTCCGTGAAGGTCGTCCAAAAACGGCTGTTGTGCCACAGAACATTGATGCCGTGCGTGAACTCATAATGCAAGATCGACATGCGACATACCGAGAGATAGAGACATCCTTGGACATTTCTTCCACCAGCATACATTCGATACTGCATGAACACCTGGTCGTAAAAAAGGTTTGTTCTCGTTGGATCCCGCACAATTTGAAAGTCGCTCCAAAAAAGGCTCGTGTCGATTGGTGCAAAAAAATGTTGCAAAAATACGATTGCGGTGCTTTCAAAGACGTTTATAAGATCGTCACAGGTGACGAATCATGGATCTATGCGTATGAGCCCGAAACGAAACAACAATCGAACGTGTGGGTCTTCAAAGACGAGCAAAATCCAACGAAAGTTGTTCGTGGAAGAAGCACTTCGAAGCAAATGGTCGCCTGTTTCTTCGGCAAAACTGGTCATGTGGCGACTTTTCCGCTTGAGCAACGTAGGGCGGTCACTTCTGAGTGGTACACTACAATTTGTTTGCCTGAAGTCATCGGAGAAATTCGAAAAACCAAGAAGAACAGACAAATCATTGTTTACCATGACAATGCGAGCTCTCACACATCGGCTCAAACCAGAGCGTTTTTGACCGGCCAAAACGTCGAATTAATGGGTCATCCGCCGTACAGCCCTGACTTGGCACCTAATGACTTCTTCTTGTTTCCACACATCAAGAAAAAAATGCGTGGTCAACGATTTTCGTCGCCAGAAGAAGTTGTTGAAGTGTTCAATAACCATGTTTTAGAGGTGTCTCAATCGGAGTGGAAAAAGTGCTTCGACAAC
Source organism: Cistogaster globosa (assembly GCA_937654795.1). NCBI lineage: Eukaryota > Metazoa > Arthropoda > Insecta > Diptera > Tachinidae > Cistogaster > Cistogaster globosa. Next base: position 63,365,612 of record OW569404.1, read on the forward strand.
TGGTTTGAGCGCATGCAAAAGTGTATAAATCATGCTGGAGAATACCTTGAAAAACAATAAAACCATTTTTAATCATAAATATTCGCATTTTCACTATTAGGCCAGAAATATATAGAGCAGCCCTCGTATTTTATAATTCTCTATAGGCCCATATATTTAGTTTTTTGATTGGAGTTACTTTATTTTTCCAAATGATGAAAAAATTAGAGGTAGGCGTGGTGTTTGGTCTGCTGCCTCGAAGGACATGGACCGATCTAATTAATCCTACAATTCAAAACATCCAATGTTTCTGATAAACTAGTTAAAGGTTTATTTAAATCAGTGCACGAAGAAAACAAGCACTGCAGTCCATAAGCTTTGTTAAGAAATGTTAGGCAAAGATTCTGGCCGATCAACGGAAAATCCATTGAGAGAGCAACAGTAAAGAAATGCATACAATGTTCCAAAGCCCGTCAAAAGCAACGTCAACAGGTAATGGAAAACCTTCCCCTAGACAGGATCACACCTGAACGTCATTAGCACAGGCGTTGATTATTTTGGACCAATATTGATCCGTTACAATATACGCGAAAAACGACCAACAAAGGTACATATAGCGGTATTTTGTTGCCTTGCAAAAAAGACTATTCATTTTTAATTGGTTAGTGATTTATCAACTGATGCTTACATTGGTCTCTTTAAATGCTTCATCTTTCGAAGAGGACGGTACCAAAATAACTACTAATAACGCAACAAATTTTGTTGGAGCCAACTGTTCATTCGAACAATGGTTTAAACCCAAACCCTGGAATCATCAACGCCCCCATGTAACTGCAGCCAACTTCAACAATAATATCTCTCTCTTAACCAAAAAAGGTATCATTCGTCAATCTTCATTAAGATCGTTCGCTGCCGGCTCGCTCCCGTTTTTTAAGTTCGCTCCCATTCAATCTGTTTCAAAAAATTAATATTAAAAACATACATTCAATACATTCAATGAAAATATTTATTAAAAATATTATACCAGTGAAAAAACTAAATACAACCTAGTTAAAACTTATATCTAAATATCATAAAATTAAAAACTATTAAAGGGTTAAAACTTACATCTAGTGATAAAACTTAAATCTATTACTAAAACTTAACTTTATTGTTAAAACTTAAAATCTATAATAAAAAACCTAAAAATCTACAAATAAAATTATAAAACCTAAAATGAATTAAAATTATCATAGTTGAATACTTATCTTAACCTAAAATTTATTTACCTATATACTTACCCTATATAAAACCTTATTATAAATACTTACCGTACAAAATATCACAATTAAATAAATATAAACCTAATTTATAACGTTTTAAAAAACATAAAAATTGGTGTTGTTATTTCCCAATACCGTTCTCCCTCTAACCCGTCTAAATATGGTCCTTAAAAGCCTACTAATTACAAAGTGTCAAAAGTGAAACAGCTATACCTACAAAAAACCAAAAAAATAAAAAAAAATACAGTCCACAAAACAAAACAATCAAAACAAAAAGCAAAAGTTTTTCTAAAAAATAAAACAAAAAGTGGTTACAAAGTAAATAAAAAATAAACAAGACAAAATTTTATTTCAAAAATATACATACAATTATACATAAATACACATATTAAAAGAAACCTTCCCGCTTAATAAATACACATAAATACATATCAACACATAATTTTGTAAAAATTTACAAATTAAAGAAGAAAAGAAAACTGGCAAAAAACAAATAACTCATATTACATACATACATACATATATTAACATTAAAATGCCCTGCAGTTCAAAGGACCCTGCAGTACAAAAAATCAATACCCTGCAAATCAAAAATTTTTTTATAAATTTATTTTTGTTTTATAATTTGAATAAAATATCTTTAAAATTACAAAAAACAAAACTTGTTTTACTACACAATACACCCTACAACATCACAACACATTAAACACATCACACAACATCAACAAACATCAATATACAACAATAACACAATTCTAAGGAGGGAAGATAAGACAAAAACACACTACATATCACACACAATTAATAACATATCACACACAATAATAACGGTTTGTACCCTACCCCCAGCAAACATGACAAGTTTGTAATTTTAAAAAACTTACTTTATAATTTCCTATTTTTTTGAGATTTTTCTAAATATTAGGGACAATATATTTAATTTACTCTCTTAATACCCATACTCAATCGCAATATATTGTTCTCACACAATTATATAAAATACCCAATAGGAAATTTTGTCTGCTGGTAATTTTTTCCTTTTTTTAAATTTAATACACAAACCCAATTACAAATAAAATCGTTTCTTAAATTTTCGTATTTTTTTATTAACCGAAATTATGTCTGAATTCAAAACCTTGGCTTATGATCTCATGCGCTATATCAAGGTTGACATGAGTGCATTTGATGAGGATTATCGTGCTACCCCAGAACAATCTCAGTCAATACCCGCACTAAACTTCAAAAAACGTGATCTTGAGAAACTATGGCATAACATCGATGGAAAATATAAACAGATTAGGGAGTCTCCTGACATTAATGATCCTGATAAGGCGGAAGCGATCAACTTCAAGGAAATTGTTAAACATGTGAGATCAGCCAAAAATTTTTACAGGACGAGTATGATTTCGATCGATGAGTCAATCGAAGCAACTACCCGGCATAATGAAGCTCAAGCCAATTTACCCACCCCACCCCCACCCCATTTACCCGAGCCTCCTGTTAACTACAATTCCGGTGCCTTCAATGTACCCCCATGCGATATGCCAACATTTAATGGAGATTTCAAGTTCTGGGCCTCGTTTAGAGATCTCTTCAAAGCCATTTATGGCAACAATACCCGTTTAAGTGGTATAGAAAAACTTTTTTACCTTAAACAAAAAACTAGCGGCGAAGCCAAAGAGATAGTAGACAACGCTCCTCTGACTAATGAAGGTTTTACAATTGAATGGAACCAATTGGTTTCCCAGAATGAGAATAAAAGAATTCAAATAAATGCGCAATTAAAAACCCTTTTTAATTTACCTGCAGTAAACACAATGTGTGGCACCTCAATTAGAAAACTTCAGAGAAAAATAAATTACTGTATTGCAAATTTAAATTCATTAGAGATTGATACGGATAACTGGGATCCGATCTTCGTATATCTCTGTTCCACCAAATTGCCCCGAGAAACCCGAAGAGAGTTTGAAAAAACTGAGTAAAAGCCAGTCTTATGCCATTTTTATGCCATTTTTACCAAAATCAGTTATATGATAACTTTTCAACAGGAACGCTGATATCTCTGGAACCACTGCATCGATTTTCATAAAAACTAGTGCATTTTGTTCGTCTAATATTCCTCTTTCAAAATGTGTCATACTTGTTTAGAAATAATTTTTAGTTTCCGAGTAAAAGCCAGTCTTATGCCATTTTTACCAAAATCAGTTATATGATAACTTTTCAACATGAACGCTGATATCTCTGGAACCACTGCATCGATTTTCATAAAAACTAATATTCCTCTTTCAAAATGTGTCATACTTGTTTAGAAATAATTTTTAGTTTCCGAGTAAAAGCCAGTCTTATGCCATTTTTACCAAAACCAGTTATATGATAACTTTTCAACATGAACGCTGATATCTCTGGAACCACTGCAGCGATTTTCATAAAAACTAGTGCATTTTGTTCGTCTAATATTCCTCTTTCAAAATGTGTCATACTTGTTTAGAAATAATTTTTAGTTTCCGGGTAAAAGCCAATCTTATGCCATTTTTACCAAAACCAGTTATATGATAACTTTTCAACATGAACGCTGATATCTCTGGAACCACTGCATCGATTTTCATTAAAACGAGTGCATTTTGTTCGTCTAATATTCCTCTTTCAAAATGTGTCATACTTGTTTAGAAATAATTTTTAGTTTCTGAGTAAAAGCCAGTCTTATGCCATTTTTATGCCATTTTTACCAAAATCAGTTACATGATAACTTTTCAACATGAACGCTGATATCTCTGGAACCACTGCATCGATTTTCATAAAAACTAGTGCATTTTGTTCGTCTAATATTCCTCTTTCAAAATTTGTCATACTTGTTTAGAAATAATTTTTAGTTTCCGAGTAAAAGCCAGTCTTATGCCATTTTTACCAAAATCAGTTATATGATAACTTTTCAACATGAACGCTGATATCTCTGGAACCACTGCATCGATTTTCATAAAAACTAATATTCCTCTTTCAAAATGTGTCATACTTGTTTAGAAATAATTTTTAGTTTCCGAGTAAAAGCCAGTCTTATGCCATTTTTACCAAAACCAGTTATATGATTGTGCTGAAATGCCCTCTTGGATTGATCTTGATGTATTCTTAACAAATACATTTAAGGAATTGACGTCCGTTAATGATGTCATAGATACAATTTCTAACCCAAACGCAAAGCCAAAAAATTTCCAAGAAAATAGAAATCAGTTTGGTAAAAGAGGTAAAGCTTTTCATAACACAACTCAAAATAACCCACACCCACAAAATAATAGCAAATTCCCAAATTCCACACAAAATCACCCAAATACCCAAAATCGACATAACAAATCAAATGTACCAAGTAACTCCAACACACAAAATAAACCCGACGGTTCAATTTGCAAGTTATGCAAAAGTAGCCACACTTTACGTGAATGTTCAACGTTCACATCATTGGGAGTTACTGAAAGAATTGAATTTGTGAAAAATAATGGGATTTGTTACAACTGTTTAGCAATCGCTCATGTAATTAAAGAATGTCGTAGCACATTTACATGTAGACATTGCGGTGGAAGACACAATACCCTTCTACACAAACCCAACCAAACCAACTCGAACACTCAAGTTGATGATAACCAACCATCAACATCAAGAAATGCATTACAGACATTTTCTACACAAACCCGATCAAGCAAACCCATATTAGATAATAGAACAAAGTTATTAGGAACTGCAGTTCTGAACGTTGAAGTCCATGGAGAAATGTTTCCAGCAAGAGCACTTATTGACCCAGCATCGGACTTTTCCTTTATTTCCGATAAGTTGAGAAGGAAGCTGCATCTACCAACAACCCCAATAGTAGCCGAAATATCTGGATTGAATGAAGTCGTTTCGGCCCGATCAAATAAACTTTGTGAAGTTCTGTTGAGATCCAACACCCAAAACAATTTCAAACTGAATATCCAAGCAATCGTTGTAAAAACTCTTACAAAGAATTTACCCACCCAAAACTTAAACCCAACCCTTATTACAGATTTCGAAAATATTCAGTTAGCTGACCAAAAGTTCTACGAAAGCCGACCAATCGACTTTATTCTTGGCAGCGATTTTTACCCCCAAATTTTAAAATCAGGTGTTAAGAAAGAATTTCTAGACACATTAATAGCTCAAGAAACTGAGTTTGGTTGGATCTTGACCGGGCCCATTCAGAACTCACCCAATACCCAAACAGTAGTATCGTACTTCAGTTCCGTTACGCTTGATAAGCTTTTGACCAAATTCTGGGAAATTGAAGAATTACCCACAAAACCCAACATTTCTGAAGAAGAATGTTCCTGTGAAGAAAATTATACGACAACAACCCGTCGATTACCCAATGGCCGTTATCAGGTAGATCTTCCGTTCAAATACCCACCCGTAGAGTTAGGAAACTCTCGCCACGTTGCAATGAGGAACGAGAAGAATTTAATGAAGAAACCAGAGCTAAAAGTCGAATATGATAACGTGCTTCAAGAATACATGGACTTAAGTCATATGAAACCCGTTCATTATAACCCAAACGCTTCTTCAAACACCCAGTATTACTTACCTCATCATGCTGTTGTCAAAATGGATAGAGTAACCACAAAAGTTCGAGTAGTTTTTAATGCTTCCAGCAAAACATCGAATCGCAACAGCTTAAATGTTGCATTACACACTGGTCCTACCCTACAACAAGATTTAGTTGTACTTATCTTGAAATGGCGTTTTTACAAATTCGTTTTTAATGCCGACATTACAAAAATGTACAGGCAAATTTTATTTAACCCTACCCACACACCCTACCAACGAATTTTATTTAGAAAAAGCGTCAACGAACCCATTCAAGATTATGAACTGCAAACAGTTAAATTTGGTGTTAACTGTGCACCATATTTGGCTATTAGAACCCTACACGAATTAGCCAAAGACATTCAAAATACCTACTCAATCGCTTCAGAAGTATTGCGAAACAACATGTATGTTGATGATGTCTTGGCTGGTGGCCGTACTGTAGAAGAAGCTAAAATTGCACAATCTCAGTTGATCTCAGCTCTTGACTCTGCTGGTTTCCCTCTACGAAAATGGATCTCCAACACTAAAGAACTTTTAAGTAGCCTACCCGAAGATCAGCCTTTAGATGTGGATCTATTAAACTTACCCGAGTCCAACAACGCCAAAACACTTGGAATCAGATGGAACGCGAAGGAAGATGAATTCCTTTTCAATGTGCCGATAATTGAAAGGAAATCAGCATACACAAAGCGAACTGTACTATCAGATATAGCTCGTCTTTTTGACCCAGCTGGTTGGTTAGCACCAATTGTAGTCTCTGCTAAAATTATTATGCAGCAAGTATGGCAAGATAACACAGCTTGGGATGAATGTCTTAACCCTCTCACCCTAATAAAATGGCAAAAGTTTCTGCAGTTCTATTTTAACATTAATCAAATTCGTATTCCAAGATGGATTAATTTTTCACCTTCAGCAAAAATTGAGTTTCATGGCTTTTTAGATGCTTCTGAAAAAGCCTACTCTGCAGCATTATATGCCAGACTTACACCTATAGACGGTCCTAATACCGTAACCCTACTCTTCGCCAAGACGAGAGTTGCACCAATCAAAGCTACCTCGTTACTAAAATTAGAACTTTGTGGTGCAGTGTTATTGGCTAACATGACACACAATTTAATTACCCAGCTCAAACTACCCCGTCATCAGACGTATTTCTGGACAGATTCGTCAATTGTATTAGCATGGCTCAGTAAACACCCTAACTCATGGAACACATTTGTAGCCAACAGAGTATCTACAATTCTGGAAACCGTTGGAGTTGACAATTGAAACCACGTTTCCTCTCATGATAACCCTGCTGATATTGCTAGTCGAGGATGTAACGCAGATGAGCTAAAGCATCACACGCTATGGTGGAATGGACCTTCCTGGTTGAAAGAATCCGCTACAGCATGGCCAATAACACAAAAACCCCTTATAACTCAAGCTGAAGCTAAAATTAATCAATCGTTTTCTACAACGGTAAATATTAACTCTTCCTTGGAAAATACGATTAACACAAACCCAGACATTTTGTCAATATTTTCAAAATTGTCTAAAGCACTAAGAGTCATGTCATATGTCTATCGATTTTGTGATCGTGCATCATGTACCCGGAGAAACACAGTTCGAAATGATAGAATTATACTTGATCGAAACAATTCTCATACAGTCAGTAACAGACTTGAAATTTTAACAACCCATCCAAGTATTGAGATTGATGCATTAGAAATTAAACAAACACGAGACAGACTTATCAGTTTATGTCAAAAACAATATGTTAATGAAGATTATAATTATCTTCAAAGAAATAACTCAATACCCAGAAAAAGTAACCTACTTACACTTACCCCATTTTTAGATTCTGCAAAGATTATGCGTGCCAATGGTCGACTGGCTAATTCCAACAGTTTGTCGTATTCTGAAAGACATCCAATCTTACTACCGTACGCCAGTCAATTTGCTAAATTGTTAACCTCACATGTGCATTTAATTACCCTACACGGAGGAAATCAATTGATGCTAAGGGTAATACGGTCAGGATTCTGGATTCCCAAACTTCAGAACCTCATTAGTTCTGTTGTAAACAAATGTCTACCATGCACGAGGTATAAGAATAGACAAACTACCCAATTTACGGCTGCTTTGCCACCAGAGCGCACCCAAATTACCCGAGCCTTTACTAATGTTGGCATAGATTTCGCTGGACCATTTGACACTAACGTTTATAATAGCAGAGCATGCAGAATTACAAAAGGTTACGTATGCGTTTTTGTTTGCTTTGCATTAAAAGCTATCCACTTGGAGCCTACATCTGATTTGTCTACCCAAGCCTTTATGGCAGCGTTCGCTCGATTTTTTTCGAGGCGGGGAAGCCCTGTCGCCATTTACTCAGACAATGGAACAAATTTCATTGGAGCATGCCAAATGATTAAAAAAGAGCGACAGGAATTCATCAAACAATTAAAAGGTTCTGTAAAATCAACTAATAGTGTTTAAAACTTGACGTGGCACTTTATACCTCCAGGAGCACCTCATATGGGAGGTTTATGGGAAGCAGGTGTTAAAAGTTTCAAGTCCCACCTAAAAAAGCTAAACAATATAAAGTACACTTATGAAGAGTTCGCAACACTACTTGCAAGGATTGAAGGATGCCTCAACTCTAGACCCTTAAGCCCGTCAAGTGAAAACCCACAGGATCTAAATCCGTTGACACCAGGTCACTTTTTGATTGGTTCACCCTTACTCACCCCCGCAGAACCAGATTTCAGTAAAGAAAACATTACCCTGGCAACCAGATGGCAAAAGTTAAAGATTCAACATCATTACTTTTGCAGAAGATGGAAAGATGAATATCTTAAAGAGCTCCATAAAAGATATAAGTGGAAAAACCCTCGACGTTCAGCAGAAGTTGATGATACTGTTGTAATTAGACAAGAGAACTTACCACCCAACGAATGGTCACTTGGACGTGTAATAAAGACTTACCCAGGTTCCGACAGAAGAAACAGAGTTGTTGACGTACGCACTTCGACAGGAACTTTAACCCGACCGATAACTAAAGTTGTTGTTCTACCCACGTCTTAGTCTAATTTGTAATACTCAGACCCTAACAACTATACTAACTTCACTGCATTACACAACACTAACCCATACTAATTTCATCCTAACACACTAACTCTTTATTCATCATAATACATTAACACTTAAAAATTTCACTTTTTAAATGGAAAATGGCATCCAAAAACAATAGCCGTGATTCCAATAAAAGTCGCAATGATCGTCCACGATCACACAGACAAAGCTCAAACAGAGGTAAAAACAGCCAACACACCCGTAAACCCAAACGTCATTTTGGATGTGGCATTTGTCAGGCGGACCATAGCTTGTCGTCCTGCAAGAGATACAACAAGTTAAATCTAGCAGAAAAATATAGAACTGCAGTCCGCCTGCACTACTGCATCAACTGCTTGGCAAGAAACCATTTAATCGACAAATGCACCAGTAAAGCACGCTGCACAAAATGCAGTGGTAAGCACCATACTCTTCTTCATGGGCCAGCAAGGATTTTAAAGGATTTGAAGGATGACTATGAGCAAGCATCCAGTTCTCCCAGAACTGCTGAACCAACCCCAGTTCAAAGACGCTCATCAACAACAACATCCTCCATGGCAGCTGTAATCTAAACTTCTATCACTAAAACCTTTGTTCCAACTATAATACTTCAAGTGATTATGAATAAAGGAAATAAGTTGGCAAGAGCTATTTTAAACCCTAGCCTGACGAAATCCCGGATAGCTTCATCATTTGTCCGCGACAGTTGGCTTAAAGCGTTCCATATAGATAACGCAGAGTATGCCAAAGCTACAATTGCACCAAACTACAATTTAAACTTACAATTTGAAATCTATATGGAAGTTTTAAGCGATTTACCCAGAAAACCATACCCTTATCCAATGAATGAAGAAATAAAAAACAAAGTGTGCAGGATAACCTTAGCAGACCCGGAATTTTACTCCAACACTCCAATATCGATGGAAATTGGTGGTGATTTGTATACTACCATTTTGTATTGGATCATCAGTAAATTAAATAATTAAATGAAGTTTCTAGGCCCGGGAGAATGTTCATTCGAACAATGGTATAAACCTAAACCCTGGAATCATCAACGCCCCCATGTAACTGCAGCCAATTTCAACAATAAAATCTCTCTCTTAACCAAAATAGGTATCATTCGTCAATCTTCATTAAGATCGTTCGCTGCCGGCTCGCTCCCGTTTTTTAAGTTCGCTCCCATTCAATCTGTTTCAAAAAATTAATATTAAAAACATACATTTAATACATTCAATGAAAATATTTATTAAAAATATTATACCTTAAAACTAAAAAGTGAATTAAAACTAATATACTAGTGAAAAAACTAAATACAACCTAGTTAAAACTTATATCTAAATATCATAAAATTAAAAACTATTAAAGGGTTAAAACTTACATCTAGTGACAAAACTTAAATCTATTACTAAAACTTAACTTTATTGTTAAAACTTAAAATCTATAATAAAAAACCTAAAAATCTACAAATAAAATTATAAAACCTAAAATGAATTAAAATTATCATAGTTGAATACTTATCTTAACCTAAAATTTATTTACCTATATACTTACCCTATATAAAACCTTATTATAAATACTTACCGTACAAAATATCACAGTTAAATAAATATATACCTAATTTATAACGTTTTAAAAAACATAAAAATTGGTGTTGTTATTTCCCAATACCGTTCTCCCTCTAACCCGTCTAAATATGGTCCTTAAAAGCCTACTAATTACAAAGTGTCAAAAGTGAAACAGCTATACCTACAAAAAACCAAAAAAATAAAAAAAAATACAGTCCACAAAACAAAACAATCAAAACAAAAAGCAAAAGTTTTTCTAAAAAATAAAACAAACAGTGATTACAAAGTAAATAAAAAATAAACAAGACAAAATTTTATTTCAAAAATATACATACAATTATACATAAATACACATATTAAAAGAAACCTTCCCGCTTAATAAATACACATAAATACATATCAACACATAATTTTGTAAAAATTTACAAATTAAAGAAGAAAAGAAAACTGGCAAAAAACAAATAACTCATATTACATACATACATACATATATTAACATTAAAATGCCCTGCAGTTCAAAGGACCCTGCAGTACAAAAAATCAATACCCTGCAAATCAAAAATTTTTTTATAAATTTATTTTTGTTTTATAATTTGAAAAAAATATCTTTAAAATAACAAAAAACAAAACTTGTTTTACTACACAATACACCCTACAACATCACAACACATTAAACACATCACACAACATCAACAAACATCAATATACAACAATAACACAATTCTAAGGAGGGAAGATAAGACAAAAACACACTACATATCACACACAATTAATAACATATCACACACAATAATAACGGTTTGTACCCTACCCCCAGCAAACATGACAAGTTTGTAATTTTAAAAAACTTACTTTATAATTTCCTATTTTTTTGAGATTTTTCTAAATATTAGGGACAATATATTTAATTTACTCTCTTAATACCCATACTCAATCGCAATATATTGTTCTCACACAATTATATAAAATACCCAATAGGACATTTTGTCTGCTGGTAATTTTTTCCTTTTTTTCAATTTAATACACAAACCCAATTACAAATAAAATCGTTTCTTAAATTTTCGTATTTTTTTATTAACCGAAATTATGTCTGAATTCAAAACCTTGGCTTATGATCTCATGCGCTATATCAAGGTTGACATGAGTGCATTTGATGAGGATTATCGTGCTACCCCAGAACAATCTCAGTCAATACCCGCACTAAACTTCAAAAAACGTGATCTTGAGAAACTATGGCATAACATCGATGGAAAATATAAACAGATTAGGGAGTCTCCTGACATTAATGATCCTGATAAGGCGGAAGCGATCAACTTCAAGGAAATTGTTAAACATGTGAGATCAGCCAAAAATTTTTACAGGACGAGTATGATTTCGATCGATGAGTCAATCGAAGCAACTACCCGGCATAATGAAGCTCAAGCCAATTTACCCACCCCACCCCCACCCCATTTACCCGAGCCTCCTGTTAACTACAATTCCGGTGCCTTCAATGTACCCCCATGCGATATGCCAACATTTAATGGAGATTTTAAGTTCTGGGCCTCGTTTAGAGATCTCTTCAAAGCCATTTATGGCAACAATACCCGTTTAAGTGGTATAGAAAAACTTTTTTACCTTAAACAAAAAACTAGCGGCGAAGCCAAAGAGATAGTAGACAACGCTCCTCTGACTAATGAAGGTTTAACAATTGAATGGAACCAATTGGTTTCCCAGTATGAGAATAAAAGAATTCAAATAAATGCGCAATTAAAAACCCTTTTTAATTTACCTGCAGTAAACACAATGTGTGGCACCTCAATTAGAAAACTTCAGAGAAAAATAAATTACTGTATTGCAAATTTAAATTCATTAGAGATTGATACGGATAACTGGGATCCGATCTTCGTATATCTCTGTTCCACCAAATTGCCCCGAGAAACCCGAAGAGAGTTTGAAAAAACTGAGTAAAAGCCAGTCTTATGCCATTTTTATGCCATTTTTACCAAAATCAGTTATATGATAACTTTTCAAAAGGAACGCTGATATCTCTGGAACCACTGCATCGATTTTCATAAAAACTAGTGCATTTTGTTCGTCTAATATTCCTCTTTCAAAATGTGTCATACTTGTTTAGAAATAATTTTTAGTTTCCGAGTAAAAGCCAGTCTTATGCCATTTTTACCAAAATCAGTTATATGATAACTTTTCAACATGAACGCTGATATCTCTGGAACCACTGCATCGATTTTCATAAAAACTAATATTCCTCTTTCAAAATGTGTCATACTTGTTTAGAAATAATTTTTAGTTTCCGAGTAAAAGCCAGTCTTATGCCATTTTTACCAAAACCAGTTATATGATAACTTTTCAACATGAACGCTGATATCTCTGGAACCACTGCAGCGATTTTCATAAAAACTAGTGCATTTTGTTCGTCTAATATTCCTCTTTCAAAATGTGTCATACTTGTTTAGAAATAATTTTTAGTTTCCGGGTAAAAGCCAATCTTATGCCATTTTTACCAAAACCAGTTATATGATAACTTTTCAACATGAACGCTGATATCTCTGGAACCACTGCATCGATTTTCATTAAAACGAGTGCATTTTGTTCGTCTAATATTCCTCTTTCAAAATGTGTCATACTTGTTTAGAAATAATTTTTAGTTTCTGAGTAAAAGCCAGTCTTATGCCATTTTTATGCCATTTTTACCAAAATCAGTTACATGATAACTTTTCAACATGAACGCTGATATCTCTGGAACCACTGCATCGATTTTCATAAAAACTAGTGCATTTTGTTCGTCTAATATTCCTCTTTCAAAATTTGTCATACTTGTTTAGAAATAATTTTTAGTTTCAGTTATATGATAACTTTTCAACATGAACGCTGATATCTCTGGAACCACTGCATCGATTTTCATAAAAACTAATATTCCTCTTTCAAAATGTGTCATACTTGTTTAGAAATAATTTTTAGTTTCCGAGTAAAAGCCAGTCTTATGCCATTTTTACCAAAACCAGTTATATGATTGTGCTGAAATGCCCTCTTGGATTGATCTTGATGTATTCTTAACAAATACATTTAAGGAATTGACGTCCGTTAATGATGTCATAGATACAATTTCTAACCCAAACGCAAAGCCAAAAATTTCCAAGAAAATAGAAATCAGTTTGGTAAAAGAGGTAAAGCTTTTCATAACACAACTCAAAATAACCCACACCCACAAAATAATAGCAAATTCCCAAATTCCACACAAAATCACCCAAATACCCAAAATCGACATAACAAATCAAATGTACCAAGTAACTCCAACACACAAAATAAACCCGACGGTTCAATTTGCAAGTTATGCAAAAGTAGCCACACTTTACGTGAATGTTCAACGTTCACATCATTGGGAGTTACTGAAAGAATTGAATTTGTGAAAAATAATGGGATTTGTTACAACTGTTTAGCAATCGCTCATGTAATTAAAGAATGTCGTAGCACATTTACATGTAGACATTGCGGTGGAAGACACAATACCCTTCTACACAAACCCAACCAAACCAACTCGAACACTCAAGTTGATGATAACCAACCATCAACATCAAGAAATGCATTACAGACATTTTCTACACAAACCCGATTAAGCAAACCCATATTAGATAATAGAACAAAGTTATTAGGAACTGCAGTTCTGAACGTTGAAGTCCATGGAGAAATGTTTCCAGCAAGAGCACTTATTGACCCAGCATCGGACTTTTCCTTTATTTCCGATAAGTTGAGAAGGAAGCTGCATCTACCAACAACCCCAATAGTAGCCGAAATATCTGGATTGAATGAAGTCGTTTCGGCCCGATCAAATAAACTTTGTGAAGTTCTGTTGAGATCCAACACCCAAAACAATTTCAAACTGAATATCCAAGCAATCGTTGTAAAAACTCTTACAAAGAATTTACCCACCCAAAACTTAAACCCAACCCTTATTACAGATTTCGAAAATATTCAGTTAGCTGACCAAAAGTTCTACGAAAGCCGACCAATCGACTTTATTCTTGGCAGCGATTTTTACCCCCAAATTTTAAAATCAGGTGTTAAGAAAGAATTTCTAGACACATTAATAGCTCAAGAAACTGAGGTTTGGTTGGATCTTGACCGGGCCCATTCAGAACTCACCCAATACCCAAACAGTAGTATCGTACTTCAGTTCCGTTACGCCTTGATAAGCTTTTGACCAAATTCTGGGAAATTGAAGAATTACCCACAAAACCCAACATTTCTGAAGAAGAATGTTCCTGTGAAGAAAATTATACGACAACAACCCGTCGATTACCCAATGGCCGTTATCAGGTAGATCTTCCGTTTCAAAATACCCACCCGTAGAGTTAGGAAACTCTCGCCACGTTGCAATGAGGAACGAGAAGAATTTAATGAAGAAACCAGAGCTAAAAGTCGAATATGATAACGTGCTTCAAATACATGGACTTAGGTCATATGAAACCCGTTCATTATAAACCAAACGCTTCTTCAAACACCCAGTATTACTTACCTCATCATGCTGTTGTCAAAATGGATAGAGTAACCACAAAAGTTCGAGTAGTTTTTAATGCTTCCAGCAAACATCGAACAGCAACAGCTTAAATGTTTGCATTACACACTGGTCCTACCCTACAACAAGATTTAGTTGTACTTATCTTGAAATATCGTTTTTACAAATTCGTTTTTAATGCTGACATTACAAAAATGTACAGGCAAATTTTATTAAACCCTACCCACACACCCTACCAACGAATTTTATTTAGAAAAAGCGTCAACGAACCCACTGAAGATTATGAACTGCAAACAGTTAAATTTGGTGTTAACTGTGCACCCTATTTGGCTATTAGAACCCTACACGAATTAGCCAAAGACATTCAAAATACCTACTCAATCGCTTCAGAAGTATTGCGAAACAACATGTATGTTGATGATGTCTTGGCTGGTGGCCATACTGTAGAAGAAGCTAAAATTGCACAATCTCAGTTGATCTCAGCTCTTGACTCTGCTGGTTTCCCTCTACGAAAATGGATCTCCAACACTAAAGAGCTTTTAAGTAGCCTACCCGAAGATCATCTTTTAGATGTGGATCTATTAAACTTACCCGAATCCAACAACGCCAAAACACTTGGAATCAGATGGAACGCGAAGGAAGATGAATTCCTTTTCAATGTGCCGATAATTGAAAGGGAAATCAGCATACACAAAGCGAACTGTACTATCAGATATAGCTCGTCTTTTTGACCCAGCTGGTTGGTTAGCACCAATTGTAGTCTCTGCTAAAATTATTATGCAGCAAGTATGGCAAGATAACACGCTTGGGATGAATGTCTTAACCCTCTCACCCTAATAAAATGGCAAAAGTTTCTGCAGTTCTATGATAACATTAATCAAATTCGTATCCCAAGATGGATTAATTTTTCACCTTCAGCAAAAATTGAGTTTCATGGCTTTTCAGATGCTTCTGAAAAAGCCTACTCTGTAGCATTATATGCCAGACTTACACCTATAGACGGTCCTAATACATACCAGACTTACACCTATAGACGGTCCTAATACCGTAATCCTCCTCTTCGCCAAGACGAGAGTTGCACCAATCAAAGCTATCTCGTTACCAAAATTAGAACTTTGTGGTGCAGTGTTATTGGCTAACATGACACACAATTTAATTACCCAGCTCAAACTACCACGTCATCAGACGTATTTCTGGACAGATTCGTCAATTGTATTAGCATGGCTCAGTAAACACCCTAACTCATGGAACACATTTGTAGCCAACAGAGTATCTACAATTCTGGAAACCGTTGGAGTTGACAATTGGAACCACGTTTCCTCTCATGATAACCCTGCTGATATTGCTAGTCGAGGATGTAACGCAGATGAGCTAAAGCATCACACGCTATGGTGGAATGGACCTTCCTGGTTGAAAGAATCCGCTGCAGCATGGCCAATAACACAAAAACCCTTTATAACTCAAGCTGAAGCTAAAATTAATCAATCGTTTTCTACAACGGTAAATATCAACCCTTCCTTGGAAAATACGATTAACACAAACCCAGACATTTTGTCAAGATTTTCAAAATTGTCTAAAGCACTAAGAGTCATGTCATATGTCTATCGATTTTGTGATCGTGAATCATGTACCCGGAGAAACACAGTTCGAAATGATAGAATTATACTTGATCGAAACAATTCTCATACAGTCAGTAACAGACTTGAAATTTTAACAACCCATCCAAGTATTGAGATTGATGCATTAGAAATTAAACAAACACGAGACAGACTTATCAGTTTATGTCAAAAACAATATTTTAATGAAGATTATAATTGTCTTCACTTACACTTACTCCATTTTTAGATTCTGCAAAAATTATGCGTGCCAATGGTCGACTGGCTAATTCCAACAGTTTGTCGTATTCTGAAAGACATCCAATCTTAATACCGTACGCCAGTCAATTTGCTAAATTGTTAACCTCACATGTGCATTTAATTACCCTACACGGAGGAAATCAATTGATGCTAAGGGTAATACGGTTAGGATTCTGGATTCCCAAACTTCAGAACCTCATTAGTTCTGTTGTAAACAAATGTCTACCATGCGCGAGGTATAAGAATAGACAAACTACCCAATTTATGGTTGAAAGATGCCTTAACTCTAGACCCTTAAGCCCGTCAAGTGAAAACCCACAGGATCTAAACCCGTTGACACCAGGTCACTTTTTGATTGGTTCACCCTTACTCACCCCCGCAGAACCAGATTTCAGTAATGAAAATATTACCCTGGCAAACAGATGGCAAAAGTTAAAGATTCAACATCATTACTTTTGCAGAAGATGGAAAGATGAATATCTAAAAGAGCTCCGTAAAAGATATAAGTGGAAAAACCCTCGACGTTCAGTAGAAGTTGATGATATTGTTGTAATTAGACAAGACAACTTACCACCCAACGAATGGTCACTTGGACGTGTAATGAAGACTTACCCAGGTTCCGACAGAAGAAACAGAGTTGTTGACGTACGCACTTCGACAGGAACTTTAACCCGACCGATAAATAAAGTTGTTGTTCTACCCACGTCTTAGTCTAATTTGTAATACTCAGACTCTAACAACTCTACGAACTTCACTGCATTACACAACACTAACCCATACTAATTTCATCCTAACACACTAACTCTTTATTCATCATAATATATTAACACTTAAAAATTTCACTTTTTAAATAGAAAATGGAATCCAAAAACAATAGCCGTGGTTCCAATAAAACTCGCAATGATCGTCCACGATCACACAGACAAAGCTCGAACAGAGGTAAAAACAGCCAACACACCCGTAAACCCAAACGTCATTTTGGATGTGGCATTTGTCAGGCGGACCATATCTTGTCGTCCTGCAAGAGATACAACTAGTTAAATCTAGCAGAAAAATATAGAACTGCAGTCCGCCTGCACTACTGCATCAACTGCTTGGCAAGAAACCATTTAATCGACAAATGCACCAGTAAAGCACGCTGCACAAAATGCAGTGGTAAGCACCATACTCTTCTTCATGGGCCAGCAAGGATTTTAAAGGATTTGAAGGATGACTATGAGCAAGCATCCAGTTCTCCCAGAACTGCTGAACCAACCCCAGTTCAAAGACGCTCATCAACAACAACATCCTCCATGGCAGCTGTAATCTAAACTTCTATCACTAAAACCTTTGTTCCAACTATAATACTTCAAGTGATTATGAATAAAGGAAATAAGTTGGCAAGAGCTATTTTAAACCCTAGCCTGACGAAATCCCGGATAGCTTCATCATTTGTCCGCGACAGTTGGCTTAAAGCGTTCCATATAGATAACGCAGAGTATGTCAAAGCTACAATTGCACCAAACTACAATTTAAACTTACAATTTGAAATCTGTATGGAAGTTGTAAGCGATTTACCCAGAAAACCATACCCTTATCCAATAAATGAAGAAATAAAAAACAAAGTGTGCAGGATAACCCTAGCAGACCCGGAATTTTACTCCAACACTCCAATATCGATGGAAATTGGTGGTGATTTGTATACTACCATTTTGCAACCCAACACCATACATATTGATGGTGGATCCCTTGTGGCCCAAGTTTCCTCTTTCGGGTGGCTGATCATGGGATCAATTAATTAAATAATTAAATAATTAAATGAAGTTTCTAGGCCCGGGAGAATGTTCATTCGAACAATGGTAAATAAACCCAAACCCTGGAATCATCAACGCCCCCATGTTACTGCAGCCAACTTCAACAATAATATCTCTCTCTCAAAAAAAAAAAAAAGGTATCATTCGTCAATCTTCATTAAGATCGTTCGCTGCCGGCTCGCTCCCGTTTTTAAGTTCGCTCCCATTCAATCTGTTGCAAAAAATTAATATTAAAAACATACATTCAATACATTCAATGAAAATATTTATTAAAAATATTATACCTTAAAACTAAAAAGTGAATTAAAACTTATAAACTAGTGAAAAAACTAAATACAACCTAGTTAAAACTTATATCTAAATATCATAAAATTAAAAACTATTAAAGGGTTAAAACTTACATCTAGTGATAAAACTTAAATCTATCACTAAAACTTAACTTTATTGTTAAAACTTAAAATCTTTAATAAAAAACCTAAAATCTACAAATAAAATTATAAAACCTAAAATGAATTAAAATTATCATAGTTGAATACTTACCTTAACCTAAAAATTATTTACCTATATACTTACCCTATATAAAACCTTATTATAAATACTTACCGTACAAAATATCACAGTTAAATAAATATATACCTAATTTATAACGTTTTAAAAAACATAAAAATTGGTGTTGTTATTTCCCAATACCCTTCTCCCTCTACCCCGTCTAAATAGCCATTCTGATGCCTGTTTCTTTAACCATGATGGTCCGTACCACCAGACAAAATTTTGTGCGAGCTCTTGAGGTTTGCAGCCTCCAGCTCCAAGATCAGCTGGATTGTCAAAAGTTGGAACATGTCGCCAAATTGAATTCGGGGCCAAAAGATGAATTTGAGCTATTCAATTAGCTACATATATTTCCCAGGAAGAAGGAGGCCACCCCAAGACTATTGATATTTGTAGAGATAAGCTAATAAATTTATAAGTTTCGCCAACAGAACAGCGCCATTGAGTTCCAGACGTGGAAGCCAAATTGTTTGGTTTGGCGCCACTTTACTTTTTGCTAGTAAAAAATTTTAAAAAGTGTTTCTACCAGAGTTTTGACAGCGAATATATTCAGCGGCACAATATGCTGATTTAGAAGCATCGGAAAATCTATGGATTTGTATATTGTCAAATAATGCATATTGTAACCACCGAGGTACTGATATAATCTCTTTTTCCGAAAGATCTTAAACAAGATCAATCTATTTCTTAAGAGACTCTGATGAAACATATTCAGCCCATTCGAGTTTTGATTATTATGGGCGCGAGCCATCCCGCGGAATCAAATAATTTTGCAACTGACGGTAAAATTCGACGTTTAGTGATTTTAATGGCTTGATCAGGGAGGGGAGAAGAAATAAGAAAATGAATCATTCAGAGAGCTCCACCTGATACCAAGGGTTTAAGTGGAGCTGGCCTCGTGGAAACGCAAAAAACGTAGATCTATAGATCTTCCTTTGGCAGATCAGCGAGTAATTGGGGATCATTTGTTGTGATCTTTTTTAAAGGAAATCCTGCCGATCTCAGTGTTTTGATGAGCTGAGTTAGGGTAATAGGTATCTTTTCTATGGAATAACCACTCACCAGAATATCATCAACATAAGTTTTCGTGCGAATAATTGATGCTGCCCTAGAGTATAGCGATTTTGAGACGACTTGTTATATGGTTCTAATAGCGAAATACGGGGCACAGTTTACCCTAAAGGTAACTGTTTT
Source organism: Cistogaster globosa (assembly GCA_937654795.1). Classification (NCBI taxonomy): domain Eukaryota; kingdom Metazoa; phylum Arthropoda; class Insecta; order Diptera; family Tachinidae; genus Cistogaster; species Cistogaster globosa. The sequence continues at coordinate 63,386,009 of OW569404.1, forward strand.
AAGTTAATGATCTTTAACTAAATCATCATTTTGAAACTGAAATACAATTTTCTGAAAGGGCCTATCATCAGGGTAAATTAGTATTTGACGATACATTTTCTCTATATCACCTCCAAACACTTATTGATATTTTCTCAAATTCAGTATTATAGTCATTAAATCCCTCTGTAGGGTTAAGCCTGTATGGAGAATATTATTTAGAGAAAATTGTGATTTTGAATTTCTGGAAGCATTAAAAACCACTCTTACTTTTGTGGTCTTATGCTCTGGGCGTACAACTGCGTGATGTGGCAAATAATACGAATAGTATTTGCCCTGAGATAATATTTCCTGTGATTTTGTTTCTTCCATGTGATCAAGAACCAAATATTCATTTAAAACCGCTTGATATTGAGACTGAAGGTGGTGATCTTTAGCCAGAGTCTTTTCCATTTTGGAGTATTGAGCCAACGCCACAAAACGAGATGAGCCGAGATATATTTCTTAAGGAAATTCAGCCTTGAATGGTAACCTTACCACATATTTACCATCTGCCCCCCGAGTAGTGGTTTCAGTGTAGTATTTCTCACATTTCTCATCTTCTACGGAAGTCGGATTAGTCTGGAATTTTTTCCTGTTCCCAAAAATTTTTTAATAAGTTATTGAGATCTGCGGTTTCGGACAATTGCACTGATGTGTAATACTGAATGGTTTTGGTTTTCATAGGACCACTGAGCACCCACCAGCAAAATGGTGTTATACGCTGAGATTTGGCCGCGTTTGCTCTTTTTAATGCCCTCAATATTTAGATAATGCTCATAACTGCCAAGAATTAAATCCATTTGAGAAGATTTATTTAAGGTTGGGTCTGCAAAATAAATTTCAAAAAGTATGAGTGGGATTTCAAAATTGTATTCTGGAAGTCGTTTAGTTACCTTAGATAATACTATAGCTTGGACGGAAAACCTGAGATTGTGCCTTTTGGCATACAAAGTAAGTTCACACTCTTTGTTAGCCGTTTGTTTTTTACCACAAATGCCTATAATGTCAAAATGGGTTTCTTGTATAGGATCTGTAGGCGATTTCGGATTATTTCAGATAGGAAAGTTCTCTGGGAACCCGGGGCAACTAGGCCCCTGATGATTAATAATTCACCTCTTTGTTCAATTTGCATCAATGCAGTTCACAAGAGAATGTTCTCATTGCTCATGGAGCAATTTGCTTGAACTTGGTTTGATGTTTTAGGGGTTTCATCTGACGAATTGAGTTGTTGCGATTGAGTCATGTTGTAGAAAATTTTTGGAGTTTGGTTGATATTGCCACGCAAGACTTCTTTTCTTTGAATGCTATCTCCCTGGATTGAATCAGGGAAGATTGTGATGGATTTTCTTGCAATGAAGGCAAGTGTGCTTACTTGCGCAATTTGCTTTAAGATGTGACACAGTAAGGCAATTATTGCAATATTTATTCTTAAATACGTAGTCGACCCTCTGTTAAACAGTGAAGTTCCGGAATTTAGGGCATTTTCTTAAAGGGTGACTTTCGTTACATAGCTTACACGAATATTCTCTAAGATCGTCGTGACATACCAGCATCAAACAAAGAGGATAATGAACCAATTCGCAGAATTCAATCATAAGTAAATGATTCCCTAGCTACCCTCAAAGCTCTTGATGTTGAAGTAGGCAGTTGGGACCCAATTTTGGCTCGCTTAATATCCACGAAACTACCCGAAAATACTCTCTCATTATAAGCCCCATGAGACTTACCTAAATGTCTCAATGTCGTTTGACAATTGCACCAGCTTCAACTTGTGTTTTATTTCGAAGGCGATATAATTTCCTGACGGCCATTGGGGAGTTTTACGCAACTATTAGCATCTTGGGCATTGTTCTGACTAACTGATCGGTTTTGTGGGGCATACTAAGAAGTTGATTGGAATGGTCACAATCAAATTTATTTCTAAAATGTTAGATAAAATTTTTAAAATATTGAACTGATATAATTCTAAAGGGCTAATAGAAATTAGAGGTTTTATACTGATTATGATCAGAAAAGTTGAAAACACGGAATATTTTTTAATGGGCTTAAGAGTCTTAGGATAGATGTTGTAGGTGCCATTTAGTACCGTAACTGATAATATAAGAAATTAAAATTATGAGTAGAAAATTTAAATATTTATAACACAGTTAATTGTGCGTGAAAATATCCTAAAAGTATTTTCAATACCGTGAAATTATAATCTTATTTTAGTTAAAATTCTTTTGCTTTGCTCTCTAAAAATTTTTATTTTTGAATTGTGTTAGTTCAATTATTTTGATCTTTTTAGTATTTAGTATATTATTCACGATTGTACCTATTATTTCGGACAAAAGTGTACATTTGAGTTAAAGAGAATGTAAATGTAGAAAATAAAATAACATCAAACAAACTTAATTTTAAATATTATTGTTCTCTTGCTTATAAAAGAAAAAGTTCGATTTCATCCCTTTCTTCTTTCTTAAAATTCTCTTGTTAACGACTCTTAAGTGGACTGTATGTTTAATAAGAATTTATTTTTTTTTCGATCTTTAACATTGGAAATAGAATATTAAAAAAAAAACTATTTGATTTTTCGTAAAAGAGTTTAAACACATATACCAAATAAATAAAAATTAACATTACATTCAATAAATACACACATATATCTAACTAAGTACGTACAGGAGCTCAGCTACTGATTTGTTTTTGTGTTCGTGGTTTAATTATTTCTTATCAAAAATTTTTCTTTATTTATTTTTATTTTACTACTTATTTCGCTTTTTCAATTTACATTCATTTAGTCATTAAGAGATTATTCTAAATAATTTTCTATATAATAATTAAGCAAAATTGTATTAAATTTTTCTTATTAGGAGGGAATTAAATTTTACCCACTTGCTACTGCACTGCTTTTGACACAAAACAAACAAGCAAAAGTGCCTGTTGTTGTCTAAATTTTGTACTTGTTGTAGACTTGCATGTACTTAATGTAAATTTATAAAGAAGCAAACTGATTGTTTCTCTTTTCTTGAGAGTGTAAATAATAAAAAATTAAAAATTATAAGTGCTGTCAAATTTTATCTTCAAAGAGATGAATAAGAGTTTTTATTTAGAATGCATTGAGTAACTAATGGGGAATTACTTGCGTAATTTTTTGTTCTTTCTAATAAGGCGTAAATATATAAAATATATATATTTATATAAATATATATATATTTATATATATATATATATATATATATATATATATATATATATATATATATATATATATATATATATATATATATATATATATATATATATATATATATATATATTAGGGCGGGTCGATTTAATAATCGCCCATGGCTCAATGAAAATCGTATTCTAGGGATCAAAATAAGAAACTTTGCCCGAGAAACTATACCTCTAAAACGATTTCTACTACCCCGAACTGACTTTTGTCTCATAGGGTCAAGATTTGAAAAATCCCACTTTGACCCATTTAGAGTGCCCAAATCGAGTCCAAATGTATGAGCGACCTCTACTAACTTTGGAGGGCCGATCCACCCATGCCAGTGGCACAACCCCTGGAACTCCCCTGGGGGGTTCCCCACACAAACATTTCAAAAAATCACCATTTTTGGCACTTTAATTTATTTTTTTTTATTATTTTAATTGTTTTTTCTCTTTAGAAATTTATTTAGTCAGAACATATGTAAATTAGAAAATTAATTTAACTTAGTAATAGAGAAGAAAATAAAAAAAATTACTGGTTGAAGTCTTTTTTGCTTTCAAGTCTGGGCAATTTCGCACGGCTCTCTAATATCGTCGCCATAACAGCCTCTACATTGTCTACAAATGTATGACCGACCCGCACTTACTTTGGAGGCCCGATCCACTCATGCCAGTAACACAACCCCTGGAACTCCACTGGGGTATTGCCCATACAAACATTTCGAACGAGCCATATACTCTCCGTTTTAGGGGTGTTGGCGGACGGAAGTTTTCACTCTCCCAGTCGATGGATGAAGGGGTGCGGGATGGATCCGGTGACTCTGGAGAGTAGTGAGCGGTATATCTCCTCCATTAGCTGGTTGTTGTCTTCGGCATTTAAGAAGCTTAACTCCTCCTGGTTGAGTATCATTTCTTCTTCCCCTGTCAATGGTGTTGGGGGTGGTGAAATTTCTTCTGATGCTTGTAGCTCTAGCTCGTCCATAGGCAGTTTGGTGGCCGGGTTCGAGCTTGAATACGGAGGGTGGTTATTGTGGAATAACGGCGGCGGGGCTGGTATCGGGTCATCTCGGCTCAGGTAGTCCGGGGCCTGGGTATTCAGATTTAGCGGGGGTGGACGTGGGATGTCTTCCCCATCATCTTCGTCACTACTGATCACGTATGCTTCTCTGTGGTAAGGACTTTTACCCGGGGGTGTTGTACTGGGTGCTGGCTGGGTCGTCATTCTATAATAATAACCTTGGCGAGTTGGGTTAATTGGTGGGGGTGATCGAGGCGTCTTTCGCGGCCTACGGCCGCGTGATCCTCTAGCTGCGCGTTGATGAAGTGGCACAAAGGGAGGGCCTGGAATGTCATCATCCTGTAGAAATATGGTTCGGTGGATTTTGGCCCGCTCCTTTTCTACGTTTTGCCTAAATTTACGCCGTGACGCTTCAAACTTTTGTTGTTCCTTGTCTCTGCCTTCCATTTTCTTTTGTTGCTTTTTTTTTCGTTTTTTTTTTTTAATGGAGCTTGTCAAGTGATTTCGATCCTCCCGTGGTGGTCTAGAAAAGGATGACAAAGAAAAAAAAAAGTAAAGAAGCAATCAGTTAAGGATCGTTAAATGGTTTCAAGTCATGCGCGTGGGCTGAGCGTCTTTCATTACTATCGGCTAGGCTAATTTCAACGATGACCGGTGAGACAAACCCCCGAACAACAAATGGACCGTCGAACTAAGGGGCTAGTTTGGCTGCGAATCCCTCGGTGGCTTTGGACAATGGGTGCTGCCGAACCATAACTTGATCCCCTATGTTGGGTTGCTAACTTCGCCGTCGTAAGTCGTAATGAGGTTTTTGTTTCTGCGACGCCTTTTCGAGGTTTCTTCGTACAATTTGGAAAATTTCCCTCAATTCGTTTGCTCTTTCATCGGGCTTGACTTCTCGAGATCCTGTGCCGATCGAAACTTGATCATATAACGCCTTAGGCAAGCGGGGTTCTCTGCCTTGTGTCAGGAAAGTGGGAGAGTATCCCGTTGAATCAGATGTACTGGTGTTGACAGCCAGCATTAATTCTGGTAGTGGTGCATCCCACTGATTATGGTGTCCTTTCGAGTACTGGGCTATCATTGTCTTAATGGTACGGTTGGCCCATTCGGTGGGGTTTTCTTGGGGCGTGTATGGAGCTGAGAACTGTTGTTCTATCCCAGTGGTCTGTAGGTAATTTTTTAGTTCGCGTGACGTAAATTGGGTCCCATTGTCGGGGAGAAACACTTTTTGGACTCCATAACGTGCCACGATTCTTTCTAGCAGTGTCCTGACAACTCCGGCAGCGGTCGCCTGGCGTAGAGGAATAAGCTCCACCCACATTGAAAATTAGTCTAAGAACACTAGCAGCATCGTATGGCCATGTTTGGTGCGTGGTAACGGGCCAATAAAATCGGCGCACACAAGTGACCACGGTTCTTCCGGGACTCGTGTAAGCATTTTCCCTGCTGGTTTCTGTTGTGGTACTTTGTACCGCTGTCATACCTCGCATTTCCGGACATATCGGCTCACCTCTCGAGACATCCCTGGCCAGTAATAGCGCGCCGCAGTTTTATTCAGTGTTTTTCCAACACCCAAGTGCCCACCAGACGCCTTATCATGGTTTTCCTGCAATACTTGTTTTCGAAAGGAGTCAGCGACACACAATTTCCACGGCGTAGTGTCGTCATTGTTAATTTCCCGCGAAAAGTGACGGTATAGTTGGCCGTTAATAGTCATGTAGTCCGCGAACTTCTCGGGATGCATTTGGACCTCCTTAAGTTTCTTTTCCACCCAGGAACAGCGCAGGGGCTTTTGTGCCCTTGCCAAATGGATTTCGGCTAATGGTTGTCATAAGAGCGTATCGGCGACTACATTTTGTTTACCCTTGCGATAACAGACGGAGAACTGGTATTGCTGGAGTTCCAGGGCCCACCTAGCTAAACGACCGGTTGGGTTGCCAATCGAATTCAACCATTTTAGTGAAAGGTGGTCGGTAATCACTTGCAACTCGTATCCTTCCAGGTAGGGTCGCATCTTACGTATGGCCCATATGATGGCGAGACAGTCCTTTTCCTTGGCCGAGTAATTTTTCTCTGCCCCATTCAAGTGTCTGCTGGCGTAAGCGATCACTTGTTCCGCACCCTCGTTTTCTTGAGTTAGAACGGCGCCTAGCCCATAGTCGCTAGCGTCCGTTTGCAGAGTGAAAGGTCTTGAAAAATCTGGACACGCCAAGACTGGCGCGTTCGTGAGTTGGTCTTTCAATTTACGGAATGCCGCCTGTTGTTCCGGCTCCCACTTCCAGTGCTTGCCCTTTTTTAGAAGTTGCGTCAATGGTTGTGACAGTTCCGCGAAATTTGGGACGAAACGTCGGTACCACGATGCGGTTCCTAAAAATCGACGAATCCCCTTAACATTTGTGGGTGGTGGTATTTGCGCGACTGCTGCAACCTTATCCGGGTCAGTCTTGATTCCGTCTCTAGTAACCACGTGGCCTAAATATTTTGTCTCCGTTTTAAAGAATTCGCACTTTTCGACATTTATTCTTAAATTGGCGGAGCGTAGCCGACGAAAAACTTCCTGGAGGTTTTGAAGATGTTCCTCCAGCGTGGACCCGATGACGATGATATCATCTAAGAAGGCGAACGCATTTGGCTCCATATCCGCGCTGATAACCGTGTCTAGGGCTCGTTGGAACGTCGCCGGTGCTGAGTGTAGGCCGAATGGCATGACTCTCTATTGAAACAATCCTCTGCCACTGACTGCAAAAGCGGTGTATTTCTTGCTGGTTTCTTCCATTGGAATTTGCCAGTATCCGTCTTTTAGATCGAGACTGCTGACAAACCGGGCATTGCGTAGTCTATTTAAGATGGTGCCGATTCGGGGAAGTGGGTAGGCATCCTGCACAGATCGGGCGTTTAGCTGCCGAAAATCCATGCACGTACGCCATGTACCATTCTTTTTCTTTATCAGAGTTATAGGGAAACTGTACGGGCTGTGTGACGGCTCAATGCACCCTTGTTCCAGCAATTTATTCACTTCCTCATCTATAACCGCTTGCATTGCAGGATTTCTCGGCGCGTATCGGATCTTAATGGGTCAATCATCCTTCATGATTATCCGATGGGTGGCAATGGTTGACAGCCCCTTGACCTGTTGAAATAGCGAGAGTTCATGGGGTGGTCTGCTCTTGACCTTCTTGTCGATTACATATTTGTTGTGTAATTACGGTAGGGGTTATTATTCTTACCTTGCTTGTATTTGGGTGTCGGTGATTCGATGGTTCCGCGACCAAACCAGCGCAGGAAATAGTCGTTCCTAGCTTGCGAAGTAGGTCCATACCCAAGATGAATGGTTCCGTAGCCTCTTTCATAATTAGGAGATCGTGAGTTGTGGTAATGTTGCCGAAAGTTATGCGGCAGCGGTAAGCTGTAGATAAATGCTTTCGCGATCCGTCGGCAAGTAACACGTCCATGGCCAATGGAACTATGTGTGGTTTCTCGCATACCTGGTTAACAAATGCAGGCATAGCAAAACTACAGGTAGCCCCTGTGTCTATAATTGCATGTATTGGCTGGTTCTCTATCAGGATGACCGCTCGAAGTTTATCCTCCTCCCACGCCCGCTGAGTTGCCTGGTTTGGTGCTTTAGGCGCGCGCTGTGGTTCGATGTGCCATCGGCGATGGTTTTTTTTGAGGTTGCCTTCTCTATCATTCGGTGGTGTTCTCCTCTTCCTGGGGTTACTGTTGGCGAGATACTTTCCATTTCGACCGCAAGCGTAATTAACTCATCTAGCGTTTCAAAGTCTCTCCGGCGGATAAACCATTGGTAGTCCGGGAGCGAATTTCGGAAAATTCTTTCCAATTTCTGTTCTGCACTCAAGTGTGAATGACGCATTATGTCTTGCAGAGCGAGCACATAATCGCGGAAATTTTCTCGTGGCCGTTGGACGCGACAAAAAGAATATGCCAAAATCATTTTTAAATTGTGCCCATTTTCCCCAATGCTTATTATTGTTGCGCCACCAGATTAAGGCCTTGTCACGCAAGAGCTCTGGCATCACCTTCAGAACACATTTGAGATCAAGCTCATACAGCGTTGCTAACTCCTCCACGCGTTCCAGGAATCCTAAGGGATCTCGCCCACCATCGAACTTAAGGCCCCATTTACGGATAATTTCCATAGCGGCAGGACTGTCTCCTGTGGTGAGCGCAGGTTCCGTGGTGTAGTGACGCACTGTATTGTTAGGACTCAAAACCTCCTCAGATGCAGTCAACGGTCAAACGTGATACGGCAGCATTGCTTGCCTAATGTTTGCTTTGCCATTCTCGGATGATACTGGCCTCCTTCTCGTCATGTTCAGCTAGGACAAATTTAGCCAGCCTCTTTCACATTTCCTCCACCGTCCCATCCGCGTGCAACCCACAATGTGACAGATATTGTATCAGCTCTTCCTTCTTCAGGGTATATATCCAGCTGGTTTTCACCATGGCGGAAACAATACCAGAAAAACGACTATAATAGAAGGGTTGTTCCGATGGGGATGTTAATATGGTGGTGTGTTCACAAGCGGCGTGGTGGCTAAACGATTTAATATGATTTCACCAAATATGCGTTCTGGAATGTTCACTTTTTATTTTTATTAATTATTTATTTTGTTGGAGTCGACTGGTTTTGTTTTTTATAAATTTATTTAATTATTTAATTTAATTTATTGGGGCACTTTTTCGCTCGAACCAGGATAGATCAGCGGTGGGCCAGTGTCATACATAAAAATAATCTAAAAAAAAAACGAACCAGCGTGTTGCTTCACGTTTTACAAAATGAATTTTACAACCGGTTTCTTTTTTTTCTTCCAAAACTTTATTTCAGCTAATTTCTTAAAACACTAATTTTAAATTTACTTACAATAGGAATCAGTTAATTACGAATTTTGAATTATTCAGTTATAAATTGTTCAAACCAAAACTAATTTTTGGATGTAATTACTACCACTATTAATTTAAAATAGTTCCTTTTTAAATTATTTGGCAAAGATAATTAGAAAAAATGAAAATAAATCTTGCTCAGCCACGGTGCGAATTAAAATATTTTCTTAAGAAATGGGGTACAAATCGGACGGTAAAAGCTGTTGATGGAAAGCGGTCTTCCATCGGGCGGCGTACGCACTACCAGCAATGGTTGACTGATTCCTCTGAGCAAGGAGAACTTTGACGGCGTACGTACTATCTCTGTTTCCGGTAGCCCAGGTTCCCTAGCATCTACCGAGCGACAAAGAAAAAACTTAAATATTTTATACACAAAACGGGAGTCTTCAATGCGTGTAAGTCGGCCTCGCTAGGAGATGAACTTTCAGCTAACCGATGTACCCGAATTGTTATTTAATTGAAAGTTGTGAAGCAGGAATTGATCGTAGATTGAAGCGGCGTACGCACTACTCCAATAATTGATTTTTCCCTTTTAACAGGTCGTATAATTCAACGGCATACGCACTATCGAATTCTACGACTGTCTTACTTCACAGCCACCAACCGACTGAATTTTAAAATTTACTTACCCCGTATTCCAACAAAACACGTACTAAACTACGCATCAACCTACTTCGTTCTTCACGCAGCTGAGAAAGACTCAGTTTCTATTCTCCAATGTTTTACTTCGGAGCCTACCCGAAGTGTAATTCACTCATACGCGAGATTTATACATATAAGATCATGCATACTTTATTTACAATAAAAGAAAAATGCACATTCAAACTTTCTTATGTATACATGAGTTAAAAAAAAAAACACAAACAAGAATGACTTAGTGAGAGCCTTCGTGACTGTACCAAAAAAAAAATATAAATATAATTCTGTCTCCATGCTTACAAAAAATTTGATATATAGAAAAAATACCAACAAGAACATACTCTTGTTGAGAGCCTTCGTGGCTTTACAAAAACAATATAACAAAAAAATTCATTCAATTCAAAAATAAAACTTAACAAGAATAATTTAAAACCACTATCTACTTAACATAAAAAAACGAACAACCACGCGAAAAACAACACTGGCGTTTGATTTTTGATGTGGTACGTGCCCTTTTGGATGTGCCGTGTGCGTTTGTTTTTTTTTTTTTTTTTTTTTTTTTGCTAAGATTAGATATGTTTGCCCAAAAACGAGGATCGCGACTTTTGGTCGTCACAAACTGCTGGCGTTGTAAACATACACAATAGGTCATTTCGTTTTACTTTGTTGGTGACAATTATTTTTATTTCTTTTTATGACCTAAATAAAGCATCTTCGCAACAATATCTTGCATGAACATAGTTGAACACTTACAACACATTAAATCCGACTTGAGCCTTGATAACAGATTGCTATACAAAGAGGTGCAATTGATTTTATCGGAAATACTGCACATTTATGTTTGGTGTACTTTAACTATAATTGTAAATTATTTTATTATTATTTTTTTGTCGGTCTGTATGTCCGATACACTTTTCAAAAAGCTTTGGTATTGCACTCAAATTTGCAATGCCTTTATAGTTCATAACGTTTGTCTTGTTTCCTGATTTAAATAGTGGAATAATAACATTTTCAAAATCGAAGAAAGTAACCATATTTTATCGCGATATTGAACATTATTGATAATAGTGTGGATAAGGCAAAGGAGCAATTGGTTAGGAATCAAGCTGGAATCCCATCAGGTCTGCTATATACGGATGGATCTGTAGTTTTTATGCACTAAACAATCTGGGAAGAGAAAACAGGTAGAAATAATACTGGCAGAGATCAACTATATAAAATGGACATTGGCAAATTGGGTCGAATTGTCCATCAGAATAAGTCGTCGCAAAAAAGTCAACAAACATGTTAGATATAATAGAATTATCATCAGATTTATCATATAAGTGCTTCATCATGTTAGGATAACCAGTAGATTTTCTTTTAGAATTAACGAATTTATAAAATGATTTTGATTTATTTATTTATTTGATTTATGTAAAGATTTTTGTTAAGAGTAAAACATTTTGAACGGGTAACAGCATGTAAAATATTGTTGTGCGGAGCCGGTTTTTTTTTTTATTTATTTAGTGGTTATTTTTAGCATTTTTCAACATCGATAATTGATTAGAATTCCATGGGGGACAATCATTTTTCAAATGAAGGTTTTTGGAACACATTCATTAAAATAACTTGTCATTATATTGTAAAATCTACTAACCATTTCATCTATTGAACTTAGGTGACCATTTGGAATATACAGCATTCAAGGCAATTTGTACTTGTTAAAAGATTATTTAAATGATCAAAATTTATTCGTTTAAAACAGAACATTTTTTCACTTTTTCTTCCTTAATAACCATAATCCGCTGCTGAAATGTTGGAGCTGACTTCTAGGTAGCGATCCTCAGGTCCAGTTATTGGATGACATCGAACAAGCGAGCGGTTAGTTGGATCATTTACAAAACCAAATCTAGCAACTTTCCAATTTCATTAAGGATGTCATTTATTTGGAAAAGGCATTAATCAAATACACTGTTTAAAAGTTCTGCAGTCCAGCTATCAGTTTTAATTGGAGTGTAAAAAAATAAATCTGGTTGGAACTTCGAAGAAATTGAAGTCACCAAGAATAAAAATTGTTTTCTCTATCACGTCTGTAAATATTTATATCGTTGCAAAGAATTTCAGCATCCGAAGTGTTCTGATTTAACCATGTTTCAGTTAGTACGATTATGTAATGATTAATGCTAAAGCTTTTAATATAGATATTAGATAATTTAGTGTTTAAGCCACGAACGTTTTGATATATTATATTTAGTTGATTCACAGGTTTGAAAATTAATTTTTTTGAATTGTCGATTAACGCAAAGGAAGACGGGCTTTATTGTTAATTCTCGCATTCTCTTTATATATAAATTCACGAAAAAGTGCATTATTAGGCCAGAAAGAAACATCAATCAATTGCTTAAATATTTCATATGGAACAGTTATTTTAATAGATGCAATACTTCTAGGCTGCGCAAATGAAAATTTACGTGTTGAGACATCAACATTTGCATTAAGCTTAGTTTTTAAATAATATTCAAGATCTTCGATGGAAGTATCAGAGGCAAAACGAGATAAAAATATTGATTTCCTTGGTGGTAAAACACGTAATTCTCTAGAACCAGAATGGGAAATGTCAATACTTAGGTTTTCGGATACCGGTCAATCGGAATAGATGTTGAGTTCTTCATCACTTCTTAATTCGCAGAAACAGTTTGAGCTGCACTTGACGCAGGAGTTTATATAGTTTCATCGTTTTTGTTATTAACTTTATTATAGGCAAAAGAAACTGGACTAAGAGCAGGATTTAATTTATTGGCATTTCTAGCGGATTTACGTCACTTTGGTAAAGATTGTACGGGAGATTTCAAATTATTAAGCGAAGTAAACTCGTCAAACAATTTTCCATAGTCGACTACACGCTTAGAAAAATTTAAAATATCTTTTAGAATAGCTTGAAAAGTTTCCTTCCTTTTATGAAAAAAACTTGAAGAAATCAACCTCGAAAAATAATATAACACCAATCAAGTCCTTTACATTTAGAAGTCAGTACACTTTGACGTTTATTTTAATTTTGTATAATAATTTAATAATTTAAGTATAATGCAAAGTAATCTTAATTAATACAGTGACAAACAAATTAAACAATTAAAATAGCTTCTTAATAACAATTTTAACATTCTCCCCGGCATTGACGATTGATTAATTAATAGTACACTAGATTAAAACTTGAATTGAGAAATTCTGTCGTATATGTGGTGTTGGTATTGTCTTATTGTTGGATGGTTTGGGGTACGATTAGATGATTTTGTCATGTTTGCTATTTCCACAGTAATACATTTCCTGCGTATTGTAGCTATAACTGAAATCAGGAGTTTTGCTATTATGCTGACCACTAATGCAGAATGTGCTCTTGTCGTTCTATTTTTTTAGGTTAAATGATGTTGAAAATTTTCTTTTGTTGAGCTTCATAGAAATCTGGTCTGTCATCAACGTGTTATTGGTTCTCTTGATATTTTCGCTCTTTGGAAGGTTTTGATACGAAAGTTCTGAGATGTCTGCAAGGCTCGTATAGGATTTCCCCGTAAATTTTGATATCGATTGTTGTCCGGTCAAGTAAATAAAATCATGCTAATGATACATTCTGGTTTTGTAGTTTATATTCCAGAGCCTACTAAATGAAAAGTAGTAATTTTCTTTCCACAAACTTCTGTTGCTTGTGTGCTTGTTGATGATGGATATATCTATTGGTTATGATTTAATGTTGACTACGTTATATTTGCAGAGGTCTTTTTTAGATTGCAATTTGGTTGCAAATAAGTTTATCTCAGTTAAGCACTTTTCTGCTCCGAAGTTGTATTCCAGTTGTATATTATAACATATGAATACATCCTTCCTGATGATGTTGCATAATTTAAGTTGATCGAATGATACCGGAAAATAATATCTTCGTTTTAAGTCTATTGCTGGTAGAGTTTCTATCATAAGCATTTTGTTGCTTAATACGCTAGGGATAGGAATTAAATTATACAATTTAAAATTTTCATGCTCCACTAGTGGTAGAGATATACTAAACACCACATACTGGGTAAGACCACCCTTTATTTTCATTAAATTATAAAATTCAAATAAATCATTTTCTGGTGCTGGTAACATTAATGACTCAGGCGTATGCGTTTTTATTTATTGTATTTCGACTTCATGTTGTAGTGGAGTTAACATTAACGGGTTGATTTTTTCATGATTAGTGTCAGTTAATGTTATTTATTTTATTTATTTATTTTATTTTATTTAATTATTTATTTATTTATCTAGCACAACAAGACTTTACATCTTATAAATGACAGTACTAGTTATAAAAAATACATATTTTATATAAAGGTTAAAAAAAAAATAAATAAATAAGTATGTTCAGATAATAAAAACAACAATGACAATAATGGTTACAGTAATAATAACAATTATAATAATATATAAAAAAAAAATATATAATAACATTAACAAAAAACAAATGGTTAAAAAAAAATAATAAATAAATAAAAAATAATAATAATGAACAATACAAGAAAGAGTATTATCATTTAAATAGTTGAAATAACTCCTTTTTAAACTTAGCAGCGTTGTCAATCTTTTGGATATTGTTCAGTAAGGTATTCCAAAGACCTGTTGTATAAACAAAAAATTGACGTTAAGATAAAAGGCTTTTGTATTTAATTTGAATTATTTTTCTACCACGATTAGATCTAGCAAAAAATAATTTGGTTCTTTTGATGTTATAATTTTGTGAAAAAAATAAGACATCTGCATTTTAAAAGATCGCTAAAATTTATTTGATAAATCCTGTATGAATATAGTGAGATACGATCCCGACGGCCTTTTTGAAAAATATATCGCGCTTTGTTGTTATTTAATACATTTAGTTTGCGTTGGTCCTCACTATTACAGTTCGCAAAGATTTTGCAACCATATAAGAGTGATGGGACGAGAAAAGTTTTTGTTAAAAGCATACGTATAGCAAATGGTGTGGAAGCTTTAAGTATCCAAAGATTTCGAAGCATACTATAAACGCTTCCTGCGACAGCATTAATATGGTCGGACCAAGTAAGCTTATTATTAAAAATTATTCCTAAATTGGTTGCAAAGATTGCATAATCTATAGGATTATTATTATTTATTTTTATTTGAGGACAGGCAAAATGTCTTCTTAATTTAGATAGGCAAATACATTTAGATTTAGAAGGGTTGATACATAATCTATTGTAACTAGCCCAAGTGATAATTTTGGTTAAATCTTCATTGATTGCATTTACACATGAAGAAATATCTGAAATATTGCAACTGTTATGGAGCTGCACATCATCAGCGTACATATGAATTCCACTACTAATTGATATATCAGGTAAGTCATTTATGTAAAGACAAAAAAGGAGAGGACCAAGTGTTGAACCCTGCGGAACACCTCTATTGACATAGAGGGAATTAGAAATATTACCTTCAACCTTTGAGAGCGGTTGATAAACACGATGATATAAGCTTACAAGCCGCCTTGGAAAAATAAAACAATTTTTCGAGTTTATTAATCAAAATTTTATGATCCACTGTGTCGAATGCTTTACTGTGGTCCAGGAGAATCAAAAATGCAACCATACTATTATCAAGTTTTGATCTAAGATCATCCACTACATCAAATAGAGCTGTTACGCAACTTCTGCCCTTCATAAAACCGGATTGAAATTCGCTGAAAAAATTATTACGCATAAGATACCCGTTCATTTGTTTACATAAAAGATTTTCTAACACCTTGGACAAAAAAGGAAGGATGGCAATTGGCCGAAAATCATTGTTGCTTTTGGGAATGGGTATGATATTTGATAACTTCCATTCTACTGGGAACACAGATTTCATAAGAATAGAGTTTTATAAGTGTGTTAGGAACGGAAAGAGCTTAGGAATTAAGACTTTTAAAAAAATGGAATTTATCTCATCCATACCAATTGCATTAGATTTCACTGCAGTGAAACTTTCTAATACTTCAATCTGACCAACACAACGAAAACTAAATGGATTTTTAACTGAGGCAAAGGAAATGTCTTCATACATATTTTTCAACGGAGACAAAACTTTTATATTTAAAAACTAATTATTTAGCATGTTTACATCAACATCATGACTACATTTCGAAAGTCTATAATGACCAATGCCAATTTTTCGGATTTCTTTCCATTTGGATTTACTGTCAATGGCGGATGAAAATTTTCTTTGGTAAAATAAGTACTTCGCTGATTGTATACACTTGGTTACTTATTTACGGGCAGCTACATGTAATTCCTTGAGATAATTTGTTTTTAACCTTTTCCAACGAGAGTAGGCTTCATCTCGTTGTTATATTTTATTTTATTATTTAATTAGAGCATTAAACCAAGGCGGTTGATTGTGTTTAACACGCCTGGTTTTTATTGGCACACACATGTCATATAGAGTTTTAATATTACCTTGGATAAATGAAAGTTGATCATCAACACTCTCAAAAGAATAAATTCGTTCCCAGTGAATCCTATCGATTAAACAATGAAGCGTTGTAAAGTCAATATTATGCAAATCACGATACGAAATAAAAGTGTCATCGCTGCGTGCAGAGATATCATAAGTTAAAAAAAGCATATCGTGATTGGAAAAGACTGACACTGAAAGTTGGTTGCGTTTTTTGTTAATTGTTTGCAATAAGTGATAGTTGCATAAAGTCCATGTTAAACAGATTGGCGAGTCTGAAATGGTACAATTCTTCGTTGCATAATTCTTCATCCTTTACTAACTCATTTACTGTTGACTAAAGACTATCAAACTTGAATTTTGCTATGTTTAGACTCTGTTTAACGATGCTCATTGTTGAGTTTGTCACTGAAGTCTGATCCCTTACAAGTTTTAGCATAAGTGAATCGTGTTCTTGTAATTGAGTAATGGTTGATGACATTTTCTCTGCACACTCTGAATCAAGTACACCAAACAGTCAATGTGCAACATTTCCGATAAAATCAATAGCACCTCCTTGTATAGAAATCAGTTATCAAGGCTTAAGTCGGATTTAATATGTTGTAAGTGTTCAATTATGTTCATGCAAGATTTATTGGACCTCATTTTTTTTAAATCTATTTTAATGATTTAGTGCCACTTGCAAAAATGTTGTATCAATCCAATATGTTAAAAGATTGTAACATGATTCCATTGACTTGTGGATGTATACGTCGATCCTATTTCTTCAAAGTTAATTCCCAGCTGAGATCCAAATTGTTTGTAAAAAATCTACGTTCCCGTGATCGTTGGTAAAATAAGTAGCAAAACCAGCAATGATGTACATATATTATTGATTTGAAGTATTATTGTTTTGCGTTTGGGATCGCTGTTTTGATCTTTCTCTTGGATATCTGAATTTTAGCGTTTGAGTTCGGCCTTTGTGAGTTTGATTGTGGATTATCTTCAGGAGGAAGCAATGCAAGACGAGTTATAGGCCTTTAACATATTCCAGATGCAGTTTTTACATCCACAATCTGAATGGATCCATCATTTCCATTATAAATATTCAATATACATGGCTGATGTATAAGAGCCTCATCGATCAAAAGGTGTTCTGGAGTTAATGCATGGCATAGTGTTATCCTCCTTAATGAAAACCATATCTCCCGGCTTGATATTAGTACTTACAGTTTTCAGCTTATGACGTTGTTGCAATTTGTGAAAGTATTTACTTGACCATCTTTTCCAAAAATTCATTATTTATTCTTGAGACTATTTCCCATCGTGGTAGAAGTGACTTGGCTGCAATGTCTACCTGAGATGTAAGAGCATCACCGATCAATAGATGTCCTGGAGTTACTGCAGAAATATTCGAAGGGTCGTTAAATATAGGTGTTAATAGACGAGAATTCAAGATCTCTTCAATCTCTTTAATTTCCGTTTCCAATTCTTTATATGTTAGTGAAGTTGTACTTAAGCTTCGAACCAGTAAGCATTAGTTGATAAATCACTAACCAATTCAAAATGAACAGTCTTTTTCGCAAAGCAACAAAATACTACACATATACCATTGTTGGTCGTTTTCCTCGTATTTTGTAACACATCCATATTGGTCTAAAATAATCAACGCCTGTGTTAATGAATGGACGTGCAGGTGAGATCCTGTCTTATGGGAAGTTTCCCAGTTTCCTGTTGACGTAGGGTTTGACGGGCCTTGCAACATTGTATGCATTTCTGCACTGTTGCTCTTGCAACGGATTTACCTTTGATCGATCAGAACCTTTGCCTCACAATTCCTAACAAAGCTTATGGACTGCAGTGCTTGTTTTCTTCGTGCACTGATTTAAATAAACTAGTGCATCATTGTATGGCAGAATCATTGGATGTTTTGCATCGTAGTATAAATTAGACTCATCCAATCATCCTCCTACTCGCAGGATGCCTTCATTATCAACAAATGAAGTTAACTAAGAATTGGACTGGTTTTTGCGAGCTCTTGTTGTTTATTTAACTGCTTTATTTCATTAGAAAAATCATTACTTTGGATGGCACGTGTAATTATTCTTAGTGATGTCTCCAGTTCTTCTGTACTTAAAGCATTCAACTGTATTGGTGGTGAATATTTATTAGATTTTTTAATAAATCAGTTAACATATGCTATTATTCGTTGTAACTTCATATATGACCATTTATGATCGACGTTATATATGTAGCTGTAGTTGCTTATTGTCGACAAAACAACCGTTGAATCTTTCTTTCGTTTAAGATGAAGAAATTTGTAAAGTTGGCCGAAATTCCGCTGGATAGCATTCTTGCCTTCCATGTAAAAATAATGGCCCTAAAAACCATAAATGACACTTTGAAAGTGCTCTTGCTGATAAACCTCTTGAGAGAATATCTGCTGGATTATCCTAGGATAAGACACGTCGCCATTGTTCTGGAAGGGTTAATGTTTGAATTTTTGATATCCTGTTGCCCACAAATATCTGGAAAGAGGATGATTTTTAGTGTATCCATGACAAGACAATTTCAGAGTCTGTCCATAAGAGGATAGCTAAGCCTTTTAGTTGCATTACCTTTCGAAGACATTGAGATAATCATAGTTTTTATCTTGGTAATGTTTGCCTTTTAATTGGCGAGACGCGAGACTTCGGACATACAAATTTTGTTATTATTCTACCGCCTTATTCTGTTGACCGAATTGTCTTTAAAAGTCCAAGTGGATCGAAATTTTTGCCAAATCAGAATTTACTGTACGTTTAGTAATTTTGTCAATAGGTTCAACCTTTACATTTACACAAAAGTAGTCAGCTTTAGGCAGCCATATTAGACCCAGAATTTTAATAGACTCCTTCGTTGTGCTATTTGAGTCTAGATTAGCGTCCCGATCATCTTTTGGAATGTTTTGAAGAAGTTGTTTATTTGCACTCCATTTGCGAAAAATAAAACCATGATTTTTAAGTATGTCAGCTAGTTGCCGCTGTGTTTCGATTACAGATGTAAAGCTGGTTGATACTGCAAGGCCATCGTTTTCATAGAAATTGTCCTTTAACATTTGAGCATCTAGTGGGTAATCAGTTCCATTGTTGAAGGCAATCTGTTGAAGACATCTTGTCGCCAAATATGGAGCCGCCTGTGTCCCATATATGACAGTGTTGAGTTGATAATGTTTTTCGGAGTCGAAAGGTTACTTCTCCATAGGATAATCTGGTATATTCTGATATCTTTATATACTAAAATTAGGCGGTACATTTTTTCAATGTCTGTAGTGAAGACAAACCTTGGTAAGCGGAAACAGATAGGTATTGAAAATAGATAATTTTGGACAATCGAGTTAGTGTACATTAAGTCATTAAGTGAATAGCCGGATGTGTGAAATTAAATGGTTGGCAGTTGATATATATTTCTGTAATGTGTCTCATTTGTTCATATTCATTAAAAAAACTTATGTACTGATCTCTGGTTGATGGATCTTTCATTAATCTTCGTTTAAGACTAAGAAATCGTCTGTAAGCTCTTGCTTTAGAGTCTTTTAATGCAGAAGTATTCTCGAGAAATGGTAACTTGACAACAAAACGTCCTTCATAGTTTGTTTTTGTGTTTTGAACAAACAGTAATTCACATTGTTGTTCATTTTTTTGAATTCCTTCCTCAGTTGTTCCATCCTCTTCCAATCTCCACAGCCGCTCAATGACGTCACCTAATAACTTGTCGTCGAAATCTTCTGTCTTATTACTGAAAACTGCAAAAGTTGCAGCGTCATTAGCAGCAGAACTTGAAGTTATTTTCCCGCTTATGATCCATCAAAGTGATGTTCTTAATAAGATTGGAAGATCGCTTAACAATTCTATCTTTTCCCTTTGTATCAAAATAAAATAATATTTGGCACCCAACAGAATGTCCACCCTGCCTGGTTGATTGAAATATGGTTCAGCTAAATCTAAGTTCAGAATTTTCCATTCCGAAATATTAATATGCCGACTTGGTTGAAGGGAAATAATTGTCGGGGTAACGAATGCTTTTAAACTGGTTTCAAATTTATTTTTTCTTGGTTGTAGTTTCACATATATTCTCCTTGTAACCCGCTTCTTTCCATTTTCTACACCATCAACACGTAACGACGCTGTTGAAGTTGAAACACCCAACCTTTTAATCCCTTGCTCGGTAATAAGGTTTATCTGCCATCCAGAATCTAGATCCGCTCGGAATTCTGCTGATCTTCTATTAGGTGCTGTTATTTTTACTCTTGCAGTTGCAGGTATTACATAGAAAATATCACTGTTGCAATTGAAGTATTTGGTTTTAAGTCAATACTTAGAGCAGAAATGCAAGGCTCCTTGAATCGTGGATTAAATTTTGATTTGATGTGTAATAACGTATTGTGTTTCTTGCTGCATTTTTTGCACGAGCTTGATAAACAGTCTTTTGAAGAGTGGTCGCCCTTGAAGCAGTTGACGCTCAGTTTTGAGAATGTATATATCTTAGCTTTTATGTTTCTGATAAACTTAAGAATTTTTAACAGTGATATAAGGCATTATTTCTGGTAAAATAAGCGGCAAAACCGACAATGTTGTACATATTGGTTGGGTTCGCTGTTTTGATCTTCGACTTGAATATCTGAATTTTTGCGTTTGAATTCAGATTTTCTGAGTTTGATTGTGGATTATGTTCAACAGGAAGCAATGCAAGACAATGTATAGGACTTTTACATATTCCATATTCGGTTTTACATCCGCAACCGGAATGGATCCTTCATTTCCATTATAAATTTTCAATATACATGGCTTATGTATAAGAGCCTCATCCATCAAAAGGTGTTCTGGAGTTAATGCAGACATATCCGAAGGGTCGTTAGATATAGGTGTTAATGGACGGGAATTCAAGATCGCTGCAATCTCTATAATTATCGTTTTCAATTCATCATATGTTAGTGAAGTTGTACTTAAGCTTTAAACCAGTATATTTTTAGCAGATTTTAATGCTCCTTCCCAAAGTCTTCCAAAGTGGTATTGTATTCCCTTTGAACTACGGGTTAGGCTCTCGATTCTTTACCATTCTTAGAAAATACTGTTTAGGAAAGTTCAGTAAGTTTATTGCTGGCTATTGACGTAGCTTTGGACGGGCCTTTTAACATTGTATGCATTTCTGCACTGTTGCTCTTGCAACGAATTTTCCTTTAGTTGGCCAGAATATTTGTCTCACAATTCTTAACAAACTTATGGACTGCGGTGCTTGTTTTCTTCGTGAACTTATTAAAATAAACGTTTTACTAGTTTATCATTGTATGGCAGAAACATTGGATGTTTTGAATCGTAGGATAAATTAGACTCCTGCAATCGTCCTACTCGCAGGATAACTTTATTGTCAACAATTGGAGTTAACCAAGAATTGGACTGGTTTTTAAGTTCTTGTTGTTTGTTTAACTGCTTAATTTTATTATAAAAATCATAACTGTGTATGGCACGTATAATCATTCTTAGTCATGTCTCAAGTTCTTCTGTGCTTAAAGCATTCAACTGTGTTGGTGGTGAACATTTATTAGAAGTTCGTTGTAATTTTTTTTATGACCCCTTATGATCGATCTTATATATGTAGCTGTAGTTGCTAATTGTCGACAAAACAATCGTTGAATCTTTCTTTCGTTTAAGATTAGAGGAAATTTGTAAAGTTGATCGAAATTCTGTTGGCTAGCATTCTTGCCTTCCATGTAAAAATAATGGCACTAAAAACCATAAATGACACTTTGAAAGTGCACTTGCTGATAAACCTCTTGAGAGAATATCTACTGGATTATCCTTAGATGAGGCACCTCGCCATTGTTCTGGAATAGTTAATGTTTGAATTTTTGGTATCCTCTTGCCCACAAATGTCTGGAAAGAGGATGACTTTTTAGTGTATCCATGACAAGACAAATTTAGAATCTGTCCATAAGAAGATAGCTAAGCCTTTTATTTGCATTACCTTTCGAAGACGTTGAGATAATTCTGCAGCCAAAAGTGCTGCACAAGGTTCTTATCTTGGAAAAGTTTGCTGTTTGATTGGCGAGACGCAAGACTTCGCACATATTATTCTACCGCCTTATCCTGTTGACCGAATTGGCCTTAAAAGTCAAGTGGATCGAAAATGTTTTCCAAATCAGAACTAACTGTACGTTAAGTAATTACGTCAACAGGTTCTTCCTTTATCTTTACACAAAGTTAGTCTGCTTTAGGGAGCCATATTAGACCTTGAGTTTTAATAGACTCCTTCTGTGTGCTATTTAGGTCTAGATTAACCTCCCGATCATCTTGTGGAATCTTTTTAAGAAGTTGTTTATTATTTGCACTCCGCGACAGTTTAAATAATGTTTTTTTAGTATGTACGCTAGTTGCCGCTGTGTTTCGATTGCAGATGTTAAGCTGGTTGATTCTGCAAGACCATCGTCTACATAGAAATTGTCCTTTAACATTTGAGCACCTAGTGGGTAATCAGTTTCATTGTTGAAGGCAATCTGTTGAAGACACCTTGTCGCCAAATATGGAGCCGCTCATGTCCCGTATGTGACAGTGTTTAGTTGATAATGTTTTATTGGAGTCGAAGGGTCACTTCTCCATAGGAAAAGCAGGTATCTTCTGTCATCTTGATGTATTAAAATTTGGCGGTATATGTTTTCAATGTCTGTAGTGAAGACAAATCTTAGTAAGCGGAAACGGATGAGTATTGGAAATAGATCACTTTAAACGATCGGACCAGTGTATCAAAAAGAGCACGAAGTTAAGTGGTTTTGCTCTTTGGTTTTATTACTCAAGGGTGTGAAAAGAAATGGTTGGCGGTTGATAGCCATTTCTGCAATGTGTCCCATTTGTTCATATTTATTCAAAAAACTTATGTACTGATCTCTGGTCAAAGAATCTTTCATTAATCTTCGTTCAAGACTAAGAAATCGTTTGTAAGCTGTTGCTTTAGAGTCTCCCTATGCAGAAGGATTCTAACGAAATGGTACATTGACAGCAAAACGTCTTTCCTTGTTTGTTTTTATATTTGGAACGAATAGTGATTCACATTGTTGTTCATCTTTTGTAAGTCCTTTCTCAGTTTATCCATTGTCTTCCATTCTCCACAGCCGCTCAATGACGTCACTTAATAACTCGTCGCCGAATTCTTCTGTTTAAGTAGTGAAAACTTCACAAGTTGCAACGTCATTAGCAGCAGAACTTGAAGATATTTTCCCGCTTATGATCCATCCAAGTGATGTATTTAATAAGATTGGAAGATCGCTTAACAATTCTATATTTTCCCTTTGTATCAAATTAAAATAATATACGGCACCCAACAGAATGTCCACCCTTCCTGGTTCCTGGAATTTGAAGGAAAATAATTGTTCGAATGATGACTTTTTCTAAATTGGTTTCAAGTTTATTGTTTCTTGAATGTAGTTTCACACATATATATATATATATATAAATATATATATATATATATATATATATATATATATATATATATATATATTTACACTAGAGCTCCGACTTGCGTCGTCCCAATTTGCGTCGTTTCGATTTGCTTCGCTTCCTTTTTATTTCGATTTGCATAGTTTTGTTTCCGATTTGCGTCGCTTAAAACGGTTAAAGTTTTTGCGTCGTTTCGATTTGCATCGCGTTTCTTTGCTCCCTATTGACGACTCAAATCTGGGCTTTTTAATTTGGTTTCAAACTGCCGCTTATTACTTATATTTCTTTTTGAGGTACACTTGTTGTTCGTTTAGTGAAATTATTATTATGAAATTAGATTTACTTTCACATACTAGTTGCAATTGTTTTAAATTATTATCGGTTTTAAGTTGTAAGCTTAAAACCGTGATGGCAGGATCACTCTGTTATATTCAATAATTAAAAATAAAAACTTTATGAATGTTGTTCTGCTAATGTGTATTATATTTTAAATTTCCCTTATTTGATCCGGTTCAATGACTGAATCCTTCTCACGATTGTTTCTTACTTAAAATTATTTTCTTAAACTCTTTATTTGCAAAGTCAACTGCTCTACCAATACAAACGCAACTCACACTGTGGGAATATGCTGATAAGGCAGAATACACAGCGTGAATCTTTATAATTTTGTATATTTATACTTGTTATTATAACGGTCAAGTAATCGATATTTTGTGAAGCATTTGTCTATAACAGTTCAAAAGATAGGACCACATAGATCAATTTACGTCGCCTATGGGAAGTCCTTTAATTTTTAGATTAATTTTTGTATTACTTTTTGCTTTTGGGAGCTATATTGATACGCAGTTTTATTTTAATTTTGAAGGGGTTCCCTTCACGGTTCATAATATACGTAACTTATTTTAAAACGCGAAAAAATATCAAAATTCCCTCAGAGTTACAAACATAAAACATTTAACTGTATTGATCGCTGTGCAGAGCATCTTATTTACACATACCTGACGGAGTTTTCGGTTTAGAAATATTTTATAAGTAAACATTATAAGCCACTGCTGGTGTGCCATAGCCGATTAGTAAGACCCACTACAGCATTAACCTTACCATTTCAAGAAATAAAACAGTCTCCTCTATTGAATGAAACATCAAAGCCATTAGCACTCAGTTTTCGAACCGACAGCAAACTTCCGTCTAGTTCAGAAACAAACAGAACATTTTAAACAATAAGCTATTTGCCCTCACAAAATATTATGCAATCACTTTTATCTTTTGCCTTAAGCTCAGTACCATCAGCTATGTAAATTGTTTCAAATATTTGTTTATTAATTTTGTTGAAAAGGTTTCTTTACAGAACATGTGACACGTTGCATCTAAATCAATAAAGAAGTCACCATTTGATTTGTCTTCCTTAACACCAAAGAAGATACTCATGTTGTCATTTTTAACAATATTGGCACAGTTATACTTCGACTTTTG
Organism: Cistogaster globosa; assembly: GCA_937654795.1. Lineage (NCBI taxonomy): Eukaryota > Metazoa > Arthropoda > Insecta > Diptera > Tachinidae > Cistogaster > Cistogaster globosa. Next base: position 63,411,170 of record OW569404.1, read on the forward strand.
TTGTTGTTTCGATAAGATTTTACTCATACGATTCGGTTTAAAATGTCCGGGCTTACCACACAAAAAAAATTTTTGCCAACATTTTCTTGTTGACATTCGGATGATTTTCTTTTAAATTTCTGAAGTAATTTCTCCATTACCAGGTCAAGTATGAGATCATCTTCAGCACGCATTTTCAGTGATGTAATTAATGAATAGTAGTCTTCCGGCAACGTTCCCAACAAAAATGCAACAGCCTTGTGCTTCTCAACATCCTCACCCAAATCTCGCAGGCGATCCTTAATTGAAAGAAATTCACTGATGTGGTCTTCCATGGTCTGACCATTGACCAATCTTTTTGACGATATCTGTCTGAAAAGAATTACTTTGTTTGATATCGTTGATTTTTTGTGATGCCTTTTTAGAGTGTCACAATACTGCTTTGAGGTTTTCAATTGCTTTAAAAGCACCTTCTGGGATTCCTCTACCGACAAAACTATAACAGCTCTTTCCATCACATCACGAATTACCTATTTGCTATTCTGCACGGCAGGAGTATCACTAACAACAACGTCCGACAGCGCCCTCTCTAGCATCAACAACCCCATATTGAACTTCCACACAAGATAGTTTGTGTTTGAAAATTTTGGAACTGTGTGTAGTTAACATTCATTTCGAATTTTTTTTAACAACAAACACGAATTGTTTGAAAATCGTTTAATTGAGTAATAAGAGAGTTGTAGAAAAAATATATTTTATAGTAACAAGAATGGTGATGCTACTTGTTGCGATTATAAAATATAAATAACAATATAAATTTGTTATACCACATGTTTTTGTTAGGAGTCTGGCGAATTAAGTCGTGTCGAAGAATGCCTCGCAAAAGGGTTGACTGGTCAGTTTATGCCTTCCCTCTATAACAAAACTGAAGTTTTAAAGCAGCAGAAATGGTTATCCAACATTTGAAACAATAATTCTTAAAAAGAAAAAGATTTTAGCTTTCTATCTGTAACTGATTAAAAGTTTGGCAACATGCATTAAATTACATCAATTATAGGATCACCTTCTCATTAATTGGTTACTTGTTCTTATATCAAACAAGTTCCTTGTAGATTTTAGCTGCCCGTCTATAACGGTTAAGTCTTCAGCCACAAAGATTAAATTACATAAACTTTGGATACTCCATAAATTCCAAGTCCTAATTTTATACTTGCTGATACAGCGGACTAAGAAATATAGGTTCTTTATAAATTTCACCCGTTTGTCTAAACCAGTTTAACTGTTTTGCTATATACTTCAAATAACATCAACAATTGTAACACCCTTTAATTTATATTTTTAAATATTGATACTTTTGATTAAACCATTGGATGGGAAGTTCTGTAAAATTTGTATGTGTTTCTTTACAACGATCCACTCTCGTCAAACTTAGGTCCATTTAGGTCAAATTGTATCAATTATGGGAACACTCTTTAGTTTATGAATTAAAATTGCTTACTTATTCTAAAAGCTACCTCAGCAATATAAGTTCCTTGTAAATTTCAGCAGTCTGTCTATAACAGTTAAAAATTTTAGTCACAAACATCCAATTACTTTGACTATTGGCACACCCAGCAGACATAAAAATACAGTTTCTTTGTAAATTTCAACCGAATGTCTACAAGTGTTTAAAAGTATGCCACATATATACATTAAATTAAATGAGCTATTGGAGCAATCTTTATAATTTTATATATTTATACGTGCTATTATAACGGTCATAGTAATCGACATTTTGTGAAGCGTTTGTCTATAACAGTTCAGAAGATAGAGCCATATAGATCAATTTAAGTCGCCTATGTGGACAACCTTTAATTTTTAGATTCATTTTTGTATTACTTTTTGCTTTTGAGAGCTATATTGATAAGCAGTTTTTTTTTTAATTTTGGAGGGGTACCCTCCACGGTTCATAATACACGTAAAAACATGTATGTTGTATGTCGAAACTTTAAACTAATTATAAAGGGGGAAAATATCAAAATTGGCTCAGAGTAACAAACATAAAATAGCAATTCAATTGTTTGAAGTCAGTTAAAAAAGATACAAAATTGCTAACTTAGTTAAGAAAGAGTAACAAATAACAACAACAAAGTTATGTTTAAATTACAGCGAAAAAAAAAACAAAAGTAGTTTCCACATACATACTTTTACTTTCAGTTTTAAGTATGGAAAAATTTGTATTTTAAAAACAACACTTTGTTGATTTTTTTAAAATCTGGAGGGGTAGTGTTCAAAAAACGTATCTTGGGTGGATTAATGTTGTTTTTCTTAAGGCAAGCTCCTTTTGTTTCTACCGAAGCGATGAAACTATTTACAATGCTGGTATAATTTTTTAGATTGATGAGAATTGTTCGTGTTAACCACTGTACAAGTAGCAGTGACAAACGCTGTTTGTTTTCGACTGCAGCAATATGTTTCTAGCATAGCATTATATGTAATTGCAATTCTTACTACGCCCTTGTTTTGCAATTAGTTAAATAGGAATTTCCAACAATAAATAATTATGAATTTTAACAATTACAACGGATCAACACGATAATGAAGTTATTAAATTTGTAATGAAGTCTTTTTATGGTTTTTGTATTCAACCTTAATGCATAAAATATTTTTGAATTTTGTCATTCATATTAAAGCAATCAAATAAAGTACTTGATATTTAGTATTAAACAATTTAGAGTTTCGTTTCTATTTTTGCAAGTAGTAGCCTGTAAAAAAACTTACAGGCTCAAACATTAGTGACCCCGACGTGATATTGAAGGTCAAATAAGTTTCGTTTCGGTTTAATATCAATTTGGATATTAGCATAGAATTCCTTCTGGGTTCTGTAAAGCTCACATTTGGATATTGATTGTCAACTCCTTCAAAAGATCATGCCAGGTAAAAGTACAGTGTCCGCAAGCGAACAAGGCAGAGATGAATCCGATGTGTATCAATTGCTTATAAAAGTAGAATCGGTTAGCAAGCAATTAGCTAACATCAATAAACGCCTCACTACTAAAGAATTGAATAAGTTAGATGATGTCGATCTTTCAGTACGACTATATTACGTCGAAAGCTTGCATTCACACTTTCAACAGGTTGTGTCAGTTATTGAAGAAAAATATTCCAGTGAAGTGGACGGTAACATTCGTTCTAATTTTAAAGTGCCGTTTTTTTTTTTCAAGTTAAGGATAAAATCAAACGAAAAATTAAAGCTTACTGCGATTCTTAACCCACGCCTCATTCGTCGACTGTTCGTCAATTTTCTTTAGAGGAGACCCTAAATGTTCGTAAAACTAGATTGCATGAGTTGAAAATACCACAGTTTGGTGGTTCATATACGGAATGGCCCGACTTTTTCGCAATGTTTACAACAGTTATAGCAAATGACAACGACTTAAGCAAAATAGAAAAATTCCAACATCTACGTGCGTGTTTATTTGGTGCCGCATTAGATACAATTTCATGGTTGGACCTCTCTGAAGAAAATTATGACAAGGCCCTAGCGTTACTAAAAAATCGTTTTGATAATAAATTGTATAATTTTCAGGGTCATGTTAAAGGGATATTTGGACTGAAGGGTGTTGAAAGGGGTTTCGCTACAAGTTTAAGGCAATTAAGTGACAAATTCAACGTTCATATGAGAGCTTTAGAAACAATGTGCTCGACGAAACAAATTGCTGATGGTCTGCTAATTTATTTAATTACATTTAAACTTGACTTGCAATCACAAATAAAATGGGAAGAAGGCTTGCAAGTTGACCAATTTCTAACTTTGACGTCTATGACGGCCTTCCTCGAAAGTAGATGTCGCATGCTTGAGAATCTTGAAAACTCTTTGCTAACAAAGGTGCCGAATCAACCGGTGAGCAAAAAATCTCGTTAAAAATGTTTTAGTAGCTGCTTGTACAACAACTCAAATTTGCAACTTTTGTGATAACATATTGTTCACGTTTTGCCAAGCTTTCACCCGCAATAAGATATAAGGAAGCCGAAAAATGAAATTTGTGTCTTAATTGCTTAAGAAAAGGTCACAGATTAGTACAATGCAAATCTGGATCCTGTCGCTATTGTTCGACGAAGCATAATTTACTCCTGCACATGTATTACAATAGTAATTCCCCCTTATTAGGCAGTACAAACATTTCTGAGTCGAAAGAAATTTCAATCAAACAGCTAACACCATCTATAAGGCAATCAGCTGTCGTGTCGTCGTCATCATCAAATGCTGCACCCGAAGTTCTTGGAACGAATGATAATATAGCCACAGCGATAGTCTTTGTAAAAGCAAAATCTGAGATGTTAATACCATGTCGTGCAATTTTCGATTCAGCTTCCTAATTGAATTTTATTTCAAGCCGTCTCACACAACAATTGCAACTAGAAGTTAAAAAATCGCTTGCCTCTATTTCTGGTATTGGCGATGGTAGCGTTTTATCTGACAAGTCGCAACACAATAATTATTCTTTTTCGTTCGATGCTGTCGTTAAACCAACTATAACAGGATATCAACCAAATACAAAACTTGATATTAGTCATTTTAAAATTCCTAGTAATGTAAAATTGGCTGATTCTGGTTTCAATAAAACCGGACGGATAGATATTTTAATTGGCGCTAGCTTATTTTTTGAACTTATGGTTGTGGGTCAGATAAAATAAGGAAATAGTTTGCCAGTATTGCAAAAAACTCGATTAGCATGGGTGGTTTCCGGAGGAGGTGTATCCTTAAATAACTCTTTTTCATTAGCTACAGCATGTAAAGATGTTCTTACTACCGATAGCGAATCGTTAATTGATCTTGTAAAAAGTTTTTAGGAAATTGAAAATAATTTCGAACATAAATCAAAATTGTCAATGCAAGATGAACTTTGTGAGCAACATTTTAGACAAAATACAGTTCGACTGGAATCTGGAGAATACTCAGTTTGTCTGCCAAAAAAAAAAAAAACAAATATTACCGATCTAGGAGATTCATACGGACAAGCCCGTAGGCGTTTCTTAAATCTTGAAAGGAAATTAAGTAAAAATCAAGATATTGCAAAGCAGTACTCAACTTTCATGAATGATTACGTCAATTTAAAACACATGTCGGTAGTAAAAACTATTCCGAAAAACATTAAAATTAATTTTCTTCCTCATCACTGTGTTCGAAAGGAAGAAAGTACCACAACAAAACTAAGGGTTGTTTTTGATGGATCCGCCAAAACTTCAACGGAAGTTTCACTCAATGACACTCTTTATGCTGGGCCAACCATATAACCTAAACTATTCGAAATATTATTACGGTTTCGATTTTTCAAAATAGCGTTTGCATGTCACACCCAGATAACTTTCTTCAGCGCATATTGTGGAGAAATAGTAATAATGAAGATATTAAAATTTACAAGTTGGACACTGTCACTTATATTCCTAAGCCCGCTGCTTTTCTCTCAATTCGTGCAATGCATCAACTTGCTATGGATGAAGAAAAGTCATTTCCAATCGGCGCTAATATTGTGAAAAAGGACTTTTATGTTGACGATCTGATTACTGGAGAAAGATCAGTAAAAGAAGTTACCGAAATTAGCCAGCAGGTAACAAATTTGCTAAAAAGGGGAAATTTTCATATCAGAAAATGGTGTTCCAACAACTTGTCTATTTTTAATGAAAATAAGCTCTCCGATCGGTCTGTATTATCATCTATTTCTCGTTTTTACGACCCGTTAGGATTAATTGGAGCTGTAATTACAAAAGCAAAGGTTTTTATGCAAAAGCTGAGGAAATTCAATTTAGATTGGGACAAAAGCCTACCTCAAAGTTTGCATTCGGCATAGGTTCAATTTATATCAACATTTTCTCTGTTTTACAAATTTATATTTCCACGATTTGTTTCCATTCCAGACTCGCTTATTCAAATACATGCCTTTTATGACGCAAGCCGTACAGCTTATGGTGCTTGCATATATGTAAGATCAAAGTTCGATGGAAATATTAAGGTCAAGTTGTTGTCTTCCTAATCAAGGGTAGTGCCTTTAAAGACGCTTACCGTGCCCAAACTCGAGTTATTGGCTGCACTGCTTTTAGCAGAGCTCCTAAACGAAATTGCAAATACTTTTGAAAACAAATACGAATGTCATTGCTGGTCAGATTCTTCAGTCACTTTATCGTGGTTGCGTCGGGATTCAGCAAATTACAAGATTTTTGTTGCGAACAGAGTAATTCGAATACAAATTTAACCTGAAGATATGCTGTGGTATCACGTTTCAACCGAACCGAAACCTGCGGATATTTTGTCGAGGGGAGCTACTCCCCAAAAACTTTTGAACTCGAAACTGTGTAATGGAGGGCCAGATTTTTTACATGGCGAGAGACTGTAAATTTTATAAATGAGCTTCCTGAGCGTCGCCGAGTTGCTTTAGTCGTTTTTTCTACCTATGATTTTTAGATAAACTGTAAATAATACACTTTCTTTCCTAAGATGCCACGAGTCTTTGCCTACCTTGGTAGATTTATAAAATTTAAAAGAGATGCTAAATATACTTAGGAGTTATCACCAGATGATAATAAAGTATTTATTTTTATTTATTTACATTTATTTACCTTATAATTACAAATTATAAAATAAATTTAAAAAAGGAAGAAGAGCAATAGCAACTTAGGCTTTCAGCTCAATAGATATTGAAGTATGTACATTGTTTTATTATTATTATTATTATTATAACCATTTTTTTTTTTTGGTTTTTTTTTTTTATACTGGGTAGGATTAAATTAAGTTGTATAGGTTTGACTCTTTTAGGAATTTGGTGATTAGTTCTATATTTTTTGAGGTAGGATGAAGAAGTGAAAATAGAGGATCGGAATTTTGAAAGGTTTTTCTTCTAAAGGTACTAAATTTCGGACAGTCACAGAGGAAATGGGAGGGTGTTGCAGGATATGAAATAAGACAGTTGTAAGAGGGCGTGAAGTTGGGGTTCAATAGTGAATCATGTGTTAATTTAGTGTGACCTAGACGAAGTCGCTCTAGTTTAATACTATCTAGCCTTTTGGGTAAGGTGTCATTTCTGAAAAAGTCATAGATTGTTTTGTGTTCACTGTTTATTGTTTTGCACCACGTTGAACATGAATTAAGTATTTTCAATCTGTTTTCTTGAACCAGTTCACGTTCTACCAGAGAGTCTAAGTCCCTGCGAAGAAAGTTTTGCGTCATCTCTAGTGGGTGATCAGAAGCACTCCTGGCGGAGTGGTCAGCAAATTCATTTCCCTTTATGCCACAATGACCAGGTACCCAAACTAATTTTATATCTGGAAATCTTAAATTAATTGCGTTTCTGATATTAGAAACGTAGTACCCATTATTTGATATATTCTGAATTGATTTTAATGAAGAAAGAGAGTCGGTACAGATTGCGAATTTTCCGCTTTTACCCCTTACCAAAAGTATTGCCTCGTGTATTGCTATAAGTTCTGCGGCATATATTGAGCTGTTTGGAGGAAGAATGGAGATCTTTATTATGCTGTTCTCTGTAGTGATACTATACGCTGTAGAGCTATTTGTTTTTGATCCGTCAGTAAAAAGAAATTTGTAGTCAGTTAGTTCGTCCTTTATTTCTGCAAACATAACTTTATGTTCAGTTGAGTTCGTTTCCGTCTTTGACCGCTCATGAAGGTTAGTAATAATTGAAGAGGAATCTAGTGTCCAAGGAGGGAGTTGTTTAGATTTATGTACATTCGTTGTCAAAGGTAAATTAAGCTCCGTACACTTCTAAATACACCTGTATATAACAGATGGACACTTTGGTATCTTCTTTGAATTTTTCAGCTTTTTTGCAATCTGATAGATAGGCGAGCTTGTGTTGTAGAGAAAAGTCCTAAACAGCTTCGCTGTGTAAATTTCTCTCTGTGCATATAAGGGCTTTGTGTTTGTTTCATAGAGCATATTGGATATAGGCATGGTACGAAAAACGCCTAAAGATGTTCTTATGGCCGCGTTTACGAAGGAATCCAGTTTTCTAAGCTGAGAACTAGGTGCAAATCCAAAAATTTGTAGCCCGTAATTTATCTTTGAGAGAATGAGCGCTTTTGAAATCGAAATAAGGGTTATGGAGTTACAGTTAAATCTAGAGCTCGCTAGGCATTTTATGACGTTTAATCGTTGTGTCAGTGTGGAATTTAGATAATCAATATGGTCATTCCATTTGTAACGTTTATTTATTATTATGCCAAGTATTTTCATTGAGCTAACTTCAGAAATAGTAATACCTGTGGCTTGAAGTCGAAGGTTACAGTTTTTGAGCCTACACACATGTAGGTAGCTGCATTTGGTGGTGGAGAGTGAAGCCCCAGATTCATTGCACCAAGCCTTGATTTCATTAAATAAAGGGTTTATGTCTAAAACAGCGTTTTTTCTTCTATCCGATTTAATAATCAAATTGAAATCGTCAGCATATGCACAAAAATCTATTTCTTTATGTAAGGAAATTATTGAGCAAAGTTTGTTGTAGGCGATAACAAAAAGAATAACCGATAATGGCGATCCCTGTGGGATTCCATTATGTAAAGGATATGGCTGGGAGTAACAGTTATCTATGCGGACAACTATTTTTCTGTTTGTCATGAAATTGGCTATATACCTTATAATTTTGGGGCCTATTTTCCATTCCATAAGCTGGTTAAGAACCGAGTGAATCGAATGCTCGTTCAAAGTCTAGTGATATTATAGTTGCATGTTTTCGTAACGAGAGGCAATTTGCAATCTGATAGTCAACAAAGAGAAGACTACCAGTTGTCGAGCTCCCCTTTTTAAAGCCAAATTGTCGGTTATTGAGAAGCTTGTTTGTAGTAACAAACAACCATAGCCTATTAGCAATGATTTTGTCTAATATTTTAGATATACAAGGGTTCAGCAAGATAGGACGGTAAGAGGTTTTGTCTTTACCCGCTTTATGAATGGGAATGACTATACTGGTTTTAAGCTGTTGGGGGATGTAGTTATTAAATATGTTGTTGAATAAGTTTAAAACTCTAAGTTTAATTTTTAATGGTAACATTTTTAGCATGGTATAGGATATTCTATCTAATCCAGGAGTTCTTCCTGTAAGGTTTCCTAAATTTTTGGTAAGTTCTATCATTTTTATACTTCCCTCAATCGTTAGAGACTGGGAGCTAGGTAAGCTTGTGCAGTAGTTAAGTAATGCATTATGTTTGTTGTCTTTGTAAGTGTCTGTGAAGTTTGAGTCGGATGAAATGTTAGACCAGAATTTTCCAAATTCTTGACTTATTTTCGTTCTGTCAATAGTAATCTCATTAGGATTGTCTAATGTACCAATGCCATGAATGCTTTGAGTTGCTTTGTATCCGGTAAAATTACGAATGTTTGCCCATATTTTGTCCAGGGGGGTTTTTGGGTTAATTGCTGTTGTTAGGAAGTTGATGGATTCCTTTTTGGCGATTTTAATTTTTCTTTTGTATAATGCATTTAGTTTCTTATAGTTAAGTAAGTTTGATTGGTTAATGTTTCTTTTAAATAAGTGCCAAAGTCTGTTTTTTTTCCCTTTGATTTTTTCTAAATTTTGATTCCACCAGGAAACTCTTCTTGGCTTATTGCTAGACTGTGGGATGGATAAGTTAGCAGCTTTTATTATTGTCTTGCATATGTTGGCAGTTTCTTTATTTATATTAGAAGTTATTGGTCTCTGATTTTCAAATTGAGTGCAATAGCCTTGGAACTTGTCCCAATGGGCGTACTTTAAGTTGAAATTAGGTTTAGGTACAGCAATTATGGTACTAGTTATGGGAAATAAGGATATAATTATGGGAAAGTGATCACTTCCCTAAAGGTTGTCTTCAGTTTTCCATTTAGCTTGGGAGGCAAGATGTGAGGAGCAAAATGTTACATCTATGTGTGAAAATGTTCCGTGAGTATTTAAATGTGTTGCGGATTTGTCATTTAGTAATACAAGGTCAGAGTTTGTAATGTAGTTAAAGAGTGTAGCGCCCGCGCTGTTATTTATGTTAGATCCCCAGCTCTTATGTGAGCTGTTAAAGTCTCCTGTGACTAGTGATTGAGTGATTGACGTAAAGATATTATCTAGATTTCTAACGGTAAAACTTGGTGGGGGTGGTATGTACGAGTTGAATAAGTTGAATTTATTTTTGGATATTATTTCAACACAAACTGTATCAAAGACTCCTGAAACAATTACTTCTTTATGCTGTACGGACTTATGAACCAGTATTGCAACCCCTCCATATCGGGTACGAGATGTATTTTTTACGTATATAATATAGTTAATAGGAATGGGGATATTGGATAGTGAATGGATATAGGTTTCTTGAATGCAGATTACTTTAGGACAGTATGTCTTAATTAATATCTGTAATTCGTTAAAGTTATTTAAGTAACCGTTCATATTCCACTGTATAAGGTTAAATGACATCAAAAATTTTTAATAAATTCAGTACCAACATAATCAAAATACTTATTGACATTAAATGGAAATAGTGAACTTCCTTAATAAAAAACTTTCGATATAATGTGGAGTGATAATTTAGAAAGAGAGTATAGCTTAACTTAAGAGAGAGCATTAAAAAGTCATGTTTAAAGAGTATGAGAATGTAACAATTAGTGAGGATAAAAATATAAGCTTTTACTAAAAGAAGAACATACGGAGGGTAATATATGAGTAATGATAGTATTCTTTTGTATATATAAATATTTGAGCAAATAATAAAGAGTAGTTTTTGTTTAATGAGATAGACCGTTTTGCTAGAAAGGAAAAAGTTTAAAGTGATAAAAAGTTTGTATATAAATATTGTATGAATGAGTTGCGTAATAATATGTATGTATGTATAGTTTTTTAATTCAACATTATTTTTGCATTGCTGTATTAATTTTAAACAAGCTGTAAAGTGGGTAAACGTAAAATTCAGAGTGTATACAACGTTTCTTGTTTGTTGTAAGAAATACAGCGATTATAAAATAATTGTTATGGAATGTTTAAAAGATTTTTTTATATTGCATTTTTGGTAATTGGTTGTTTGAATTTTGAGTTTTATAAATAATATTAAGAGAAATATTGAGCGAAAAAAAATATAAAGTGTAAGTGATGTTGAGATTTTGTTATTGGTCCTAATGAGGATACTTACAATATTACAGAATCCATGATGTATCATTTTTATCTATTTGCTAATTCTTTTCGATTTTCTTGTAGCTTCTTTAATTTTCTGCTTCAATCTTTTCGAGGAGTTTATGGGTAAAATAATTGGGTTATTTCCTTTTAAGATTTGGGAAGAGTTACTTATCTGATCAGTTTCCATTTCAGACGTCGAAAGGTCAATGTCGCTGACAATATCAGTATAGTCTTTCACAAATCTTGGGTTTGGTTTTTCAACTGAAAGTTTTTCTGGTGGTTTAATTATTGCGGAGGAAGTTGAAGGTTTGTCGACAATGTTTGATTTGGTTATTGTTGAGTATAAAGTTGTGTAATGGTTAGCATGACGTTGCTTATAAATTGCTGCGGCTCTTTTTTTACCTACTTTTTCTGTTGTAGCAATGGCTTGAATTTCTTTTTCTTTTAAAAATATAGGACAATTTCTGTCATTAGTTGCATGTTTCGTGTCTTCCAGATTTGAATTTAAACAATTAACACATGATGGTGGATAAAGTAGGTACTCATGTTTTGATCCGTAACATTCAGTTTGTACGTTTCGCTGCTGAATACAAAGCATTAAAAGAAAAGACGAATATACCGTCATCAAGTAAATTATATTCACTTACGCCCTTTATGGATGCAGAAGGACTAATAAGAATTGGTGGTCGTTTGCAAAATTTGTTCTTAAATTTTGAAGCAAGGCATCCAATCATTCTGCCGAAAGGTCATGCTGTGACAACAGCACAACGTATTTTCACCAGAATTTTTGCATGCCGGGCCGCAGTGTTTATTAGCAAATATTCGACAACAATACTGGCCTATTGGAGGTAGAAAAACAGTAAGCTCAATAATAGGAAAGTGCATCACTTGTTTTCGGTGAAAACCAAGTGTTACCCAGCATTTAATGGGAAGTCTGCCAGCAGATCGTGCAACCAAATAAAACATTTAATACAACAGGAGTTGACTTTTGTGGGCCATTTTTTTACAAATCTGAAATAAGAAGTCGCCCTGCAATAAAATTTTACGTAGTATTTTCATTTGCTTCTCAACAAAAGCGACGCACTTAGAGTTGGTGCAAGATTTGTCGATTTGTCCTGTATAAAGCGTTTTATATTAATTCGCGGAAAACCGAAAACTATACGTTCGGACACCGCGACCAATTTCGTAGGGGCAAGAAATGAATTGACAGAACTACGTTAACTATTCTTTGAACAAACGCACGTCGAAAAGGTACATAAACAATGTCTAGAAGATGGTATCAATTGGAAATTTATTCCTCCAAGGTCACCACATTTTGGAGGTCACTGAGAAGCAGCCGTAAATGCTGCAAAATATCATTTTTATAGAACTGTTGGACTATCCACGTTAACATTCGATGAGTTACGAACATTAGTATGTCAAATATCGGCTATACTTAACTCTAACATAAAATCCAGAGGACCTTGAGGTATTAACTCCAGCACATTTTTTGGTAGGCTCGCCTTTAACAGCAGTTCCAAAACCCGATTTAACTGAACTAAATTTAAGACATTTAAGCCGTTGACAAAGGGTTTGTTATATGCAACAAGTTTTTTTGAAGAAGTGGACTAAATCGTACTTCACACTATTACAAGAGCGATCAAAGTGGCGATCAACAACAACGCAATTCTCAAAGGGGGTGATGGTTCTTGTCAAAGATGAAAATACTTCACCCTTAAAGTGGTAGTTGGGACGTGTATTAGACTTAGTTTCTGGAAATGATGGAGTTGTACGAATGGCTATAGTTAAAACCTGCAACAATATAACTCGGCGAGCTATTGTTAAATTAGTAATTTTGCCAATTGACGTTGATTTCGTTGAAAATCATAGCTTTCCAACGAGGGAAGGATGTGCGTTGTAACCGTACAAGTAGCAGTGACAAACGCTGTTTGTTTTCGACTGCAGCAATATGCAAGGCGAATCGATTAGCAGGTGGCAGCGTAGGCGAATTCAGTATTTTTTGCTGGCGTACACCACTGTCAAACTCAATATATAAAAAATTTGTGTATATTTTTTGACAGTCGTGTACGCCAGCAAAAAATACTGAATTCGCCTATACAATATGTTTCTAGCATAGCATTAGGTCTGTCTGCGTACACATATTTTGCATCATTTTTTGCAAAACGTTGCAAAATGTTGCAAAATGTTGTCTGCGTACTCCAAATCTCTTGCAGCGAGAGAGCCAAAAAAAATTTTTTTTGACAGTTGGCAGTTAGAGAACTTGCAAAATGTTGCTGGAGAAATTTCTGCTTGCAAGATTTTGCAACTAGTTTGAACAGCTGTTTTTATTTACTTTTTTAATAAAATAATTTTTGTGAAAAAAATAACAATTGAAATTTAACAATGGCAGAGGTAAGTAGTTAGAATTGTGTTGATTTTTAATGTTTATAATAAATAATTATAACAAAACATTTTATTTCATGCTAGAAACGTCCAAATATACAGTGCGACTGTTATGTTAGTGAATTGGAGATGGCAGAACCGATAGAACCAGCAGAACTTTCTGGGACAAGCTTTGCAATTGAAGAGGCGAGTATTTGGAATTGTGTTATATGTAAGTGTATTTAAAGTATTATTAACATTACTTTATTTTCGATGCTAGAATCCTCCAAAGAAACAGTGCGTTCGTCGTGAAAACAGTGACATGAGGAAGAACATATTAGTTACTGCCATGATGTTGCTGGATTCTTCGTCGTCCGAGAGTGAAGAAGATGATTCAGAGCCAAAACACAAAACCACAAATAATAAATATAATAAACAATATCTTCATTTAGGATGCATTGATGGTACGCACATAGTCATCGATCCCCCGTCTACTTCTAAAGATGACTATATCGACCGGAAAGGCAATACAACAATTTGCATGCAAGGAATCTGTGACGAAAACAGAAAATTTATAAACGTTTTTGTTGGATACCCTGGGTCGTGTCACGACAGTTGGGTGTTAAAGAACTCACCTATCTATGAAAAGTTACCATCGTATTGTAAAGGTAAAATTGATTGTAAAAGATTTAAAAGTGTTATTAATTTAACTTTTTTATGCTTTCAGATTATTATTTGCTGGGGGATTCTGCTTATCCATGCAATAAATATTTGATAACTCCATACAAAGACAACGGACATCTGACAAGAGCTCAGATACAGTTTAATATAAAACTAAGCTCTGGTCGTGTCCGTATCGAACATACGTTCGGTATTTTAAAACAGAGGTTTAGGCAGTTATACTACTGCAAATTACGAGGAATAAAAAAATTATGCCACTTCATTAGAGCGTGTTGTGTTTTACACAACATTGCAAATGAAGATGACCTAAACTTTACATCCGAGATTTCACCAGATGTTGATGTAGAATTTCTAAATCATGACCAGGTTTCTCGAGGAAATAGTGTGCGAGATGAAATTTGCCAAGCAATGCAAATTCTGTCGGATAATAATTAAAACTCATTTCATTATTTTTAAAGAAATTTTTTTTAATTCAATATATACATAGTTGGTTTAAAGTACGGCAGTGTTTACTTGACATTTTAAATTCATTACTTTTTTATCTTATTATAATATTTTTGATTAATTTTTGTATTATATTTAATTAATTTTTATTTTTTAACTTTAAAATATATTTTAAATAAATAAATAAATCTATATATGTACATATATTGTTTGTTGGGTTGCTAAATTTTGAAATAGGCTTCAGTGCCATTTATGCAATATTTTTTTTTTTCGATTTTATTAGTCACTGTAAAGAAAAAAATCAAATAAAATAAATTACTTAAGTTCATTTAACAGAAACAACAAAAGTACTCACTCTTTTTTTAAAAGCAGAACCAATGATTCCAATAATGCTATTTTCCTGGCATCATTTGCTTCCTTTCTCTCTGCCCTTTCTTTCCTCTCTGCCCTTGCCTTCCTCTGCTCCTCTATATTAGCTTCTAATAGTTTGTACAGTTTCTCTTCATTGGCTTCCTTCTTCTCCGCATGCCTCTCTGCATTTTCTACGTACTCTTGTAAAGACGTTTTCCTTCGCTTAGAGCATGAAGCCGTCATATCCAGATTTTCTTTAAACGCAAATTTAAAATATACACATGTAAATAAGTAAATAAAAAATAAATAACCACCTTGAAAAGAATTCGGGGGTTCAGATACGCTGCAGTTGTTTAGGCTGACCTCCGTTTCACTATCCAAAACGTATTCAGGATTTACCGATCTTTTCTCCCGAAGCAGGTCATCCAATTCGCTATAAAAATGCAAACAAAATAACTAAAATAATCATCAAATATTTACTTATCTTTGTTTACCTTTGGAAAGGGCACGCTTGTCTACTTCTTCCAGTTTTCTTATTATTAAGCTGCGCCCTTTTATATTGGCGCTCCAACGTAAAATATCTCCCCTCCACCTGGGAGGCGTTGAAATTGTGTCCATTTGCACAAAGCTTTGCAGCAATGGCCACCCACATTTGCCGTTTGTTTTTTAGGTGCAGTGACTTACCCACTTTTGGACGCAGCTCCTTGACCAAACTAATTAACAATTTGGTGGATGCATCCAGCCAAATTGTTTTTTGAGCGTCCATCTCACTGTCGTCGTTTGGTGAAAATATAATTTCATTGTATTCATGCATGCCCGCCATTTGGGCTGCAAGAGCTTGTCTATATTCTTCGTCTGTAAGCATAAAATATATTTTCAAATACTAAAGTTGTAATTTCATTATACTTACCATCTTCAACCCTTTTAAACGTTCCTGGCGAGCACTTCACTTCCAAATTATTTTTCTCCGTCGTCAAGCTGTTGGAGGGCACTGCATTGGGCATTTCATTATTTTTTTCCATTGTTAAGCTGGCACTATGTTGGGCAATATAAGTAAAAGAAGTTTTATAAAAAATCCGACAAATAAAACTAAGAACTAAGAAGAAATTAAACTTACCAAATTAATAACAGTGTAATAAACAAGTTTTTTTTTTATTTACAACACTTTAGGAGCACTTTAATTAATAATTTCTTGAATTACCGCGAAAATTCACTTTTGTGCATTTCTTTTGGTTTGTTATTTTAATTGTTTACACACCGATCAGCTGTTTTCTTGCAAGATTTTACTGGATACTGTCTGCGTACTTTTTTATATATTTTCAGCCGCAGAGTAAAATTGGTCTTACTCTCCCAACAAAAAATGACTGAGTATTAGCTACTGGAAAAGTACCCAGACAGACCTATTATATGTAATTGCAATTCTTATTACGCACTTGTTTTGCAATTAGTAAAATAGGAATTTTCAACAATAAATACTTATGAATTTTAACAATTATAAACGGATCAACACGATAATGACGCAAATAAATTTGTAATGAAGGCTTTTTATGGTTTTTGTTTTCAACCTTTATGCATAAAATGTTTTTGAATTTTGTCATTCTTATTAAAGCAATCAAATAAAGTAGTTGATTTTTGTATTAAACAGTTTAGAGTTTCGTTTCCATTTTGCCAAGTAATAGCCTGTGAAAAAGCTTACAGGCTTACAGGAAAGAAATGGGATGAACATTAATGTGATTCTACTGAACAACACCAATATTTTTATTAGTTTATCTTGTGTTTCTTAAATTTCTTAAGTTATAGTAGTTTTTTTTCATAACCACGCGATAATTGTATTGAGTCACCAAACAAAGTTACAGATATGCATATAACATGTATTCCAGAACTTTTAAATAAACGACGAAATTCATCAAATTTATAACAAAGGCTTTTATGAGCAAATTTTGAGTATATGTGTTATACCTTATTTTCCTATAATTATAAAGTAAATGGAAAAAATGAGTAAAGGTTTTAAAAAATTTTAAAAATATTATTGCGATGATGTGTGTGAAAAAATAATAAACACAAAGAAAGTAAAACAACAAACAAACGAAACAAAATAACAAAGCAAACAGTTTCTTATAATTCATGACTGCAAAACAAAACAACCAACACAAATATATGTATGTCTAACATAACCAAACAAACACATGCTTTGTCTACAGCTAAATAATAATGAAAAAGAAAAAAAAATCAAGTAAGAAAGCTATATTAAGCACTACTATAGTGAAGTAGCTCCAACAAAAAAAAAATAACAAATATTGGAATGACGGAGAATTAACAAATAAGAAAAAAATTAAATACTATATAAAATTTTATAAAAAAATGTCACCGGCTCTTAATGGGTTAAGCATTTTTATTGCTACCCATATTGATATCTTACAAATATTGTGCAAAGTCGTCCTTTTCTATTTTATTCTTGTGTTTCACAAATACGCGAAAGTCTTTTTTTTACTTCTGAACTGAAAAACTACACAAATAAAACAATGACCAAAATTAGATTTTTATGCGTTGAAAAGAGACTAATGAAATAAATTTTAAAAACAAAATACTATATAAATATAAGGTATTCAATGAAAATTAAACAACATAATACATAAGTATAGAAAGAATTGCTAAACTATGAATTACTAAATTGCAAAAATACATGTTACATTGAAACCAGAATTAAAATTTGTCTTACAGTTCGAAAAGTATTTTTAATCTAACACAAAGTGTATTTAATTGATCTCACAATTAAAGCATTCTGAGTATAAGCTTTGGTGTGACCTTTTTTTTTATTACATATTATTATTATCCAAACGAGTTCCGTAGAGTATTCTAAACCAGTTTATATATATTATATAAGGCATTATTGCGTTACTTTTTTTGAAAAGAAATGAAGTAGAGAACATATGTAGGTAGTGAAGGAGAGTGATAGAGAGTTTCGTTATGTTCATTTCTAGAACAATGTTGCAGTGTTTCTGGCGTAAGTATGCACACTAAAAATTTTTGAAACTATAACAGCCATTCTATAAATTTTCATTTCGCCGACGATTTATATATATTATTATGATAAACCCTAATATATGTATATTAGAAATATTTAAACTGGGTTACAAGCCCAGGCTATTAGTAGTCAATATGCTAACAAAAATAATTTTAAAAAACTATAATTTCTCAAGAACAGTTGATTAAATAATATTTTAGTTGACAACTGCCATCTAGATATAGAAAATGTAAAAAATTCTGAAAACGAAGATATCCAAAAATACATTACGTTATACTTTGTTTAAAATAAATCACATGCAATAACTATAAATTTTAATTCATTTCACAAAATTGTTTTTTTAGGTATCATGACAACAAAATGGTAAACTATGATACGCAGAATGGGTTTAATGTAAAATCAACTATACACAAGGACGGCACTGTGCTAGAAGCTAATCCTTTAAAAAGTAACGATGTCATTAGTAAGGAAAATAAAACTGTTCAGTCGCTAAAGTTTGTGCAGTCTATTAGCTTTTTATTATCATCAACTGTGAGTACATTAACCATACAAAAAGTCCGATTTCATCATGCTGGAAATTACACCTGCGCTCCTTCTAATGCCAGGTCAGCAAGTACTTCAGTTCACGTTCTACAGGGTATGTGCATATGTTTTAGTTACTCTTAAAAATGCACTAAGTGAATTGAAATTAGGCGTATGTATATAAATATGTGTATATTTGTATATATATATATATATATATATATATATGTATGTATGTATATATATATATATATATATATATATATATATATATATATATATATATATATATATATATATATATATATATATATACTGTCTACTATATATATATGTACTATCTACTCTATATATTAAAAAATATATATTAAAAAGATACATACTCGATATTTTTTGGTCATTCAAGGAGCGTAATCGAACCTATCTGTTAAGATTCTTCTTTTTATGCATTTCATACGATCGTTTTCATCTTTAAACCGTATGGCTACAGAATCCATTACTTATATTTTCGATTAAGAGCACATACAATTAGCTAAACTTTCCTTTTTTAAATGTTTCTTTACATAATTTTTAGTGACTGGCCTCCAATTTAAAAAAACAAATCTTAGGCTGGTTTTTAGCAATCCCGAATATCGTAAAATGTATGTATGTTAAACTTTTTTCGTGAAGTAACTCAAAAAATAAATGTTGCGGTGACAGAAAATTAAAAAAAAAAAAAAATAAAGTACGATGTATAATTTTACATAAAAGTGGTTAAGCATTTTTTATAAATTGATAACCAAACTTTTTAATAAAAAAAATTCAGAGGCCCATAACTCGTAAAATATAAGCGAGCGCTAATTTTTTCTCTGAGACAAATAAGAGAAGAAATCAAGAACAACTCAATTTTGAGGTCTTAAAATTATTTATAAGCAAGTGCTGTATTCGGCTATGCCAAATTTTATTTTCCCTTCACCATGAAGGTAAATCTAGTTAAGTAAAGTAACTCCAATCCAAAAAAAAAAAAAAAAATATGGAGGTGACAGCGAATAAAAAAAAAAATTACATAAAAATATGATCGGCACCTAATGCGTTAAGCATTTTTTAAAATTTTAGTATTTTATTTTTAAAAGCTTTTAAATCATACCTATTGTAACATCTTAAAAAATATGTTGCACAATCGTACTTTTCTACGAAAAGTTCAGAAGAAGACATGGGCGAGTGCCAATTTTTTCAAATGATGTTTTTTTATTTCTTTTTTTTTTTTGTTTTTTGTAATTCTTTATAGTCCAATACATTGTTTTTGTTTTATTGGAGTTACTTTATTGTTCCAAATGATATAGAAAAATTAGAGGCAGGCATGGTGTTTTGCCTGCATGGACCGATTTTGCTGATTTTCAATACTAAAATTTTCGAAACAATGTCTAATCGATTAGCGTATTTAAATTTTCTCTAGCTCATCTAGAGCCTTTGCTTTCAACACCAACACATGCGGACATCGCTCATTCGAGTTCGCTATGCATAAGGACTCAGAATATATAAACTTTATGGGGTCGGAAATGGTTTTGTAGAAATTATAAAAGAAATGAAATTTTTTTTCTTTTTTATGGTGAAGGGTAGAACGATACATAATTAAACAAGTGCTGCATTCGGCTACGCCAAATCTTATATACCCGTCACCATGTATGAAAATATAGTTTAGTGACATTACTCAAAAAAACAAATATTTAGGTGACAGAGAAATAAAAAATTAAACAAAAAATATTTTACATAAAATTGTCAGCGGCTATTAATGGGTTAAGCATTTTTTTTTAAATTTCAGTATTTTCTGAAAGATCTCTTCAAAAGCTTTTAAATGATACTGTAATAAAGTGTGTAAAAATAGATCTACTTGTTTTATACTTCATTAAAAAAATCTACTTATTTATAAAATTATTTTGAAATCACCAAAGCACTGAAAATACTTTATTTGTACAACTGCTAGCATTTATTTTTTGTTATTATAGTTTCTTATTTTGTAAAATAAAGATTAATACGTTTTATTAAAATAATTCGTCAAAATATTTTAATCTCAACATATGGCGACGAGGATATACCACATAGAATAAAAAGGGAAACTAGATATGAACCCTCTGTCTCAAATTATTCAGCAGTTTCAAGAATCAAATCAGCAATTTATTACGCAGATTCATACACAGAATAAAGCGGTTTCGGAAGATGTTGTTTCAAAAAACAAAAACTTGCCGGCTTTACCATCATTTGGGAAATTTAACTTGGAAATGGGCAAATGGTCAACTTATTAGTTTCAAATGGATAATTTTTTTAAAGCAAATTCTATTTCAACGTTCCTGCTGTCTAAGCTGGGTTGGTGCCGATGTATTGGAATTGTTGCAAATATTATTCGAAGGTAAAGCTGAAGAAAAGTCGTACAAAGACTTAAATCATGCTGTAGAGGGACATTTTTTTAAAAAGCAACATATCTTAGCTGCTCGATTTAAGTTTTATAATCAAATGAGAATGAAAACAAATCAAAGCTATTCTGAGTGTATAGCAGAACTATGCGGAGCATCAAGCGATTGTCATTTTATATGTGGTAATGAAAATTGCAGGGAGTCTTATGTCGATAATAAACTAAGAGATATGGTCGTTTTATATACACCTCATGAGAAAATCCGTTCAGCTTGTCTTCAGAAATCAAATCCAACACTAGAAGAAGTGATACAAATTTGTAAGATTTTTGAAGCAACCTTTAATGCATATAATGAAATAGAAAACTCAAACGAATTTTTATCTGACATTCACACTATTCATCGGTCAAGAAATCTTCAAGATTCTTGTGTTTGGACAAATTCTGTACAGTCCTGTCTAGGTTGTGGTGTCATCAAAGAATTAACTGCTATCATGTCAAGAATAAAACAAGATGCAATAAGTGCAACAAATTGGGACACATTTCAAAAGTATGCAAATCATAAACTCCACTAAAAGAAAATTTTGCTGATAAATCTTATAAACGTCAAAGTGCACGTCAAATTCAAAACACATCATTTGAAGAAGCTTCAATAAGTCAAATAGAAGAAGTTAAAAAGTCATGATTGCGATTAAGGTAAACAACAAAAGTTTTATGTTTCAATTAGACACGGGGGTTCACGCTCTCTGATTGGCTTAGATACTTATAGGCAACTAGAAAGTCCATTATGCCATCCCACGAACCGTACATTGTGATCTTATGGTGGTGCTTTGCTACCCTTAAAGGGAACAATTAATGTTAAAGTAGAAATAGATAGCGAAACACAAGAACTTAACCTAATTGTTAAAAATATATTTGGATATGACTATTTAAACAATTTAAAATTAGGTTAGAATGTCCATATTATAATTTGCCAAATGAAGGTGCTTACAAATAAAAAGTGGATCCCGGGAGGAATTGGAATTGGCACTCAATAAAAATGTAAAAGACCTTGCTAACATTTTTTCTGAGGAACTTAGGCTCTATAAAACTTTTAAAGCTAATATAAAATTAAGGTCAAATGCTGTTCCGAAATTTATGAAACCTTATAACTCTCCGTTTGCATTATACGAGAAAGTTTGTGATGAACTTAGTCGTGTTGAGTCTAACGATATCATAGAATCAGTTAAATCTAGCCATTGGACCTCTCCAATAGTTGTAACAAAAAATCTTCTGGCTCTGTACGAATATGTGTGGATTTCAAAGCAACGCTTAACTCTCAAATTGATGTATATATATATCCTATACCACGAATCGAGGATCTTTTTCACAAGTTCCAAGGAGGCCAATATTTTTCAAAAATGGATTTGAGTTAAGCATTATAACAGAGAGAGTTAACTGATAATCCAAAACAAATTATGGTAATAGCAACACCTTTCGGTTTATATAGACATAAACGATTGCCTTTTGGAGTATCAAGTGCACCTGCAATCTTTCAATGATTTATAGTAGACATATAAGCAGGAATTACCGGATGTGCTGTTTATCTTGATAATATTATTGTTGCAGGAAAAACAAATGACGAACGTATTAATAATTTAAAAAACGTATTTCAAAAACTACATTTGCATGGACTTAAATGTACAATTGAAAAATGTTTCTTCGCCAGAGCGTCAGTTTAATATGTAGGTCACATCATTGACTCTGATGGTATCAGACCAACGAAAAAGCGATAAGATGCTATTCGAAAAATGCCAAAACCTTCAAACGTCAAAGAATTAGAAGCGTTTATTAGGAAAATAAACTACTATCGTAAATTTATTCCAAATTTTGCAAAGACTGCATCACCATTAAACGAACTACGAAGAGCAAATGTGAAATTTGTTTGGGGTGACAATTATCATCTAAGACTCTGAAACAAGATATTACAAATGAAGCTCCATTAGTTCATTATAATGATAAATACCCTATCGTACTGGCTACTGATGCTTCTTTGTATGGAACTGGATCTGTTTTGGTCCACAAATTTAATGATGGTGCAGAGAAACCAATTTGTTTTGCGTCTAAAACTCTTAATTCAAGTCAAATTAATTATTCCCAAATAGAAAAGGAGGCTCTAGCTATAATTTTTGAAATGATCAAATTTCACCCATACCCCTATGGTACACATTTTGAATTATTAACTGATCATCAAGCTCTTACGTCATTATTTCATCCATTTAAAAAACTTCCTGTTATGACTTTGCACCGACTTTAGCGATGGGCTATTACTCTTCAAGCGTACAATTACACTATAAAGTATAAAGCAACAGTTCATCATGCTAATGCAGATACCCTTTCAAGGTTGCCAATAGGTCATGATATAGAATTTGATAAGTATTAAAATGACATGTTTTGGATTGATGAAGTTTATAATAAAACTTTAGAAGAATTTCCTTTTAATGCAAGCGTTATATCTAAATTCACGAAAGAAGATAATACTTCACAAGTTGTTTCTACTTACGTTATGAGTGGTTGGCAGAAACATATCAATTCTGACAACATTATAAATCCCTATTTTATAAGAAAGCATTCAATTTATTCAGAAAAAGGTGTAATTCTTCTTCATAATGAACATTCGCGCGTAATAATTCCGAGCAATCTCCGTTCAAAAATTTTAAGCATATTACATGAAGGTCACTGGGGGGCAAGCAGAATAAAAAAGCTTGCTAGAAGATATGTATGGTTTCCTAAAATCGATGAAGAAATTGAGAAAATATCGAAAATATATTCAATATGTTAACAAAATAGCACAAGTCCAAAACAAAAATATTCATCTTGGCCTGAAGCTTCAAAACCTTGGGCAAGAATACACATTGATTTTGCTGGACTTTTCTTTAACAAGATGTGGCTTATCATTGTAGATTCATATTCAGCATCAACTATTACTGTCCCACAGAAATAGACGGACACTAATTGAGGGTTTACCAAAATAGAATAGAGGGTTCACCAAAAACTATAGTAAGCGACAACGGTACGCAATTCATATCTTCACAATTTAAACGCTTCTCTAAATTGAACTCAATAGATCATTTAACAACTGCACCATTTCATCCGGCATCCAATGGTTTAGCTAAACGATTTGTTCGAACATTTAAAACATCTTTTAATAAAATATATCAAGAAGAACCCAAACAAGAACAGACTTTGTACAAATATCTCGTAACATACAGATAAACTCCAAATCCAAACACAGGTAAATCACCAGCAGAGTTGTTACACGGTCGACAGCCGAGAACTATCTTAACGGCTATGTTTCCAGTAAAACATGAAAACATAAGAACAGATTCAAAATTTGATGTTGGTCAAAAAGTATAATTACGAAATTTTGTAGGAAATTAAAGAAAAGCAAAACGTAAATAAAATAAACTAAAATTAATTACCTTCATTTGGCGAGGATATGAATATTTTTTAAAAAAAGTATATTTTCTTTAGCTTCAATCTTTTCGGCGTGGTAAATATTTTGACAATGACGTTTTAACATTTGCTTATACATATATTTTTATTTTCTGCAGCTAACTTCAGTTCTTAACGCATTGTCAAAATAGAAATTTCCAACCACAAAGAGTAAACGCGGCGGTATTTCGATATGTTTCATACAATATGTATGGGTATAAGAAATTTTGACAGCTAGAAAACGATTGCCGCTCTTGTTTAGGTATGAGTGTTTATAACTAGAATTAGTGCAACACAAGCAAATTCCTTCCTGCATGGGTGACCTGTAACTGATTCTTTTTGCCATGAAGGTTATAATGTGTAGCTGCATGTTGGTAAAATTATTATTTAAATACTAAAAAAAAATCGTCCCCGTATAAGGCTTAAAGAGTTCGCAAAACGAGATACGCATACTGATTGCACAAAAATATATGAACACACAAATTAGGGCAAAAATTTCTTTTAACGAAAAAAAAATGTGTGTTATCTTATATGTTTGAACTCTTAAAAGGGATTATTTTAATTGCAGGAAACCCTATCTAATAAAAATATTTTCTTAATTATTATATATACAGTTTCAACAATGGCTAAATACTGTTATAAAGATCTAACTTATATATATTTAAAAAATATGAAGGCTCTTGAAGTAAGGGAAAGCTGTATAAACGTTACCACGAATGGCCATCAACAGAACGTATTTTTTAAAGCTTATCTACAGCCGTGGAAAAATGTGTCAACAAAGGTCGACCAGAAAAAGCACTTGATGACTTTAATCAAAGGCCGAGCAGACGCAAGCTAGAAAATATTAATGAAAAAATATCCCAAAGAATCATTAAGGACTCAGTTTTGCACAAAATTCCACCAAGGCAAATAATAAAAATCAAATATAAATATTTGAAAAAATAGTTCAAGCAACACCAAGACGTACAAAAAGGATTTTAAAAAGCATTCCTGCATCAATTGAAGAGAAAAATTTACTCCAGAAGAAGCATTCGAATTCTATTTGGATTTAAAATTGGCTAAAAGTAAGTATATGGAACTGCGCAAGAAAACTAATGAGAAGAACTACGGAATTTTTTCTGAATATCTTGATTTAGTTTCTGTCAAGAAAAATTTTTGCCTCCACAAACTTCTGTTAGCGTTTCTTCAAGTTCAGCAGAAATAAATTTGCAAGCTCTTCTTAAGCATACCGCAGAGAGAGATTGCTAAATACAGGATGGTGAACATTTGAAAAATCTCGTAAACAGCAGTATAATTTTAATTTCTAAGTCGGGGTGTGATGGAGCATCTAGACAATAACAATATAAGCAATGTAATGCTGAAAATTCTTCAGTTGCAAATTGCAGCACAAGATGCAGCATCATCACAGGTGTAGATTATGAGTTAATGAGACGATTCAAAATCTTATTACAAGTCTTAGCATGCACCAGAAAGACAATTGCAAAAAAAAATTTGGTGATTACGTCAATAAAACAGCTGCACAATGAAAAATACTCTTGGAGATATACAGTGAAGGACTTAAGTATAGGCACAAGCTGCAAAATGAAACAAAATATGTTTTTTTCACATTTGTAAGTATCAAGTATTTATTTAAAGAACATATAATAATTATAACAGTAATTCATATTAAAAATAACCAAAAAAGTCGAATAGATTTTATTCGGTGGTAGAAAAATAACGAAAAGGTTTAAAAAACTTGATTTTCTGTGGGACAAAAGTATAGGCACATTCTTTGTTAACGGAATCAAAACTAGTCAGAAACTCAAATTAGTATTTTGTTGGCAGTCCATTCTGCTTAATAACGGCTTTAAGTCTATTAGGCATAGAGTGTACTAATTTTTTTGTACAATTTTTATCAATTTTAAGCCATTCTTCGGTTAACACTGTTTTAAGCTCACATTTGTTTGAAATATTGCGTTTCCGAATTTTTCGGTCTAGCCCCTCCCACAAATGCTCAATGGGATTTAGGTCTGGGGACTGCGGAGGATGTGGCAATACAAGCGCGGTGTTATATGCAAGCCACATCTTGATGTCGTGAGCAGAATGTTTGTGGTCATTGTCATGCTGGAATGTAAATGACTCTGACAAACCCAATTTAACGGCGCTTTTCTTTACATTTTCCTTCAAAATATTTAAGTAAACAGTCTTGTTCATTATTTCATCAATAAAAACTAGTTCTCCGACACCCGCTGCAGACATACAGCCCTAGACCATAACTCCTCCGCCACCATACTTTACTGTTAGTGTAAGATTTTTTTCGTCATATGCAGTATTACGTTTTCGCCATACTCGTGAATGTCCATCAGGCTTAAAAATATTAAATTTGCTTTCGTCTGAGAAGAGAACCTGTTCCCAGAAACTTCATGGCTGATTTTCAAATTATTTTGCATAATCCATACGTCTTTTTTTATTAACTGCAGATATTAATGGTTTTCGTCAAGCAACACGTGATTTATAACCGGCTTCATGTAGTAATCTCTGAACAGGTTTAGAGTGCACGTCCTTACCGAAATTTTCCTTGACGTCCGCTGCCAGCTGTGTAGATGTTGTTTTCGGATCAATTTTAACTTTCCGTATTATTTTGGCACGTTCTCTCTCAGTTAATTTTCTGGGACGACCACAGAGTTTAACACTTTCAAAGTTAGTTTTACTTTTAAAACGATTAATTATTGTCCGAATAGAAAAACGGCTTCGATCCATTAATTCACCAATCTCAGCAAAAGATTTGCCATGGTTATGCAGATGGAGAATTATTTTTCGCTCTGATTCAGTAGTTTCACTTAACTTAGGACACATTTTTTAGAAAACGACAAAGAAATTATTATTTTTAACAAATTTTTCTTACTTTTCACCAACTGAAACAAATTGAAAATAATAACGGAACATTCCATTCTGTCAAAAAATACAGTATTGCCAGATTGGCGAATTTATAATCTTCTTTTATTTCCGTTAACAATGAATGTGCCTATACTTTTGTCCCATAAAAAATCGATATTTTAAAATTTTTTTTTGTTATTATTCTATCTATTTTCTATCGGCGAATAAAATCTGTTCAAATTTTTTGATTACTTCTTATATGAAGCCTTGTAAGAACCATTTTAAGTTCTAAAAATAAACATTTGATGATTATCAATATCAAAAAAATTACTGTTTGCTTCATTTTGCACCTTGTCCCTATACTTAAGTCCTTCACTGTATGTTTTCAATGGTTCATAAAATTTTGTATATTGGGGAACAAATCGTTCAACATAATTTTCTACCAATAAGAGATCTGCCTGAAGAAGCTCAAAAAAAAGGAAAAAAGACTACAGATTCTTTCGCGAACATAGCACAAGAAAAATGTCTAGATGTTGTACTTATGAAGAAGCTAAACAACTATTAGAAGATAAAAATCGATGCTATTTAGAATAGATTTTCACTAAAATTGCTTAATGTATAGTAGATCTTTGATTTGAAAATATACGTATTTATGTAAATTAATTTATATTTATTTTATAAATTTTTATAGAAATATTTAAAAATAAAATAAAACCTTAACTAAAAGAGAATTTTTTAATAAAACTTTTCGTTATTAAGAAAGTTTTAACTTTTTAAAAATTTTATATTTTTTATTTTAAAAGGATGTTTAAAAAAACAAACCTTTGACCCTTGTTGCTTTTAAGATAAAAAATATTACGGGGGGCCGAAATTCGGCGTTTCCTGACAAGAATTAGTTTACAAGACAACACACACACAATAACACAAAAATTTTTTTTTTATATAATTTAACACCCTTCTTTTATACTTAACTTTTATTAACAATGGTAACTAATATTAAACCATTCGTAACTTATTTTTTTTCGGTCAACTTTTATGCTTTCTATTAAAAATTAAAGCTTAAAATCCCACCTACGAAACATAAAAAACCGCATATCAAAATTACGATCCAATCAAAAGTTACGGATTTTTGACCGCCTTCTCGCAAAATTTGTTAGGCCGCCAATAATCCGTAGCCGATTGGATAAGTAAATTGCAAACAGTGCATTGCGGTCAAGAGTCCAACCAGTAAAAGGCGTGGCAAGCTTCCGCAATATTGACATCACAGCTCTATTCGCTATCAGCTGGAAACCGACACGTACAAGTGGAAAAAGTTTATTGTAGCAAATAGCACAAACTGTCATTTCAAACCAACGGTGTGTTATTACGGTGTTGCAATAGAACTGCATTCTAAGCAGTTACGGAATTTTAAAACAACCACATTCGACGTATATGGTATCAAAAAGACTTGAAAGACATCGCTGCATTGGATTGGGATATGAATATGCTTTAGTTTGTACTGGCAACCCGATCAGCTGTACACAAATTAATCTTACGTAGTCAAGCGAAAATCGTGCTTGGGACAGAACTAAAACGGCTACTAGATTAAGAATTTCGCTTTAAGCCAGGAACTGCGCACGAAGACAATGGAGACATCTCTCAGGCACAAAAATACCTGTATAAGCTTCATGTGTGTGCCTGAAACCGCATTAACGCGTCCAGCGACAAAATGAGAAAATACAAAGCTATTTAGTGCTAGGATTATCCCCTAAATTGCAAACCAATTATGAACTAGTATACAATATGATCAAGAAATCGAATGACGTGTTTTATCTAATACAGAGACTCCCTAATCTGAGGTCTGAAATTATTGGGGTTCAATGGAACGGCTGGCCAAATATGGCAGAGGTGACGATGAGCCTGTTCGAAGTGACAGGGATTAAGTGGGCGGCAGTGTTGCGTAGATGCTAAGCGTATGTCTAAAAAAGAAATGACAAAAAGATTAGTAGTTATGTCACTAAGAAAGTGAAACGAATTTGTTTATTATTTACAAAGCAAGAAGTAGAAACTTCATACTCACAAAAAAAAAAACAACTAACACAGAACGAAAAGTAAACAAAAGATATACAGCCAAACAAACACCTGCATTGACTAACAGCTGAGTAATGATGACTACAATATCATGTGTAATAAATGCTATAATAAAAATTCCAAGTTAAAAACTATTAGCATATTTAATAACTGCATAAAAATTGGGTATATAAAAGCAACCAGCATGCCATACATTCATGCTTATTATGGACGTTATCGAGTTAAAATCTTGTGTGAATATTTGATACAGCAGTTTATATTAGTTACCGAAGTAAAAAGCTTTCATCGAGTATGTTTAAGTATTAAACGCGAATAAGTGAGTAATCGTCTTTATAAATTGTCTAATTTAAAGTTTTATGCATTGATTTTGCGATATAAGAACGCAATAAACTTGGTAGCCAATAAACGTAATGTATTGAAAATATACGTTCAACATGTGCTTATGTATTTGTCACTTTCTTAAGCAACAACAATTCATATGGCGATAGCGTATCATTAGCACCGTTCTTAATAGGGTTCTGTACACAAAGTGTAAAAACATTTTTATTGCTTTCGTCACAATTTCTGTCTGTAAAGAAAGCTTTTTGCAGGCAACCAATATAAAATTTAAATGTAATGACGCAGACGTGGTTACTAGTTCAATATATATTCTACCAAGGAACACTGTTACATGCCCGGATTACCAGTGACTTTTTTGCTTCATTGGGCCAGAAATTTGCTGCATTTGGTGATTTTAATGCCAAGCATCCATGGCGGAGTTCAATACTTTTGAACCCGAAGGAAAAAGAATTATATAAATGTTTAAGGAATAATAATTACTCTGTATTATCAACAGGCATTCCGACACATTGGCCATCCATTGGAATACCAAGTAATCGGTTAGAAATAAGAAGTCTGAATGATCGAAGCTCTGAGTTAATATAAATACAATTAAATCCTATATTGTAACTCCTTATACTGACATTAATTTATTTTAATGTTGGTTTGATCAAAATATGAACTTAAATATACAATTAAAAACTGGTAGCGAACTAGATGATGCAGTAGAACATTTAACACATCTTATCCACGAAGCCGCCAACTTAGCAACTCCTTGTATTCCATGAGTTGAATGAAATTGTACCCAAATCTCGACAGAAAAAAGACAGTTTATAGCAGAAAAGAGAAGAGTGCGTAAAAATGAGATGCAAAGTAGAAATCCTTTCGAAAAGAGATTATTCAACAAAGCATGTAAAGATCTGCAGACTTTACTATATGAACATAAAAACAAATTAACTGCAGAGTTTTTGGAAAAAATCAATAGCTCCAGACATGATGAAAACATTTTGTGGAAAGCTACTAAGTTTTTAAAAAGGCCAATTTAACGTAATATAACAATACAAAATACTGACGACATGTGGTAAAGTATTACACTATGGCTCAATCTTTAAAATAGGGAAACAAATTTTTATGTTAAAAAAGGGAACGAAAGATCAAGTATTTATGAAATCAAGGCAGGAATACCCCAAGGTAGTGTTCTTGGTCTGGTATTTTACACAATTCTTACTGCCAATATTCCAATCACAGATGATGTTTTGTTTGCAACATATGCAGATGATAAAGCTATAGTTATTAGATTATCCAGATCCAAATTAATCTCCTTGAATTATGGCTGAAAAAGTGGATCATTAAGGTAAATTCAGATAAGTCCAAATATATTAACTTTACATTAAGGAGAGAAAACTGTTTAAGTGTGACTGTGGTTGAATACCAAAAGAAACTTTTATTGAGTATCTAGAAATTACCTTGAATAGAAGATTAACCTGGAAGCAACATATTAAAGCTAAACAATCACATTTAAACATTAAAACTCGTAAACTATATGGACTGCTATATACAAAACTAACCTGAAACCTGTATGAACGGAATATTGCTTGAAGAAGCAAAAAATTGAGCTCTGACAAAAGTAAGAAAATAAAATATAATAAATGAAAAAAAAATAGAAATAGGCTATGGAACCTTTTAAAGTGAACTATTATATATACGGGCTAGTGAAGGTTTAAGAAATTTGACTCATATTTGGCCAATGTTATAGAATAATATATTCCCAAACAATGGCTGAATGCAGTAAACGCAAATCAGTAATTAGGGGTGAGACAGGCATAATATGCAATGGTATTTGCGATAAAGTGTATCACTGCACGAAAAGATGTTCGGGTGTTGATCAATATTCAATTGGTCAACAATATTCTATTGGTCAACTTAACCGATAGAGTTAATGAATCTGAGATATAACTGGAGGGATACAATGCATATGTTACATTATCCAACTCTTTAAGAACGGGTGAATAATTGTATATTTTAACAAAAATTGGCAGGTGAATATAATATGTAAAGGATACGATACTTAAAATATTGGATTAGTGTTTATAATTTTAAAATAAGAAATACATGAATTATAATTGCTGCTGTGTATCGATCATCAAGCAGTCAAGACTCAGAATTTTATGAAGGTTTTGAACAAACAATTGAAGAGATTTGTGATAAAAACATAGACATAATAATTGCTGGGGATTTTAATGTTTTATAAACAAAAATTGCAACAGATCATAAACGATAATGGACTTGTACAAGTTATTACCGATTATACAAGAATTACGCGAAACTCTAAACTATAGCAGATTATATTAAAACACACAATTTCAATATAAAGGTAAATAACAGCAGAATACATAAAATAACTGATCATGAAATAGTAGAAATTTGTATAGAAACCAAAGTATATAATGAGCATGAAAGCGAAGAACAACTAGATTTCTTTAAATATGAAAAACACAAATTTAAAAGAGAATTTAACGAAATATTAAAAATTGATGAAAATCTGAAGTTAAATGTTAATGTAAATAAATGAAAATGTAAATAACTTTGATAAATCGATTGAAGACACAATTAAAAAATTTACAGTGAGAAAAACGATTCATGAAAAATGCAGAGTAAATAAGTGGTTCAACAGACATTTACAAGGTAAAGTACCATAAAGCAAAATGTGAAAATACCACTGTAGCATGGAATAATTATAAAAATGCCAGAAACATATATAAAATTAAATTAGAAAATGAAAAAAATACATACATTAACAAAAAAATAGGAAGTACCAAAGATAAAAAACAAATGTGGAATAATATAAAAGACTTAGTTCTAAAAAAGAATAAATCTGTGATTAAAAATGCGATATTTAATAATGTAGAATATAATAACAGCTCAGATATAGCTAACCAATTTAATGAATATTTTGTAAACAGCATTAAAGAGAAAAGAGAATGTAGAAAAGATGTGCAATATGAAAATCAAATGAACGTGATAAATAGTAGATTTATTTTTTGTACAAAAATTATTTCAGAACTTAAAACAATTTGTAAAACAATAAAGAAAAAACCAGATTATAATAAAATAAATATATGTTTAATCTCAGATAATTGGTGTTTATGTGGAAATATAATGTTGAGAATAATTAATTCATCATTAGATAAGGAAGTTTTTCCAGATAATTGGAAAACTTTAATGATTACACCAATTGAGAAAATAGCAAAAACAAATAAATGTGAAGAATTTCTTCCAGTAAACACTTTAAAACGGTGTGAAAAAATCTTATAGAAAGTCGTAAAGCAACAGCATGAAGGCTACATGGAATATCGAACTATCAATCGGGTTTTCTTGAATTTTGCATAAGAAATAAAAAAAATAAAAAATTATAGTACTATATTATATATATATATATATATATATATATATATATATATATATATATATATATATATATATATATACAGGGTGTTTTTTATAGACGTATAGAACTTCGAATTGAAATAAAACACAAGAAAATCGTTTTAATGTCCATCAATTTGGCTTTATTGGAAGGATAATTTTATGCCATTAATGTTTAAATATGATTTCGGGCATGTGGCCGCCGCGGCTGGCTCGAATAAAGTCAATTCTACAGGTCAAATTTTCAACCACTTTTTTGAGCATGTGGGGCCGTATGTTGGCAATAACGCCACGAATGTTGGCTTCCAAGTCCCCTAACGTTTCTGGTTTGTTGGCGTAGATGAGCGACTTCACATATCTCCAAAGAAAATAATCCAATGGTGTCAAATCGCACGATCTTGGTGGCCAATTGACAGGTCCATTCCGCGAAATTATGCGCTCATCGAATGTTTCCTTCAATAAATCGATTGTAACGTGCGCTGTGTGGCATGTAGCGCCGTCTTGTTGGAACCACAACTCATGCACATTCATGCCATCCAATTGGGGAACAAAATAGTCGGTTATCATGGCTCTATACCGGTCTCCATTAACGGTAACTGACTCTCCAGCATTATTTCGGAAGAAGTATGGCCCAATGACTCCACCAGCCCATAGAGCACACCAAACAGTCAGTTTTTGTGCATGTAATGGCGTTTCAAGGGTCTCATGTGGATTCCCTTCACTCCAAATGCGGCAATTTTGCTTGTTGACGTAGCCATTCAACCAAAAATGAGCCTCATCACTGAACCAAATTTTGCTATGAAAATCAGCATCGAGATCAATCTCATTTTCGGCCCATACACCAAAATCACGACGCATTGCATGGTCTCGCGGCTTTAATTCTTGCACAAGCTGGATCTTGTAAGGTCGCAAGCCAAGATCTTTGCGCAAAATCTTCCATAAAGTTGATGGACAAAGCTCTAATTGCTGTGCACGGTGGCGAATCGATTCATTCGGGTCCTCTTCAACACTTTGCTCTACAGCGGCAATTGTTTCTTCGGTGCGCACTGTTCGACGTCTCTGCGGATGCGTATTATCACATAGAGTAAACGTAGTGCGAAAACGATCCATGGTTAACCGAATTAATTGCTCTGATGGCCGATTATGTCGACCATAAAATGGACGGAGCTTGCGGTAAACTTCGCGAACTGAACCATTATTTTCGAAATAAATTTGCACGATTTGCAAGCGTTGTTCTTTTGTCAACCTATTCATGATGAAATGGCAAACCAAACTAAATATTAATCACTTGACAGCTGACAAAATGGCCGCCAGTTAAAAAAGTGATGCCAACTTAAAGTTCTATACGTCTATAAAAAACACCTTTTATATATATATATATATATATATATAAATATATATATATATATATATATATATATATATATATATATATATAAATATATATATATATATATATATATATATATATATATATATATTACTATATATATGGCCCATTACTCAGAAAATATGGGCGAACGCAAATTTTTTACTCTATGTTTTTGTTTGTTATATATTGTCCAAACAACGTTTGAACACACTTAACAGTATATTAAATATTTTCTTTTGTATAAAGTATGATTTTTTTCTAAAATATAAAAAGAATATTTTTTATTGAAACGAATTTTTAAACTATTTATAATATTGTTATTGTAAAATCAATCTATATATTTATAAAGATATATTTAAATAAATTGTTAACACTTTTTAGTACTCTCCAATTATTGAATTCCAATACCGTATGTATTCGGGTTTGATCTAAAGAAAACCGAGGTTTCTTATTTGGCAAACTAAATACCAATTAATTAATTAACTTTATACTGTTAAGCCATTTGGATATCATCCATAAACTTTTCTATAACCATTAATTTAATACATTTAATTAAATTAAATTACTTGTAAAACTTATATATATTCGTATTGCTATAGAAGGATAAAGTGAGAATTATCAATAAACCCAAACTGATGAAAAAATAACTAATTACCCTGTATATTTCTCTATTTAACCCCAAGTCTTTATTTTAATTACTTTTAAGTAATAAAAATAAAATCTTAATTAAAGATTGTGACGAATTAATCAATAGTCCCTTTAGGTCACTATAAAAAAAGAGATTTATTATTAATTGATCATAAATAGACCCCCGTACGTGTGTCAATTAATACATAGTCCATCAGCCACGAAGAAAGCAGCAAAAAAGAACAATGCATCAGTTGCGTATTTAATATCAAAGCCGTATGTCAAACTAAGAAAAACTAATTTTAAATTTGCAAATGTGTGCACACATGTGTTAAAGTGATTTAAAAACCATAACTGCCATCCCTAAATTAGCGCGTAAGACGCGACGCAAAATAACGCATGGCTTTTACGCTGAAATGACATACCTAAATAAAAGCGCAACGTTTTGTTGTGAACAATAATGTTGACCTATCACTTTTAATAAAACCCTATAAAATGGAACGCAAAACAGTGATAAAAACGCTATATAAGCCCGAAAAAAAAAACAAAAATGTCATTACTGTTTTGTAACGTTCTCTAAATACTACAAAAAATATGTAAACAACAGTAGCTTGCAGGCAATTGCATTACCTTACGCGTTGTCAAAATTAGATTTTCCAATTGATAAGCGTTGACAACGTGCTATTTAGGGATGCTTCATACATTTTGTATGTACATGAGAAATTTTGACAGATATATTGCGCTTTACGCGCTAATTTAGGGATGGCAGTAAGAAAAGCAATTTTTTTTAACAAATGTGTACAATTGCCTTAAGAACAAAAGCATACCATTCTCAGAGTGTAAAAAGAAAAAGCAAGTTGTGCAAGTATAGAAAAATACACAAATGTGAAAGTATGTATAGACATACAATGTATGTATGTACTTATATGCAAAAATAAAGCAAGAAAATAAATAGCCAAAAAAATAATCCATCCAATTTAAATCTGAATACCAGTGCAAAAAAATAGAAAAGAAATTAAATCTGAAAAGTTAATTCCGTTAAAAAACCCGTATGAACAAGAACAAATTAACATACTTACACACCTACAAAACATAAAATTTGCATCAACAAGTGTATGAGTGTTTAACCTTCTGCTTGGTTAATCAAATAACTACCTTTTTATTTTAAATGAAAAGACAGTTTATTTCAATATATATGGTGTACTTTAGTACACCTTAACCCTTATTACAATTTATTATTCAACTAAAGACTACTGTTCGCAACAAGGCAGTAAAAGTAAGTGATTTTGAAATATTAATTTCAAATAAGAAAAGTATTAAAAAGAATCAAAAAATGTGTAACAGTACTTTCCAATTGGATAGCACACGCATTTAACATACGTACTAACATACGTATTAACGTATGTATAGAGATGTGCATTAACATAATATAAAAAAATGTATCAATTCTGATAAGAATAAGTAAAAGCAAATAAATAAGCAAACGACAACAACATTGTAATACGCGTGAGCTATCGTGTACTGTTTACACTAGCAATGAAATTAAAAATAAAGAAAAATTATTTAAATAAAAAAATATTAAATTTATTAAAATAAAATATAAAAATGATATTAATTAAAGTTGTTCACCAACATTCTCGCCCACTAAGGACGACAGTGCTTAAACCAGGGAAGAATCATCATCATCATGAAGCTTAGATTTGGAATCGTTATCATTAAAAGCATCATTTATAGGTAGAAGGGCAATTTTAAAAATGGACGTTTAAAGTTTTTCCCGTTT
Organism: Cistogaster globosa; assembly: GCA_937654795.1. NCBI lineage: Eukaryota > Metazoa > Arthropoda > Insecta > Diptera > Tachinidae > Cistogaster > Cistogaster globosa. The sequence continues at coordinate 63,447,968 of OW569404.1, forward strand.
GAGAATAAAGTGACTACCCTTACACAACCATCGTTACCAGGATGAATATCTTAAATACAAGCAAGAGGCCATTCTCCGCACTACGTTCATCGAGTACGACCACTAAATCAACAATTTAAGGATTTTCTTTTATTTTGAGCCATTTAGGTCTAGCTTGAATTTTGCATAACCATTCGTTTGACCAACGTCGCCAAAAATGCTGCTTTAACTTTTCTATTGTCTTCCATCTATTTAATCGGTCTGTGTTAACATCGAGCAAATCTTCTTCCGGTACACATAGAGTAGGTTCTCCAATCATGAATTGCGCTAGAGTAAGTGCATTGCAGTCCAATGGTTCTGAGCTTAAAGGACATAGCGGCTTAGAATTCAAACAGCTCTCAACTTGAGGTAAAAGCGTAGTAAGCTCCTCAAATGTCAAAATACGACCATTCATCACTCTCTTTAAATGATGTTTTGTGGACCTTACACCGGCCTCCCAAAGACCACCAAAATTTGAAGATGCTGGGGGTATGAAGTGCCATTTTATACCATTTGCTGCCAGTCGACCGATTATTTTATCTGGAATCGATGATTTGCTTCGATTATAAAGAATCTGTAACTTTTTATCAGCTCCAACGCAGTTTGTGCCACAATCAGAATATAAGTCAGTGCAAGAACCACGACGGAACACGAAACACCTAAGGCTGCTAAGAAAGCATCGGTCGACAAGTTTGTTACTGCTTATAGGTGTAGTGCTTTCGTAACCATGCATATGAACAGGCAAATGTAGCCTTTCGTTGTTACAGAATTTCTTGCGGTCGACGTGCCGGTTTAAGACGAGCGCTTGGAAGATTCCCCATCATCTGTTGGGCTCCGTTTGTGTTATATTTGAAGCAGATTACACATTTTCGCAAGATTTGCTTAGCAATGGTTCGACTTAAAATTATCCAAAATTTACGGGAGATATAAGCTTGCGTTTGGATTAAACCGCCATGCAGAGCTTTAATGTGTGCATCAAGAAATATTAAATTAGTTAAAGGATTTTGTTTTTTTAATAAAATTGGGTGTTTGGAACAATAACACTATGATACAAATGTTAAAAAAAAATATATTCAGGGGTTCTCATACACCAATTCTGTTTTGTTGGAGTCAATGGAAAACGAAAATAGTTTTGGTTTTTTTAAGTCACTTCGAAAAGTGATTTTATAACGGTAAATGTGAGAAAAACGCGTTTTCTTAGATTTTCTGTTTTAAATGGGCATAACTTCTTTTTTTCAAACGGATTTCTATTATTTTTTCAATTTTTAGAAGGTGCAAATATTCTCTTTCAAACAGCATGTACCTTTCTAAAATCAAGTAAGAAATGCCTAAGTAACAGTGGTTGAAATATAAAAAAAAAACGCACCAAAAAACAAAAAGCTTTTTACCGGGTTTTAGACTGCTTATGAGATACCAAACAATGTATTTATTTATTACTGTAAGAAAGAAAAATTAATTAGCTTTCAGAAATGGGTAATAACAATATAAAATGGTTGACTTATGCAATTTCTTGTGTTTTAACTTTTGGGTTTTTTATTTAAAAATAACATGTATTTCTTTGCTTTTTATAAACTTCGCTGTCAGTATCACGCTTTAAAGACCAGCACTAGTTAGCATGCTGATTTTATTTTTTCCTATATAACGCTGTTCAATTTTAAATATTTCGTGGTGAAATCTTTCACCTTGCTCAACTCATCCGTCCTAAATTTAATGGAAATCTTTTTAAATGAGCATGTAGATTAGGGGTACAACCAAAATAAGGCCCTACCACCACGCTGTAGCCGATGTTGTGCTGAAACCGAAAAATGTTTCCTCAGGTTATTTCGAAACAAAAACGTTCCACGTCGAAGCCGATTGCTGAAAGCCCTTTAAGATTTTATTTTTTATTTTTTCAAAATTTTTTATTTTATAATTATTTAACTATTCACATTTCTTATTTAAAAACTACTCGTATCTCTGTTAACTGAACTTAAGATTAAGAGCTCGAGTTGATTTGCATTGGGGGAAAATATCTTGTACGACTTTGATGGCGCGTTCCGCACAAATGTTGCTGCGTTGTGTTTTTGGAATTCTTGATGCATGTTTCACCCAATGTCTTAGAAAGCATTTCTGAGCATTAGTAAAACCCGATAATGATTTGTTTAAGGCTTCGAAGTCATTTTTATTGTAACAATGGTCTGAAAACCAAATGTTGTACCAAGGGCCACATATAAATTCGCATATTGCATATAATTTGCTACGATATTTTGGAATTAGTATGTAAGCTAGAATTGCAAGATTTGCTCTAGAATTCCATCTAGCATTACTAATCGGTGGAATAGTCTTAGAGTTTATAAATGGAAATTTATTGTGCTCCATATAGCATTTAAAAGCCTGTCCTAGTTCATATGAATATTGCATATAATCACGCCACTTTAAATTTCCAACATATAGCCGTTTCTCGTTTTGCTGATATTCGTGTTTTAATGTATTGTAATTGGTTATCAACTCTGAAACGAATTGATATGCAATATCCGGGAACGTAGTTTTTCCGTCCAGTGATGCATCCATTACATACCGTAGTATTAAATCCCACACATGATGCTGAGACATCCAATGTACTGCGGTGGTGGTAGAGAAATTGATTTAAGATGGTTCTGCAGTAGTGTTACAACACCTTTGGTTTTTCCTATATTAACACTGGTTGTGCCGCAGATTATCATTATTATTGACTTCATCAAATTAAATTCTTCCAAAGTTTCTTTGATGCCATTAAAAATAGTTATCGCTTTCCCATTTTCCAGAACTAATGCAGCTACTTTTATTTCTTGAGATTCATTTTTTACAACAACTACCTGTACTTCTTGTCGTCCAATTTTTTTACCATCAAAATGGAGACACCAATTCTCATGCTGTAAAGACTGTTTCATTATTTCTTCCTTTTTCTCTGCAGATTTGTAAACAGCTTTATAAATTGCTTGCTGCGAATGAGTTGCAATATCGACCCCTGATTCTGCCAGTTTCTTGCATATTTTTGCTGCTTTCCTAGTACTTACTTTGGCAGTATTTACTAACGTTAGTGCTGGATTTATTAATCGCTTTGTTGCTCCAAGTCTTAAAGGTGCCATATAATCATTGTCATCTTCAAATGAATCATCGATCATTGAGACAAAGTCGTCGTCGGAGTCTGAATCTTGGACACTTACTTCAGATTTTGGTGCAATGTTTTCGAATGAAATATTAAAATTGTTATCAAACTTTTTAGTAGTTTTTGAAGTTTTGATACCTTTCTGGTATGCACGAATCAAACATTTCACTTTCCTTCTTATAATTTGGTAGACAATTTCGGAATATTTAGTTTAGTCCATAAATCGAACAATTCTTGTGATATAATTTAATACCTATCTGGTTTTGATTTTTCTTTTTCATATAACGCATTAAATCTTCTAATGACTGTTTTCTTTTTAGGTATTTGGTTCAGTTCACATAACGAAATATTGATACTTGGAATATTTTTAAATTTATTTTCTGAATTTTTTAAATTTTTGGTCCACTTATCCGCGTTTTTCCAAACTACATTTTTGCTATGTTTAAAAGACATTTTAAAAAGTTGAACGAAAACAAACGATTAAATTCGATTATTATAAACTGAATGCACAACAAACTTACAAATTGGAGTGTTGTACAATTTTTGGATATCAAAAGTGACAGCGCCTGCTTTTATTTATCATATAACGCGGAAACTTTTTTAACGATATCGAACATCTAAAGATGCAGTTCATATTGTTTTTTTACTCGTGTGCACCACATGGAATGGATAGGGCCGTTTTGATATTTTTAAAAATTGTACAAAAATTGTATCCCTAATGTAGTTTTGTTGACATTTTGCAACCCATTGCATGGTAGGCAGAAAGCATATTATTTACTATCTGCTCATAGTTTTCCCTTTTTGTGTTTCCAAGAAAATTTTCGCACACTGAGACCATTCCATGCATTTTTTTCAAGATTCATTTGTTGTATGAAATTGTCATCTTTTACCAATTTTCGTATTTGGGTCCAATAAAGACACCTGTTGATTACACCCAAATTAGTTTTTATTATACATGCGTTCATAATATATGTTTTACCTTCTTTTAATTTTCCGCTCGTAATTCGGGGAAAATCTGTTCAAGGTATTTGAATTTAGGTCCATTTTTATCAAGGGCTTTCACGAATTGCTTTGTTAAGCCCAACTTTATGTGCAACGGAGGTAAAATAATGTCTATTGGATTTACTAACGGGATATTTATACTATTTTTTCACCAATAATCGCTGTTGTACGTGGTTTCCAGTCTCTCTGTATATAATGCTTAGAAGAATCTCGGCTGTCCCATTCACAAAAATAGCAGGGATACTTTGTGTTACCAACTTGCAAGCCAGTCAAAATTGTTAGTACTTTCAAATCAGCCACAATTAGCCACTGGTGCGTAGTATAACCTATGGCATTCAGTATTAGAGACACACTATCATACGTTTCTTCGATGTTTGTAGCGTAAGCCAACGGCACTGAAGGGAGCGATCCATCGTTATGCTAAAGCACTGCCTTTAACCCTTGAAATAAGTAAGTAAAATAAAAGGAACTATATAAAAAGTACTTATATTACTTTTTGTTGAACCATCAATAAATAATCTCCAATCTTGAGGAACATGACTATATCCAAGTTGTTCAAACAATTTATTCACATCATTGCAGTAAGCCAAATCACTAGTTTCATTGCTTTCGTTGAATAGTGATCCAAACAAACTGGTTTCCTCGGTCCTGCGAAATGTAATGCTAACATTTTCTTGCAAATAGTTGCGCTGTTTAAGTCTTGAACCTAAAAGTTCGGTTTGTCTTTTCTACAATTCTAAATCCCGAACTAGATCATGGAATTCGCCTTGGGACATAAAGTGTTGGCTTACCACATGGCTTGGAGATGACTTAAAATCAGTTAAATCTGGTGAAATTCTTTCTGGAACAACGTCGTTTTTCTGACGCGATACAGTCTTAATTACACTATATACATTTGCGTATTTCATATGTTGTCTTATTTTAAAATTATATCCTCTTGTTTTCGTTAAACAGAAATAGCAATTATTTGGTCTATGCACACGTAGTAGGAGCCAGTTTACCGGTTCGAGAAATGGCTATACAAAAGAGCCATCTGGACAATTTTTCCAGGATCTTAGTGTTGCGTAACAAGACAAACAACAAACCGATGGTATATACCATTTTCCCTGTTCTAAGGGGCGACTAAAATATTCTTCATAAAGGGGAGTAATATGCTTATTTACCGACACATCTTTTTTATGTCGTTTATCCACAAACAATCCACATATAAGAAAAAAGTTGTTTCTTTTACTACACATTTTTATGTAAACTTTAATAATAACACTTTGTATTAGTTCACTTATTAAGTATATTTGCACCAAAATCACTCCGATGGTTATTGTTCACTTACAAAAATTAAACTGTGCCATTTTCGCAACCGCAGTCTTTTATACCAAATTTTTGGTACTATTGTAGGCAGTATTGGTCTTTACCTGTTGAACCCATTAGTTAAAAAATTATTATTTTTTGCAAGTCATAAAAAAGAAAAGCTTAGAATGTGTGTTTTTTAAGTCGGACCTAAACAGGTAAAATGGCTTAATTAGTATGCTATTTTTACTGTATGAAATACTCTTTTCTAAACACTCCCCTTTCTGTACTCAAACAGGTACAATGGACATTAATGGGTTAATTAGAATTTGTTTTTAGGCTAAATCTTGTTGTGGCTGGTGGGTTTTCAGAAAAAATGTGCAGGTTAAAATTGCATAAGTCATTTATTTTAAGAAATTTCTAAATAAAAACCAAAAGTTTAAAACACAAAAATTGCATAAGTCATCCATTTTTTAACCGATTTTATTGTTGTTACCCATTTCTGAAAGCTAATTAATTATACTTTCTCACTATAATAAAAGAATATATTGTTTGGTATCTTATAAGCAGCCCAGAGCCGGGTGAAAAAAAAGTTTTTGTTTTTAAATTCGTTTTTTTCACATTCCAACCACTGTAATTTAGCCACTTGTCAATCGATTTTAAAAATATATATCTTGTTTAAAAGATAATACTCACACCTTCTAAGAATTGAAAAAATAATAGAAATCTGTTGTCTTTACCTGTTGAACCCATTAGTTACAAAATTATTATTTTTTGCAAGTCATAAAAAAGAAAAGCTTAGAATGTGTGTTTTTTAAGTCGGACCTAAACAGGTAAAATGGCTTAATTAGTATGCTATTTTTACTGTATGAAATACTCTTTTTTAAACACTCCCCTTTCTGTACTCAAACAGGTACAATGGACATTATTGCGTTAATTAGAATTTGTTTTTAGGCTAAATCTTGTTGTGGTTGGTGGGTTTTCAGAAAAAATGTGCAGGTTAAAATTGCATAAGTCATTTATTTTAAGAAATTTCTAAATAAAAACCAAAAGTTTAAAACACAAAAATTGCATAAGTCATCCATTTTTTAACCGATTTTATTGTTGTTACCCATTTCTGAAAGATAATTAATTATACTTTCTCACTATAATAAAAGAATATATTGTTTGGTATCTCATAAGCAGCCCAGAGCCGGGTGAAAAAAAGTTTTTGTTTTTAAATTCGTTTTTTTCACATTTCAACCACTGTAATTTAGCCACTTGTCAATCGATTTTAAAAATATATATCTTGTTTAAAAGATAATACTCACACCTTCTAAGAATTGAAAAAATAATAGAAATCTGTTGTAAAACAAGAAGTTATGCCTGTTTAAATCTGAAAATATAAGAATACGCGTTTTTCTCTACATTTACCGTTATAAAACAACTTTTCAAAGTGACCTAAAAAAACCAAAGGTATTTTCGTTTTCCATGGACTCCAACAAAACAAAATTGGTATATGAGAACCCCTGAATAATTTTGGTGTTTCACAGTGTACTTAAGGTCAGTATTTTGAAATCTACCAACAACTCTAAGTAATTGAGGTTAATCAAAAAAGGGGCACATTTGTGCTACAGCATTGTTATTTATTATCTGACCCTTCTTTCGAAGTTCCAAAATTTCCTGTGAAAAATCTACCTCTTGTGCAAGTTTAATAAGTCTTAAACGAGCAAATTTTAATTCTCCGGTTGAAAAAAACTTTGTTATCTTATCATTACCTTCAATTTATGATTTTTTTATTGTTCTGAGTGTTGTGCTTAAAACGAAATATGTATGCAGTGACACGTATCAACTTACCAAGCGAACAAAATTTGGATAACAAATCTGGATAGTGTTTAACTTCTGCTACTAACGAGTGCATATTACTCGTGAAATTTAATTCAGTTGAAATTTTACTAATTTCATTTCGATTTAATATAGGTTGTTTAGGCCAGTTTTATGAAGGTTCAATTAACCATTTAGAGCCGTGCCACCTGCTGAAACGCAGCCAGCAGGATTTTCACTTGTAGATATGTATCGCCATTGAGAAGTACGAGATCTGCGTTGTATTTCCGCAACTCTACTGCCAACATATACGGGCAACCGAGACGACTGACCACGTATCCAAGAAAGCACAGTTGTGCTATCAGTCCAATAGTAAACATTTGAAATATCTTGATCAAGTGAAGTTGTAATTCGATCTACTAGTTTAGCCAGTAAAGATGTACCACATAATTCCATTCGAGGTATTGTTAACCGTTTTATAGGACCCACTTTAGTTTTCGCTTGAATTAAATACACATTTGTCTTTGACCTAGAAAGCGTTTTAGCATAGACTGCAGCAGCGTAAGCTAGTTTAGACGAGTCCGAAAAACCGTGAATTTCAACTTTATCATTTTTTTGTTCCAAGCCAACGTGGAATTTTAATTTTTTCAAGATATTTTAAATTTCTGCGATATACTTTTCCCTACGTCGTCGTGAAGGCGATCATTCCATTCAATGCTGAGCAACCATAAATTTTGGAATTCAATTTTTGCAAGAATTGTAGTAGGGGACAACCAGCCGAGAGGATCATACAATTTCGCGGCATCTGAGAGCAAACTTCTTTTCGTAACTATTGACATATTTTCAAAATCAATCTTAAAAGAGAAGCAATCATATATTGTGTTCCATTGGAGACCAAGGGCCTTTACAATATTGAGTTGATTTAATTCAAACATCTCCGAATTTTCTTTAAACCCTACAAGGATCAAATCTAGTAGTTCTTTTGAGTTTGTTGTCCATTTACGCCTTCATTAAGTAAACTGCATAACTCAGTATACAATTTTTAAGCTTCAGAAAAACTATCAGCTCCAGATATGACGTCGTCAACGTAAGTATCGGAGTTAAGAACACTACAGGCCAACGAATATTTTTCTTTTTCATCTAATGCTAATTGTTGCATAACCCTAATTGAGAGGAAGGGCGCGGGTGTAGTGCCATAAGTAACTGTCGAAAGCTTGTAAATTGAAATTTCTTCAGAGCCAATATTTCTCCACAAAATCTGTTGATATTTTCGTTTTCTCCAAATCTACTCGAAAACCAATTTTAAAACGTATCCATCGATTTATTATGGTAGGCAAATCATTTTGCAATGCAGGGCCAGCTGCTAGTTCCTCACTCAACGAAAATTGAGCAGAACGCTTACAGCTACCATCGAAAACAACCCTTAGTTTAGTGGTAGAGTTACTTTCTCGTAAAGCATGATGAGGCAAAAAGAAACCATTTTTATCTAAATCACGAGGATAAGTTCCAATCCTTCTCATATGGCCAAGACGTTAGTACTCTTCCATAAAATCTCTATATAGTTCTCCATAATTCTTATTAAGCCTACATTTTGATTCAACGTTTTTCAAGCGAGAAAGTGCAGCATAATCAATATGTTCGAAGATAGAAAGCGGAAGACCTCTAAGCGGTGATTTGAATGGCAATGAAACAGTATAACGGCCAGATAAATCACGTGTAGTAGTATTTTTAAAGTGTTGCTCACACAATATTTCTTCCTCAGTTAAAACCTTTTTCTCTAAGAGCTCCTCCTGTTCCCAAAATACTTGTAATTGCTTATCCAAGGAGCAAACGTTTACAGTGATAGCATGCTGATATGAGTTATCAGGAGTAGGGCCAGAAACTATTCATCCGAAATGGGTAAGTTGTAAGAACAAACCGTCATTAAATTTATGGTGCTGAGGTAATACGATATCTCCGTAGATATCTCCTCCTAACAAAAGATCAACCTCACCAGGTTTTGAAAAATAAGGATCAGCTAAAGCAAATTTATTCAATTTGGGCAACATATTCTCGCTTAGTATCATGGGCTGATATCCTGTTATCTTTGATAGAACTAAAGCCTCACAGGTTATTTTGAAATCAGTTTTAGTCCTCGAATAGATTGAAAATTTAACAAATTTTCTTAAAATTGTAGGTTGATTTCTACCCACTCCAATTTCAACGAAGTCCTTTTTGTAACGTAATTTTAATGCATCCGCAGCCTTCTTAGTAATAAACATAGCCTGAGCACATTGATCAAGCAGAGCACGCAAAACAAATTCGCCCTGAGGGTTTTTAGAACAACACGCAGTGTAGCGAGGAGAACTTGGGGCCTTTTTTTACCATTTAATGTTCTACTATGATCAGCGACAAGGCAGTGACGTTATCAAGCATTTGAGAAGACGAAAATGCTTAAGAATTTACAACGATTTCAGTGGGTTGATTTTTAGTAGTGCAGTTTGTAAAATATTCGTTATGAACAGTTGTATAATGGTTTTGTTGACAGACTTGACAACGCGAAGCTACACGACAGTGGTTGCTAAAGTGACCTGGGCTTAAACAACTTCTACATATTCGCTTACAATTTAAGAAATCTCGTTTCTCAGTAGATGGCAAAGCAGAAAACTTAAAACATTTAAAAAGAAGATGTCGTTTATTGCAGCAAGGGCAATTAGAATCCGTATTTGTAGAAGTAGTATTAGCGTAGCGTCAAAAATAATTTTTAACTTTATTTTGCTGTTGTGGGGTTTTTGGTTTAAAAAAAGAAACATTAGGGCTTGAATCAGTCTGATCAGAAATAGTTTCTAATGTTCGAAATGTTGCTTCCAAAAACTTAAACAAATATTCAAGGGGAGGGATCTGAGTTGATCCGTTAAGGGACTGATCCCATTCCTTACGCGTTTGAACATCTAGCTTATGTACTGTCATATAAATAAGCATAGCATGTTCACCTTCGGTATTTATTTCTAAGGTACGCAGCAGCGCAGAGTGGTATCTTAAATTGTCTGAATACGCTTTGAAGTGCTATCAGAAACAGGCATAGAAAATAGTTTCTTAAAAATAGTATCGACTATATTTCTTTTATTATGGTATCTATTTTTAAGTGCGGCCCATGCTAAGGCATAGCTTGAGTTCGTTGCTGGATATTCATTCACGATATCCAGTGGAGTTCCTTTACAAGAACTTTTCAAAAAACAAAATTTTTGTGCACCAGTAAGGTTAGTATTATTATGTACTAAAGAAGCAAACATGTCCTGATAGGACATCCAAGTTAAATAATCACCACTAAAAACGGGTAACTCAATTTTCGTTAAACGAGCCCGAACCGAAAGTGTTTCATTTCTTGAATTAGAAGGACCAGCAAAAGTGCTTGATTGAATTCCAGGAGAGATATATTCAGAACTTTACATTAAATCAAGCAACTGGCTTTTAAGAGCAAAAAATTCGTCTTGAAATTGATAATAAACATCATCCTTGAAATATGGAATATCTTCAGTATTACCAGTATTATTACGAACTACAGAACATAATTGAATATTTCTTTCCTTAAATTTTCTAAGATTCAATTCAATTTCTTCTAAAACCGATAGCGCAAAACCATTCGATTTATGCTCTTTCGAATTATATAACCTAGCTGTTCGCTTTAAGTTCGAAAATAAATCCCTTTGTTCCTCAATAAGATGGTGAAAATCCACCATTTTGTTCGGAACACTTGACTTATACACTCATATTTAAAAATACAAAATTTCATGTATACATACAGTTTTCCAGAAAAACAAAATTTCGGTAACGGTAACGCAGAGTTTCAAACCTTATCCCCTTTTGTTTCAGCAGGTTCCACCTTCAAAAATACCTTCAAGAGCACAACAGATTTAAATAAAAGAATTCCAGAGCCAAATCTAAATTTCACAGCAAGTAGTTCTTAGTAATAAATTCCAAGTCGTTAACAGCAATCGTTACTCCAATTTTCAAACTAAATCACCAGTCCCAGGTTTCGGCACCAAATAATGTATGAGTGTTTAAACTTTTGCTTGGTTAATCAAATAACCACCTTTTTATTTTAAATAAAAAGACAGTTTATTTCAATATATATGGTGTACACCTTAACCCCTATTAATTTATTATTCAACTAAAGACTACTGTTCGCAGCAAGGCACTAAACGCAAGTGATTTTAAAATATTAATTTCAAATAAGAAAAGTATTGAAAAGAATCAAAAAATATGTAACAGTACTTTCCAATTGGATACCACACGCATTTAACATACGTACTAACATACGTATTAACGTATGTATATACATTTATACATGTGCATAAACATAATATAAAAAAACCAGTATTTTTTTTATAAAATGTAAAAATGTATCAATTCTGATAAAAATACGTAAAAGCAAAAAAATAAGCAAACAACAACATTGTAATGTGCGTAAGCTATCGTGTACTGTTTACACTAGCAATGAAACAAAAATAAAGAAAAAGTTTTTAAATAAAAAAAATATTGGCCCATATTCATACTTAAAATAAAGTCTACTTTTAGGGAGCTAAAGTCGGTCTTACTTTAGAGTCGACTCTAACTCATTCATAGACAATCTATAATATATTTTTGGCGTTGAAGTCAACTCTAAATTTAAAAATAGCTAAAGCTGTTTTTAACTCATTTTTCCATAATATTTTATTTGGTTTAAGAACACAATACTCTTTATCTGATTTTTAAACCAGAGTGAACAAAATTACAACAGAGTTACATTTTTCTAATGTTTGATTAAAAATTGTATAAAAACATTTATCAAACTTAAGTTGACACACAGTTAAAGTCTATTCGACTTAAAGTATGCTTTATTTTCGACTATGAAAGCAAAAAAGATAATAAGAGCTTTTTAGTTTAGAGTATACTTTAGCAAGAGTCGACTTTAGTATATGACTATGAATATGGGCCATTAAATTTATAAAAATAAAATATAAAAATGATATTAAATAAAGTTGTTCACCAACAAGTGTTTTTTAATTTTTTGAAGTTAACTTAAAAATATAGTTGTTGTTTTCATTACATCCATCAAAAAGTTAAACTACTGTCAATTTTTCTAGAACATTCTACAAAAATGGTATTTACTTTTTTACTTGCTTTGAATTTAAAACATTTACGTATGCACACATACTCCACACACACACACACATATATATATATATATATATATATATATATATATATATATATATATATATATATATATATATAAATATATATTAGGGTGGGTCGATTTGTAGGGAGGCACAAATCGCCCATGGCTCAGTGAAAATCGTATTCTAGGGATCAAAATAAGAAACTTTGCCCGAGGAACTATACCTTTAAAACGAATTCTACTACCCCCCAACTGTTGACTTTTGTCCCGTAGGGTCAAGTTTTGAAAAATCCCACTTTGACCCATTTAGAGTGCCCCAATCTAGTCCAAATGTATGACAGACCCCCACTAACTTTGGAGGGCCGATCAACCCATGCCAGTGGCACAACCACTGGAACTCCCCTGGGGGGTTCCCAATACAAACATTTTAAAAAATCACCATTTTTGGCACTTTATTTTATTATTTTTTATTTATTTTTATTAATTTATTTATTTTTTCTCTTTAGAAATTTATTTAGTCAGAACATATGTAAATGAAAAAATTAATTTAACTTAGTAATAGGAAAGAAAATAAAAAAACTACTGTTTAAAGTCTTTTTTGCTTTCAAGCCTGGGCAATTTCGCACGGCTCTCTAATGTCGTCGCCATAACAGCCCCTACATTTTCCGGTATAACTCGTTTGGAAACGCTAGCTACCAATTGAACGTGTCGTTCTGTTCCTTGTATGTGTGACGAAATTTTTGGATCTTTAACCGGTGGTTTATCTTGATTTAAAAATTTGGTGATTCAAATACGTCATTTATGTTATTCATATTGATCATTTCCGTGTAACTTGTGCAATAAAAGTTTAAATCTGTTTTTTTATAAGCTCAAAGTCCCGTTGGGTCGTCAACATCGGTTCGATAGCATAGAATTATCTTGATAGCACAGTCGCGCTTTTCTTTGCTATCATCAAACAACATTGATAACAAGATATTATCCGAATGCGCATAATATGAATTATGTGTAATTACTTTATTGACAATTTTTCGTAAACGATTTTCTAGAGATCTTGACCAACTAATGAATTTGAAAAATAATCTACTACCGTACACGACAGAGCTGTAATACTTGATATTGAAGTACATTGGCACATAACATGTAATTATAAAATCAACCAGTATTCTTAAATTTGCATCTGGATTTTCCGTTGTCACATATAAGCGGCCTAGGTGAGCCATCGAGAATGTACAATTTTCCCTGGTTTGATGTTAGCCAGATCCACTGAAACCACACCGATGAAAATTGCATGGGCCGTGTAATATAAGTACTTGGAATCGGTGGGAAATTCAATTTTTTCTGGAGAAGGGGGCAAATTTTTCAACTCAATTTTCTTAAAGGCGTCCACCACCTGAAAATATATAAAAATAAAACAATTAAAAATAGTTGACAATTATAATAAATGAGTGATAGCAAGTTTAACAAGTTTCGAATTGACGGCTCAATTTTCCGGTTGCCGATCTTGGTCCAGTGCTCGTTGATTTATCCAAAGCTTCAAACAAATGCCGAAACGGAAGTTCGTTGAAGTGTAGAAGGCAAACGAACCAGTGCAATGGTCTTTTGAAAAGTAATTCGAATCGTCGTATAATTCCACGGTGTGGGCCAGTGTTTTTTGGCTCACCGTCAGTGCATATGCCAATTAATGCATCCAGTGATACATTTTTATCATTGAAAAAATCATTTAATTTGGTTGTTTTGTATTCAGCGGTTTCATGTTCCAGTCTTACGTAACCAATCAATACAGAATTCGGTTCTCTTAAAATAATAAAATGAGATTCTTTTACCATCCTAGTATGATACTTCTTATCAATTGCACTTCTTGTCTGCATTTCTCTTTTTCTCGGCGAACTTTCGATATATCCATGGTGAGAGGTTTGCCACGGATACCTTTCACTTCAAAATCTTGGAAAAGAGCAGCTCCCATTGCTGATGCTACTCTATCAGGCACAACAAATCTGTCACATACCAGGGCAAAGTTAAAATATTCGTATCTCTGTGAGTATTGTGAACTTGTCCTTTTATCCAAATCTTCTTGAACCGGTGACGGTGCGTATGTTGAATCATCGGGATCTTGGTATGTTGGCATGGATGACATAGACGTTGCTCCTTGCTCTTCAATTTCCATCGCAAATCCATCCATTGTTAGTCTTCTCTGATTATGTTGAGGCGTTCGGGAAACAAACCGCATGTACATGGAGCTGCCTTCAAATCGCATTTACATGTTCCAATGAAAAAATTTGTTTACAGAGATTTTACATACTCTGTAAATTGTTGGGACTTGTTTCTTCTCTTGATTTGCTCTTGATATTTGTCAAGCAATCTATTCAATTTATTACATACAGTTTTTTTCAGCATAATTTCCATACCAAGTTTTTCCCCAATTCCAATCAACTTATCTTGTATTTGAATAGTAAATTTTTTTTAGGACAACTTTTTTGTTCGCTCAAGTAAAAATAATATCTCAAGATATCCAGATGGGTTGGTAAATTAAGATCAGTCAAATCAGTAGCGCACCAAAAACAGTAACATCATGCCTGGGTATATGACTCATTGGGTTTTCGATAGTTGTTGATGTTGTTATTGCTTCATCTTGCGGTGTGGAGGACGGTGAATTTATTGTAAACTTGTTTATTTGGGATCATTTTTTTAAATATTTTTTTATTTGAAATAAGCACTTCACACTTCGAGTTCTTTACGAGGTCTTAATGCATTCACAAAAATTGTTGCGTTATATATGGTCTACGAGACGAGATAATAAGAATGAAATGGTAATTTCAATTCTACCTGTAACCGGTTTTGTTGTCAAAACTGCCCATAAAGTACTCACATGTAAATTAAACGTTAATCTGACCACGAATTCTGCTAAGCAAGTGCGCCTTTTATTACTTCTGGAAAAAGAAAAAAACATAGTCATTTCGCTGATTTTTTCATGTAAAGTGCCAAAAATGGTAATTTTTTGAAATGTTTGTATGGGCAACACCCCAGTGGAGTTCCAGGGGTTGTGTTACTGGCATGAGTGGATCGGCCCTCCAAAGTAAGTGGGGGTCGGTCATACATTTGTAGACAATGTAGAGGCTGTTACGGCGACGATATTAGAGAGCCGTGCGAAATTGCCCAGACTTGAAAGCAAAAAAGACTTCAACCAGTAATTTTTTTTATTTTCTTCTCTATTACTAAGTTAAATTAATTTTCTAATTTACATATGTTCTGACTAAATAAATTTCTAAAGAGAAAAAACAATTAAAATAATAAAAAAAATAAAAAAAAAATAAAATAAAGTGCCAAAAATGGTGATTTTTTGAAATGTTTGTGTGGAGAACCCCCCAGGGGAGTTCCAGGGGTTGTGCCACTGGCATAGGTGGATCGGCCCTCCAAAGTTAGTAGAGGTCGCTCATACACTTGGACTCGATTTGGGTCAAAGTGGGATTTTTCAAATCTGGACCCTACGAGACAAAAGTCAGTTCGGGGTAGTAGAAATCGTTTTAGAGGTATAGTTTCTCGGGCAAAGTTTCTTATTTTGATCCCTAGAATACGATTTTCATTGAGCCATGGGCGATTATTAAATCGACCCGCTCTAATATATATATATATATATATATATATATATATATATATATATATATATATATATATATATATATATATAAATATATATATTTATATAAATATATATATTTTATATATTT
Organism: Cistogaster globosa; assembly: GCA_937654795.1. NCBI lineage: Eukaryota > Metazoa > Arthropoda > Insecta > Diptera > Tachinidae > Cistogaster > Cistogaster globosa. The sequence goes on from OW569404.1 coordinate 63,464,070, forward strand.
ACGCTTTATTAGAAAGAACAAAAAATTACGCAAGTAATTCACCATTAGTTACTCAATGCATTCTAAATAAAAACTCTTATTCATCTCTTTGAAGATAAAATTTGACAGCACTTATAATTTTTATTTTTTATTATTTACACTCTCAGGAAAATAGAAACAATCAGTTTGCTTCTTTATAAATTTACATTAAGTACATGCAAGTCTACAACAAGTACAAAATTTAGACAACAACAGGCATTTTTGCTTGTTTGTTTTGTGTCAAAAGCAGTGCAGTAGCAAGTGGGTAAAATTTAATTCCCTTCTAATAAGAAAAATTTAATACAATTTTGCTTAATTATTATATAGAAAATTATTTAGAATAACCTCTTAATGACTAAATGAATGTAAATTGAAAAAGCGAAATAAAGAGTAAAATAAAAATAAATCAAGAAAAATTTTTGATAAGAAATAATTAAACCACGAACACAAAAACAAATCAGTAGCTGAGCTCCTGTATGTACTTAGTTAGATATATGTGTGTATTTATTGAATGTAATGTTAATTTTTATTTATTTGGTATATGTGTTTAAACTCTTTTACGAAAAATCAAATAGTTTTTTTTGAATATTCTATTTCCAATGTTAAAGATCAAAAAAAAAATAAATTCTTATTAAACATACAGTCCACTTAAGAGTCGTTAACAATAGAATTTTAAGAAAGAAGAAAGGGATGAAATCGAACTTTTTCTTTTATAAGCAAGAGAACAATAATATTTAAAATTAAGTTTGTTTGATGTTATTTTACTTTCTACATTTACATTCTCTTTAACTCAAATGTACACTTTTGTCCGAAATAAAAGGTACAATCGTGAATAATATACTAAATACTAAAAAGATCAAAATATTTGAACTAACACAATTCAAAAATTAAAATTTTTAGAGAGCAAAGCAAAAGAATTTTAATTAAAATAAGATTATAATTTCACGGTATTGAAAATACTTTTAGGATATTTTCACGCACAATTAACTGTGTTATAAATATTTAAATTTTCTACTCATACTTTTAATTTCTTATATTATCAGTTACGGTACTAAATGGCACCTACAACATCTATCCTAAGACTCTTAAACCCATTAAAAAATATTCCGTGTTTTCAACTTTTCTGATCATAATCAGTATAAAACCTCTAATTTCTATTAGCCCTTTAGAATTATATCAGTTCAATATTTTAAAAATTTTATCTAACATTTTAGAAATAAGACTTCTTAAAATCGAACCAATTCTAACAATTCTTTAATGGAGTTGTTCAAATTTGATTGTGACCATTCCAATCAACTTCTTAGTATGCCCCATAAAACCGAACAGTTAGTCAGAGCAAGGCCCAAGATGCTAATAGTTGCGTAAAACTCCCCAATGGCCGTCAGGAAATTATATCGCCTTCGAAATAAAACACAAGTTGAAGCTGGTGCAATTGTCAAACGATACCATCTTTCTCACGACAATTTCGAACTTGCGTGGAACGCATTAAAGACAGGGTATGAAAATAAGCGAGTTTTAGTGGATAATCAGATTAAGATCCTTTTTGACATACCAGCATCAAACAAAGAGGATAATGAACCAATTCGCAGAATTCAATCATAAGTAAATGATTCCCTAGCTACCCTCTTGATGTTGAAGTAGGCAGTTGGGACCCAATTTTGGTTCGCTTAATATCCACGAAACTACCCGAAAATACTCTCTCATTATAAGCCCCATGAGACTTACCCAAATGTCTCAATTTCTTTTCGATCGATATGAGGCATTAGAACGATTTGCGAATATAAAAAACTTTAGAGATAGCTTTAATAGTTCAAAATCTCAATCCAAAGCACTAAACGCTCATGCTTACACCTCTCACGACGATCTTAGAGAATATTCGTGTAAGCTATGTAACGAAAGTCACCCTTTAAGAAAATGCCCTAAATTCCGGAACTTCACTGTTCAACAGAGGATCGACTACGTATTTAAGAATAAATATTGCAATAATTGCCTTACTGTGTCACATCTTAAAGCAAATTGCGCAAGTAAGCACACTTGCCTTCATTGCAAGAAAATCCATCACACTCTTCCCTGATTCAGTCCAGGGAGATAGCATTCAAAGAAAAGAAGCCTTGCGTGGCAATATCAACCAAACTCCAAAAATTTTCTACAACATGACTCAATCGCAACAACTCAATTCGTCAGATGAAACCCCTAATACATCAAACCAAGTTCAAGCAAATTGCTCCATGAGCAATGAGAACATTCTCTTGTGAACTGCATTGATGCAGATTGAACAAAGAGGTGAATTATTAATCATCAGGGGCCTAGTTGGCCCGGGTTCCCAGAGAACTTTCCTATCTGAAATAATCCGAAATCGCCTACAGATCCTATACAAGAAACCCATTTTGACATTATAGGCATTTGTGGTAAAAAACAAACGGCTAACAAAGAGTGTGAACTTACTTTGTATGCCAAAAGGCACAATCTCAGGTTTTCCGTCCAAGCTATAGTATTATCTAAGGTAACTAAACGACTTCCAGAATACAATTTTGAAATCCCACTCATACTTTTTGAAATTTATCTTGCAGACCCAACCTTCAATAAATCTTCTCAAATGGATTTAATTCTTGGCAATTATGAGCATTATCTAAATATTGAGGGCATTAAAAAGAGCAAACGCGGCCAAACCTCAGCGTATAACACCATTTTGCTGGTGGGTGCTCAGTGGTCCTATGAAAACCAAAACCATTCAGTATTACACATCAGTGCAATTGTCCGAAACCGCAGATATCAATAACTTATTAAAAAATTTTTGGGAACAGGAAAAAATTCCAGACTAATCCGACTTCAGTAGAAGATGAGAAATGTGATAAATACTACACTGAAACCACTACTCGGGGGGCAGATGGTAAATATGTGGTAAGGTTACCATTCAAGGCTGAATTTCCTTAAGAAATATATCTCGGCTCATCTCGTTTTGTGGCTTTGGCTCAATACTCCAAAATGGAAAAGACTCTGGCTAAAGATCACCACCTTCAGTCTCAATATCAAGCGGTTTTAAATGAATATTTGGTTCTTGATCACATGGAAGAAACAAAATCACAGGAAATATTATCTCAGGGCAAATACTATTCATATTATTTGCCACATCACGCAGTTGTACGCCCAGAGCATAAGACCACAAAAGTAAGAGTGGTTTTTAATGCTTCCAGAAATTCAAAATCACAATTTTCTCTAAATAATATTCTCCATACAGGCTTAACCCTACAGAGGGATTTAATGACTATAATACTGAATTTGAGAAAATATCAATAAGTGTTTGGAGGTGATATAGAGAAAATGTATCGTCAAATACTAATTTACCCTGATGATAGGCCCTTTCAGAAAATTGTATTTCAGTTTCAAAATGATGATTTAGTTAAAGATCATTAACTTAAAACAGTTACCTTTAGGGTAAACTGTGCCCCGTATTTCGCTATTAGAACCATATAACAAGTCGTCTCAAAATCGCTATACTCTAGGGCAGCATCAATTATTCGCACGGAAACTTATGTTGATGATATTCTTTCGAGTGGTTATTCCATAGAAAAGATACCTATTAGCCTAACTCAGCTCATCAAAACACTGAGATCGGCAGGATTTCCTTTAAAAAAGATCACAACAAATGATCCCCAATTACTTGCTGATCTGCCAAAGGAAGATCTATAGATCTACGTTTTTTGCGTTTCCACGAGGCCAGCTCCACTTAAACCCTTGGTATCAGATGGAGCTCTCTGAATGATTCATTTTCTTATTTCTTCTCCCCTCCCTGATCAAGCCATTAAAATCACTAAACGTCGAATTTTACCGTCAGTTGCAAAATTATTTGATTCCGCGGGATGGCTCGCGCCCATAATAATCAAAACTCGAATGGGCTGAATATGTTTCATCAGAGTCTCTTAAGAAATAGATTGATCTTGTTTAAGATCTTTCGGAAAAAGAGATTATATCAGTACCTCGGTGGTTACAATATGCATTATTTGACAATATACAAATCCATAGATTTTCCGATGCTTCTAAATCAGCATATTGTGCCGCTGAATATATTCGCTGTCAAAACTCTGGTAGAAACACTTTTTAAAATTTTTTACTAGCAAAAAGTAAAGTGGCGCCAAACCAAACAATTTGGCTTCCACGTCTGGAACTCAATGGCGCTGTTCTGTTGGCGAAACTTATAAATTTATTAGCTTATCTCTACAAATATCAATAGTCTTGGGGTGGCCTCCTTCTTCCTGGGAAATATATGTAGCTAATTGAATAGCTCAAATTCATCTTTTGGCCCCGAATTCAATTTGGCGACATGTTCCAACTTTTGACAATCCAGCTGATCTTGGAGCAGGAGGCTGCAAACCTCAAGAGCTCACACAAAATTTTGTCTGGTGGTACGGACCGTCATGGTTAAAGAAACAGGCATCAGAATGGCTATTTAGACGGGGTAGAGGGAGAAGGGTATTGGGAAATAACAACACCAATTTTTATGTTTTTTAAAACGTTATAAATTAGGTATATATTTATTTAACTGTGATATTTTGTACGGTAAGTATTTATAATAAGGTTTTATATAGGGTAAGTATATAGGTAAATAATTTTTAGGTTAAGGTAAGTATTCAACTATGATAATTTTAATTCATTTTAGGTTTTATAATTTTATTTGTAGATTTTAGGTTTTTTATTATAGATTTTAAGTTTTAACAATAAAGTTAAGTTTTAGTGATAGATTTAAGTTTTATCACTAGATGTAAGTTTTAACCCTTTAATAGTTTTTAATTTTATGATATTTAGATATAAGTTTTAACTAGGTTGTATTTAGTTTTTTCACTAGTTTATAAGTTTTAATTCACTTTTTAGTTTTAAGGTATAATATTTTTAATAAATATTTTCATTGAATGTATTGAATGTATGTTTTTAATATTAATTTTTTGCAACAGATTGAATGGGAGCGAACTTAAAAACGGGAGCGAGCCGGCAGCGAACGATCTTAATGAAGATTGACGAATGATACCTTGTTTTTTTTTTTGAGAGAGAGATATTATTGTTGAAGTTGGCTGCAGTAACATGGGGGCGTTGATGATTCCAGGGTTTGGGTTTATTTACCATTGTTCGAATGAACATTCTCCCGGGCCTAGAAACTTCATTTAATTATTTAATTTGCTGATGATCCCATGATCAGCCACCCGAAAGATGAAACTTGGGCCACAAGGGATCCACCATCAATATGTATGGTGTTGGGTTGCAAAATGGTAGTATACAAATCACCACCAATTTCCATCGATATTGGAGTGTTGGAGTAAAATTCCGGGTCTGCTAGGGTTATCCTGCACACTTTGTTTTTTATTTCTTCATTTATTGGATAAGGGTATGGTTTTCTGGGTAAATCGCTTACAACTTCCATACAGATTTTAAATTGTAGTTTGGTGCAATTGTAGCTTTGACATACTCTGCGTTATCTATATGGAACGCTTTAAGCCAACTGTCGCGGACAAATGATGAAGCTATCTGGGATTTCGTCAGGCTAGGGTTTAAAATAGCTCTTGCCAACTTATTTCCTTTATTCATAATCACTTGAAGTATTATAGTTGGAACAAAGGTTTTAGTGATAGAAGTTTGGATTACAGCTGCCATGGAGGATGTTGTTGTTGATGAGCGTCTTTGAACTGGGGTTGATTCAGAAATTCTGGGAGAACTGGACACTTGCTCACGGTCATCCTTCAAATCCTTTAAAATCCTTGCTGGCCCATGAAGAAGAGTATGGTGCTTACCACTGCATTTTGTGCAGCGTGCTTTACTGGTGCATTTGTCGATTAAATGGTTTCTTGCCAAGCAGTTGATGCAGTAGTGCAGGCGGACTGCAGTTCTATATTTTTCTGCTAGATTTAACTAGTTGTATCTCTTGTAGGACGACAAGATATGGTCCGCCTGACAAATGCCACATCCAAAATGACGTTTGGGTTTACAGGTGTGTTGGCTGTTTTTACCTCTGTTCGAGCTTTGTCTGTGTGATCGTGGACGATCATTGCGACTTTTATTGGAACCACGGCTATTGTTTTTGGATTCCATTTTCTATTTAAAAAGTGAAATTTTTAAGTGTTAATGTATTATGATGAATAAAGAGTTAGTGTGTTAGGATGAAATTAGTATGGGTTAGTGTTGTGTAATACAGTGAAGTTAGTAGAGTTGTTAGAGTCTGAGTATTACAAATTAGACTAAGACGTGGGTAGAACAACAACTTTAGTTATCGGTCGGGTTAAAGTTCCTGTCGAAGTGGGTACGTCAACAACTCTGTTTCTTCTGTCGGAAACTGGGTAAGTCTTCATTACACGTCCAAGTGACCATTCGTTGGGTGGTAAGTTGTCTTGTCTAATTACAACAATATCATCAACTTCTACTGAACGTCGAGGGTTTTTCCACTTATATCTTTTATGGAGCTCTTTCAGATATTCATCTTTCCATCTTCTGCAAAAGTAATGATGTTGAATCTTTAAATTTTGCCATCTGTTTGCCAGGGTAATATTTTCATTACTGAAATCTGGTTCTGCGGGGGTGAGTAAGGGTGAACCAATCAAAAAGTGACCTGGTGTCAACGGGTTTAGATCCTGCGGGTTTTCACTTGACGGGCTTAAGGGTCTAGAGTTAAGGCATCTTTCAATCCTTGCAAGTAGTGTTGCGAACTCTTCATAAGTGTACTTTATATTGTTTAGCTTTTTTAGGTGGGACTTGAAACTTTTAACACCTGCTTCCCATAAACCTCCCATATGAGGTGCTCCTGGAGGTATAAAGTGCCACGTCAAGTTTTGAACACTATTAATTGATGTAGACAAATCAGATGTAGGCTCCAAGTGGATAGCTTTTGTTGCAAAGCAAACAAAACCGCATACGTAACCTTTTGTAATTCTGCATGCTCTGCCATTATAAACTTTAATGTAAAATGGTCCAGCGAAATCTATGCCAACATTAGTAAAGGCTCGAGTAATTTGGGTGCGCTCTGGTGGCAAAGCAGCCATAAATTGGGTAGTTTGTCTATTCTTATACCTCGCGCATGGTAGACATTTGTTTACAACAGAACTAATGAGGTTCTGAAGTTTGGGAATCCAGAATCCTAACCGTATTACCTTTAGCATCAATTGATTTCCTCCGTGTAGGGTAATTAAATGCACATGTGAGGTTAACAATTTAGCAAATTGACTGGCGTACGGTATTAAGATTGGATGTCTTTCAGAATACGACAAACTGTTGGAATTAGCCAGTCGACCATTGGCACGCATAATCTTTGCAGAATCTAAAAATGGAGTAGGTGTAAGTAGGTTACTTTTTCTGGGTAATGGGTTATTTCTTTGAAGACAATTATAATCTTTATTAAAATATTGTTTTTGACATAAACTGATAAGTCTGTTTCGTGTTTGTTTAATTTCTAATGTATCAATCTCAATACTTGGATGGGTTGTTAAAATTTCAAGTCTGTTACTGACTGTATGAGAATTGTTTCGATCAAGTATAATTCTATCATTTCGAACTGTGTTTCTCCGGGTACATGATGCACGATCACAAAATCGATAGACATATGACATGACTCTTAGTGCTTTAGACAATTTTGAAAATCTTGACAAAATGTCTGGGTTTGTGTTAATCGTATTTTCCAAGGAAGGGTTAATATTTACCGTTGTAGAAAACTATTGATTAATTTTAGCTTCACCTTGAGTTATAAAGGGTTTTTGTGTTATTGGCCATGCTGCAGCGGATTCTTTCAACCAGGAAGGTCCATTCCACCATAGCGTGTGATGCTTTAGCTCATCTGCGTTACATCCTCGACTAGCAATATCAGCAGGGTTATCATGAGAGGAAACGTGGTTCCAATTGTCAACTCCAACGGTTTCCAGAATTGTAGATACTCTGTTGGCTACAAATGTGTTCCATGAGTTAGGGTGTTTACTGAGCCATGCTAATACAATTGACGAATCTGTCCAGAAATACGTCTGATGACGGGGTAGTTTGAGCTGGGTAATTAAATTGTGTGTCATGTTAGCCAATAACACTGCACCACAAAGTTCTAATTTTGGTAACGAGATAGCTTTGATTGGTGCAACTCTCGTCTTGGCGAAGAGTAGGATTACGGTATTAGGACCGTCTATAGATGTAAGTCTGGCATATAATGCTGCAGAGTAGGCTTTTTCAGAAGCATCTGAAAAGCCATGAAACTCAATTTTTGCTGAAGGTGAAAAATTAATCCATCTTGGAATACGAATTCGGTTAATGTTATCATAGAACTGCAGAAACTTTTGCCATTTTATTAGGGTGAGAGGGTTAAGACATTCATCCCAAGCTGTGTTATCTTGCCATACTTGCTGCATAATGATTTTAGCAGAGACTACAATTGGTGCTAACCAACCGGCTGGGTCAAAAACACGAGCTATATCTGATAGTACAGTTCGCTTTGTTCATGCTGATTTCCTTTCAATTATCGGCATATTGAAAAGGAATTCATCTTCCTTCGCGTTCCATCTGATTCCAAGTGTTTTGGCGTTGCTGGATTCGGGTAAGGTTAATAGATCCACATCTAAAAGATGATCTTCGCGTAAGCTACTTAAAAGTTCTTTAGTGTTGGAGATCCTTTTTCGTAGAGGGAAACCAGCAGAGTCAAGAGCTGAGATCAACTGAGATTGTGCAATTTTAGCTTCCTTTACAGTATGGCCACCAGCCAAGACATCGTCAGCATACATGTTGTTTCGCAATACTTCTGAAGCGATTGAGTGGGTATTTTGAATGTCTTTGGCTAATTCGTGTAGGGTTCTAATAGCCAAATAGGGTGCACAGTTAACACCAAATGTAACTGTTTGCAGTTCATAATCTTGAATGGGTTCGTTGACGCTTTTTCTAAATAAAATTCGTTGGTAGGGTGTGTGGGTAGGGTTTAATAAAATTTGCCTGTACATTTTTGTAATGTCGGCATTAAAAACGAATTTGTAAAAACGCCATTTCAAGATAAGTACAACTAAATCTTGTTGTAGGGTAGGACCAGTGTGTAATGCATCATTTAAGCTGTTGCTGTTCGATGTTTTGCTGGAAGCATTAAAAACTACTCGAACTTTTGTGTTTACTCTATCCATTTTGACAACAGCATGATGAGGTAAGTAATACTGGGTGTTTGAAGAAGCGTTTGGGTTATATTGAACGGGTTTCATATCACCTAAGTCAATGCATTCTTGAAGCACGTTATCATATTCGACTTTTAGCTCTGGTTTCTTCATTAAATTCTTCTCGTTCCTCAAAAATTGTGCTATTGCAACGTGGCGAGAATTTCCTAACTCTAGGGGTGGCTACTTGAACGGAAGATCTACCTGATAACGGCCATTGGGTAATCGACGGGTTGTTGTCGTATAATTTTCTTCACAGGAACATTCTTCTTCAGAAATGTTGGGTTTTGTGGGTAATTCTTCAATTTCCCAGAATTTGGTCAAAATCCTATCAAGCGTAACGGAACTGAAGTACGATACTACTGTTTGGGTATTGGGTGAGTTCTGAATGGGCCCGGTCAAGATCCAACCAAACTCAGTTTCTTGAGCTATTAATGTGTCTTGAAATTCTTTCTTAACACCTGATTTTAAAATTTGGGGGTAAGAATCGATGCCAAGAATAAAGTCGATTGGTCGGCTTTCGTAGAACTTTTGGTCATCTAACTGAATATTTTCGAAATCTGTAATAAGGGTTGGGTTTAAGTTTTGGGTGGGTAAATTCTTTGTAAGAGTTTTTACAACGATTGCTTGGATATTCAGTTTGAAATTGTTTTGGGTGTTGGATCTCAACAGAACTTCACAAAGTTTATTTGATCGGGCCGAAACGACTTCATTCAATCCAGATATTTCGGCTACTATTGGGGTTGTTGGTAGATGCAGCTTCCTTCTCAACTTATCGGAAATAAAGGAAAAGTCCGATGCTGGGTCAATAAGTGCTCTTGCTGGAAACATTTCTCCATGGACTTCAATGTTCTGAACTGCAGTTCCTAATAACTTTGTTCTATTATCAAATATGGGTTTGCTTGATCGGGTTTGTGTAGAATATGTCTGTAATGCATTTCTTGATGTTGATGGTTGGTTATCATCAACTTGAGTGTTCGAGTTGGTTGGGTTGGGTTTGTGTAGAAGGGTATTGTGTCTTCCACCGCAATGTCTACATGTAAATGTGCTACGACAATCTTTAATTACATGAGCGATTGCTAAACAGTTGTAACAAATCCCATTATTTTTCACAAAGTCAATTCTTTCAGTAACTCCCAATGATGTGAACGTTGAACATTCACGTAATGTGTGGCTACTTTTGCATAACTTGCAAATTGAACCGTCGGATTTATTTTGTGTGTTAGAGTTACTTGGTACATTTGATTTGTTATGTCGATTTTGGGTATTTGGGTGATTTTGTGTGGAATTTGGGAATTTGCTATTATTTAGTGGGTGTGGGTTATTTTGAGTAAATTGGCTTGAGCTTCATTGTGCCGGGTAATTGCTTCGATTGACTCATCGATCGAAATCATGTTCGTCCTTTAAAAATTTTTGGCTGATCTCACATGTTTAACAATTTCCTTGAAGTTGATCGCTTCCGCCTTATCAGGGTCATTAACGTCAGGAGACTCCCTAATGTGTTTATATTTTCCATCGATGTTATGCCATAGTTCCTCAAGATCACGCTTTTTGAAGTTTAGTGCGGGTATTGACTGAGATTGTTCTGGGGTAGCACGATAATCCTTATCAAATGCACTCATATCAACATTGATATAGAGCATGAGATCATAAGCCAAAGTTTTGAGTTCAGACATAATTTCGGTTTATAAAAAATACGAAAATTTAAGAAACGATTTTATTTGAAATTGGGTTTGTGTATTAAATTGAAAAAAAGGAAAAAAATTACCAGCAGACAAAATTTCCTATTGGGTATTTTATATAATTGTGTGAGAACAATATATTGCGATTGGGTATGGGTATTAAGAGAGTAAATTAAATATATCGTTTCTAATATTTAGAAAAATCTCAAAAAAATAGGAAATAATAAAGTAAGTTTTTTAAAATTACAAACTTGCCTTGTTTGCTGGGGGTAGGGTACAAACCGTTATTATTGTGTGTGATATGTTATTAATTGTGTGTGATATGTAGTGTGTTTTTCTCTTATCTTCCCTCCTTAGAAATGTTTTATTGTTGTATATTGATGTTTGTTGATGTTGTGTGATGTGTTTAATGTGTGGTGATGTTGTAGGGTGTATTGTGTAGTAAAACAAGTTTTGTTTTTTGTTATTTTAAAGATATTTTATTCAGATTATAAAACAAAAATAAATTTATAAAAATTTTTTTGATTTGCAGGGTATTGATTTTTTGTACTGCAGGTTCCTATGAACTGCAGGGCACTTAAATGTTAATATATGTATGTATGTAATATGTGTTATTTGTTTTTTGCCAGTTTTCTTTTCTTCTTTAATTTGTAAATTTTTACAAAATTATGTGTTGATATGTATTTATGTGTATTTATTAAGCGGGAAGATTTCTCTTAATATGTGTATTTATGTATAATTGTATGTATATTTTTGAAATAAAATTTTGTCTTGTTTATTTTTTATTTACTTTGTAATCACTGTTTGTTTTATTTTTAAAAAAAAAACTTTTACTTTTTGTTTTGATTGTTTTGTTTTGTGGACTGTATTTTTTTTTTTTTTTTGGTTTTTTGTAGGTATAGCTGTTTCACTTTTGACACTTTGTAATTAGTAGGCTTTTAAGGACCTTATTTACACGAGGGAGAAGGGTATTGGGAAATAACAACACCAATTTTTATGTTTTTTAAAACGTTATAAATTAGGTATATATTTATTTAACTGTGATATTTTGTACGGTAAGTATTTATGATAAGGTTTTATATAGGGTAAGTATATAGGTAAATAATTTTTAGGTTAAGGTAAGTATTCAACTATGATAATTTTAATTCATTTTAGGTTTTATAATTTTATTTGTAGATTTTAGGTTTTTTATTATAGATTTTAAGTTTTAACAATAAAGTTAAGTTTTAGTGATAGATTTAAGTTTTATCACTAGATGTAAGTTTTAGTCCTTTAATAGTTTTTAAATTTAATGATATTTAGATATAAGTTTTAACTAGGTTGTATTTAGTTTTTTCACTAGTTTATAAGTTTTAAGTCACTTTTTAGTTTTAAGGTATAATATTTTTAATAAATATTTTCACAGGATTGAAAGTATGTTTTTAATATTAATTTTTTGCAACAGATTGAATGGGAGCGAACTTAAAAACGGGAGCGAGCCGGCAGCGAACGATCTTAATGAAGATTGACGAATGATACCTTTTTTTTTTTGAGAGAGAGATATTATTGTTGAAGTTGGCTGCAGTTATATGGGGGCGTTGATGATTCCAGGGTTTGGGTTTATACCATTGTTCGAATGAACAATGGCCTAACAGAAGTCCCTTGAAAAATGTAATAAAACCTAAGGAATCGCAATCTCTGCATGCCGGAGTTAAGGCTAATGATATTTTAGATAACTTTTCGTCCTACGGTAAAGCCCCACATGTCGGTTTTTCAATAAATGCATAACTAACTTAACCAGAGATTAATTTTGCTAAATATCGACTCATTATTATAGCTCAAAAAATATTTTATGTTGAAGAATACTAATGTTTGTATAACTCTCAGTTTTTATCTAATAAAAGTATACTCAAGACCTCGAATCCTTCCCTAGATTTTAAGTTTGTTTTAAGAGTCAACGGCCGATTACCCCATTCGTTTTTACCTTACCTACTTGCATGAATTTCTTTGTCATGCTGAATGTAGTCAAATGTGCAGAATGATACAGACAGAATTTTACATTTCTTGACTCAAGTCCCGAATAAAAAATATAAAACGCCACTGCAGAATTTGTATAATTCACAAAAGACAACACAAGCTCATAGACAATGGCACTTCTGCCCCTAGAAGATGTACTTTGTCTGTTCCTTTTCAGATAACAGGTATTGATTTCGCTGGACCTTTCGAAATCAAAATATCACATTTACGCAAACGCCTTAGCACAAAGGCCATTCACATAGAACTCTGTTCTAATCTGTCATCTCAAGGATTCCAGGCTGCATTTTCTCGATTTGAAGGCAGGCGGGGTCTACCCCAAAGGGTAATATCTGACAAGCTTTGTAGGTGACAGCCGAGTACTAGAACGTGAATTTAACTCATTTGTAAAAAACGCAACACAAGAAGTCTCAGAGAAATATTTAGCACATGGGTTTAATTGGAAATTTATTCCGTCTCTGCTTTAACCCCTGGCCATTTTCTGAGAAGAGCTCCTAAAATGGTCCTTCCAGAGCAAAGTTTCGAAAATATGTTGCTTATTAATAGATGGAGAAGTTAAAGGTTATACACCATCAATTTTCCCTACGATAGAAAAAAGATTATTTAAAGTCTCTACACAACCGCTACAAATGGAAAACCCTTCTCCCAATCTCAAGACGGGAGATCTTGTTGTCGTTGCCGATGATTTACAACCACCTCACGAGTGGCGGCTAGGAAGAGTCGAAAAACCTTACTCAGGCCCAGATGAAAACGTTCGTATAGTAGATGTATTCATAGCTACAGGTGTTATAAATAGATTATGTTACTTACCGTACTTAAAAGACGACGATTTAAAAAAAAATTACATTAACTAAAACATCACATTTATAATTCATTTACACTTACAAATTAATACGTTTAATAACAACCCTTATGTTCAAAAGTTATATTGTCCACTAATGCTTAGCTAAAAATATTTCAAATTTCATCTTTACTTTAGGAACAAAAGACGACTAACATCTCATCGCCATACTGACAAGCGACGCCACCTGCGTTGTGAACGTTTGGCACGTAAAGATAAAAAATACCACGTTTTACGCTTTTGCTACAAGTTTAAGAAAATTGGCGTCAAATTGAGGGAAGATGCTGTCGAAAAGTATAGGTATTGCGTCAATTGTTTGGCAAGGAGCCATAATTTACGATCTTGCACCTCCATGGATACGTGCAAGAAATGTGACATGTTTCACCATACTTTGCTGCATCCTATTCCACAACGTTCCAGGAACGCAATCCAAACCAAAAATCTTCGCAAACAACCAACTACAGCAAAGCAGCAAGAGTCTACAATATCTACAGTTTCAACGATCCAAAATACCAAGATAATTGCTGAAGCGATCAAATCACTGGCAAATGTCCTGTGCCCCACGGATAAGACGTCCACAAAAGTGTAACTTGGTGGAGGGAGCATGTCCAAACAACGTTTGAACACACTTAAAAATATATTTAAATATTTTCTTTTGTATAAAGCATGAATTTTTATTAAATATAAAAACAATACTGTTATTTTAAAATCAATCTGTTTATTTATGTATAAAGATATATTTAAATGAATTGCTAACACTTTTAAGTACTGTAACGACACGTTTTCGCTCTAGCCGGGGTAGGTCAGCGGATGTCCAGTGTCGTACATAAAAAAAATCAATTAAAACAAACACTTTTGTTTTGTTTAACGTTATAAAATTAATTTTATTATTCTTTTTGTTTTTTTTCTTTACTTCGTTACTTAAGTTTAACTTTTAAAATATTTAAACAAAATAGTTTGAAATATAAATTGGTTTACAAATGAAAAGAAAATTAGTTAGCCCAGCCACACGTGAGTCCATTAATTAAGTGGCAAATCGGACAGCAGAAGCTAATGCAGGAAGCGATCTACCATTGCGGTGGCATACGCACGACCAACAAGGGTTGACCTATTCCACTGGGCAGCGGGAACTTTGATGGCATACGCACAATCTACGTTCCGGCGGCCCAAGTTTCAGCGATTGCTGACCGATTTATCCACGAAATTAATTAAAAAAAAGGAGTCGTCAAAGCGTGTACAACGGTCTAGCTAGGAGACGGAAACACCAAACTTCAAGCCACCCGAAATACCCGGATTGATTTCTTGGTTGGAAACTATAAGGAGGAATTGATCTTTTATTGGAGTGGCATACGCACAACTTCGATAACAGATCTTTTCTCCACTGATCAGGCCTTAGCATTCGATGGCATACGCACGATCAAATGATTTGACTGTTCAGCTCTATAGCTGCCAACTGACTGCTTTTCTAAATTCAACTTACCCTCTACTTAAGTTACAACAGACTAATTTGCGCACACGCATAAATCATTCAATTACTCTGTCTCTCGTGTAGCTGAGAAATTACGAGTCTTATTGCATTCGATGTTCCATTCTTGAGTGTATAATGACACGAAGTGTGATCCACTCAAACGTGAAGTGAGCGAATGCATACGTAATTCTTACAGAATTTGTTTATGAAATTACATGCATACATTGTTCATATTAACTAGTTATTATAAAAACAATAACACAAATCAATATTCTTTATTTCAATCATAAATAAGAGCAAAATAAACAAAAGTGAACAACAAAATGAGTACAATGTATATTATATCAAAAAAAAAAAAAATAAAGAGTATAATTTATGGAATTCTCTTCGTGTGGCTCAAACCAGCATATACCAAAAAAGTACAAAATACTTCGTATAAATAATAACATTCTTATGTAAAAAAAAAACAACAACAAAGGCATTTGTTTGTTTGCTACGGAATGCACAACCGTTGTTCAATTATTAGGTGTACCCCAAAAACGAGTTTAGCGACTTTTGGTCGTCACACTACCCCCTCCCATTTTCCCAAACTTTTCTAGTTTAGGCGGGTGGTCGTAACAATACCGGCCTTCGAACGGGTGATGCAATAATCACGGCCATCATGTTGGATGACGAACCGTAAGCGACCCTTATGCTTCTGAGTTGCTAGCGTTGCGTCTATGGTTGCCTGTAGTTCTGCGGAGAGCTGTTCGCAGGGAAGGTCGGAACAAGATTTGGCGGATGGTTGGGGTGTTTCAGAAAGGTCGGCTACACACAAGGCCAAAGTAGTAGATGGTGACAAGCATGGTGGTGTTACCTCTGGGTCTGTGCCGGATACCTCCACCCAACCTCTTCCCGGCGTTCTTGGCAAATTTATTGCTGATGACCCATGGTCGAAGGGGGGTTCCATTTGAAAAATGGGTTCGTTCTTAGCGTCTGGTGGTGGGGGAGCCGGCATAATCGTAGGTGGACTTCGCCAGCACTGTCTACCTTGAGTGTCGGGCACGATGATTCGAGCTCGCCAGGTCCTCTCGTAACACCGCATACCATGGTACCGGTACTGCCTGTCCTGGGTGTCAAACGAACTATACCTGACCCGTTGTGGAGGTGTTGGTGGACGAAAATTCTCATTCTCCCAGTCGATGGACGATGGTGTGCGCGATCGCTGTGGGGACTCCACACAGGGAGGTCGACGATCAACAGTCGTATCGGTGTCACCGAAACATGAGCGGTATATTTCCTCTAGCATCTGCCCATCACTATCTGCGGCAAGAAAACCCAACTCGTCTAAACTAAGTAAAACTGCCCTTCCCCTGATAACGGTGGCGGGTGTGGTGCAACTTCTTCGGCTGGTTGCTCAGGCTCATCTAACGATATATTTCCCAACGGCGGTGGGGAGTGTGCGATGTCGTCTAGATTCGAAGTGTGGATGGCCTGGCTCAGAGGTGGAGGGCTAGGGATAACTGCCTCATCCTCTTCGTCACTATCGGGGATACATATGGTGGTATGATGGAGCCCAGGAACCGGGTGCTTTTGGGGCGGTGACGGTTGGACGGTCATTCGGTAGTGATATACGGGGCCTTTGGGAATCATGGTGGATGCTGTGTGTTTTGGTTTGCGGCGTCTGGGACCGCGTCCACGTGAACGTCTGGCTGAGCTTTGAGTTCTTGGGCCACTTGTGGTTGGGATGTCGTCATCCTGCAGAAATATGGTTTTGTGTATCTTGGCCCGTTCTTTTTCCATGTTCTGCCTGAATTTACGACGGGAGGCCTCAAATTTTTGTTGTTCACTGTCGTTTTCCATCTTGCCTTTGTAAAAATACGCTATGACGTCAATTTCGAGTCTTCTGTAGTATTTGGTATTTTTATTTAAAATAATTGTAACTTTTTATTTGGTTTAATTCTTGGTGCTCCGTGGTTAGAGCTACCAAGTGACTTTTTATTATTTTCCTTCTACTTTTCTTACAAAAGTCTTCTGCTTATATAATATTTGGTTGAGTGTTTTTACAAATTACACTCAACCTCGTAATTATATTTTTTCCTAATTATTCTATACCTTAACATAATAAAATGCCATGCAATCATGAATTTTGAGTGATTTCCAAAATTCATGACTGAGTGAAACTTTAAAATTTAAAGTGTTTAAGTCTATGGGAACCATACGGGAAATATGATCTATTTATTAACATTTTTTATTTTAATAATTTTTGTTTAAACTGAAATATTTTGGGGTGTAATATGAAGCGTGCTGATCGATTTGTGCGGACAACAAAGTCAAGGGCATTTTAGTGGTGCATTAACTTGAATGCCACTTGACTGTTGTTTACTTAAACTGTGTCTGAGAATTTATTTTTGTTAATGCAATGCAACAACAACAACAACAATGTATGTTTGTTTGTTACTCCACTTGAACATTAATATTTATTTACGGTACCAAATGTGTTGGTAATTAAGGCTGTTTATTACAGTACATGTGTGATGGTTATACTAACCGATCAGTCACACTACAGCTCCACTTTTCATAAGAATGTTCATATAACGTTAGTTTTATGGACATTCTTTTACAAAACTTAAAAGTAATTACATATTTGTTTTTTATTTTTATATAATTTGTAAAGTAATTCTTATATTAAATTTTCTTAAACTATCCATGGAAGTTTTATTATACATAATATTATTTTTTATTGTGATATATCTTAAGTCTATTTTTATGAACTGTTTGTTCTTTGTTTGTTTTCTTATCAACTATGGTTACATTATTTCTTAAATCTACTTTCTTAATTTTAAATGGTCCTTTGTATTGGACGTCTAATTTATGACCTACTTCATTTTTTAATAAAACTAAATCTCCTAATTTAAAACTATAGTCTAAACTTTGCTTACCTTTTTATATTACCTATTACCTTTTTTTCTAATTTATTTTTTTCTAATAATTCTTTTGCTCTTTTATTTGCTACTTCTAACCTAAATTTAGCTTCTTTAGAGTAATCGTCTACATTATAAAGTGGTGTCACTCTATCAACTTCATTAAATTGTTGAAAAGAATTTGGTATTTTTGAAAATACTACTTCATAAGGACAGTAATTGTGTAGTGTTGAAGGTGTCGTATTGAAGCAATATGTGAAATATTTTAACCATTCATCCCAGTCGGTTTTGTCTACTGATATGTAAGTGCGTACATATTCATTAAAAATTCTGTGACTTCTTTCGATTGTGCCTAAAGTCTGGTGATGGTAAGGCGTTGAGGTTAGTTTCTCAATTTTTAGTAGTTTACATAACTCTGTCAGTATTGAATTTTTATATTCTGTTCCCATGTCCGAAATGAACGTCTTCATTGGACTATAGGTTAGTACAAAATTTTCAAAAATCGCTTTGGCTACTGTTTTGGCATTTTCGTCAATTATTGGAATAGTTACTAGGTATTTTGTCAAATCACAAATTATGGTAATTGCGTACTCATTTCCTTAAATAGATTTTGGAAATGGACCTATTGTATCAACATATACCGTGTCAAATGCTTTTGTAGGCGTTGGCGTGACAGTCATTGGACATTTCAAGTGTTTTGTAGTTTTTGTTGTTTGACATTTGTGACATGTTTTAACATATTTAGTTATATCTTTTGTCATGTTCTTCCAGTAGTAGTATCTTTTTATTTTTGCTATTGTCCTATAAACTCTACAATGTCCTCTTTCTATGGGATCATCGTGATATTTTAGCATTATTTCAAGAATTGCCTTGGTATTCTTATTATTTATTTGGGTCACCTCATTCAGTAGCGCTATTTTCAATTTCTTTAAATATTTATTGCTCATAATCTTAAACTCATTTGTTAAGATAAATTCGAAAATTTTCTCACTAGGTGCCACTTGTAATTTTTCAATGTTCAGTTTACCGGCCACTTTCTCAAACCTAAAGAAAAAGTCAATTTTCTTATTAGTAAACAAGTCATTTATTTGCATATTTGCAATGACAGATTTTTCTTCAATTTAATATATTTTCTGACGTCAGTGTTCTTCAATGGTATATTTATATTGGGCTCTTTATTTGTGTTGAATTTATGCTGACTATTTGTTTTACTACTGTCTTTTTCTTTTTTATTTGTCATCGACCTAGTGGTGATCTTAAGAACGTTATTTAATTTTTGGTTCATGTCTTTTAATTCATGAATTGAATTCTCGATAACGCATCGGCAACGTAATTGTCTTTTCCCCTAAGATATTCTACAGTAAAATCATATTCTTCCAAATCTAAACGCATTCTGGTGAATTTAGAACTTGGATTTTTTATAGAAAACAAGTAAGAAAGTGGTCTGTGATCAGTTCGTACCAGGAAGTGTTTTCCATATATGTATGGTCGGAAATGTGTTATAGCCCAATGTATGGCTGTTAACTCTTGTTCAATCGTAGATTTATTACTTTCACCCTTGGTGAAGGTTTTTGATGCATATGCAATTGGTAATTGTTTTCCATTGGATTCTTGTGTTAACACTGCTCCACAAGCCTGTTTACTTGCATCTGTTGTTATACAAAATTCTTTTGTGAAGTCTGGATATTGAAGTAGTGTGGGTTTCAAAAGTGCTTTCTTTAGATACTTAAACGCATGTTCACAATTTTTACTCCATTCGAATTGTACTCCTTTTTTCGACAATCTTGTTAAGTGTCGTGAATATTCCGAAAAGTTTTTAATAAATCTTCGATAATAGTTGCAAAATGCGACAAATCTTCTTACGATATCCGCATCTTTTGGCGTTGGATAATTTTCTATTATCGAGTATTTACTGTCATCAGGTAATATTCCTTTATCTGTACATTTATGACCCAAATATGTAACCTCTTTCATAAAAAATTAACATTTTTCTGGGTGGAGTTTTAGATTGTATTCTCTACATAAGTCAAAGACATTTTGTAGATTCGAAAGCATGTGTTTTTCTGAACATCCCAATACAATTAAATCATCCATATACAGGAAAGCTTGGTTTGGTTTTAAACCACTAAAAGCAAGTATCATCATTCTTTGAAAAGAATTTGGAGCAATCTTTAATCCATAAGGTAATCTAGTAAATCTGTATGAACCATTATTAGTTGAGAATGATGTTATATCTCGTGAGTTTTCCTCGAGACCAATTTGATGGAATACAGACATTAAATCTAAACATGAAAAATATTTAGCACGACCTAATTGGTCTAAAATATCATCTATTCTTGGCAAGGGAAACTTGTCTGCTACTAACTTTTTGTTAATTTGCCTATAATCTATTACAAGTCTCCATCTTTTGTTTTCAGAGTTTGGAAGTGTTTTCTTTGGTACTAGTAAAATTGGACTATTGTATTCTGATTGTGACGGCTCAACTATTTGATCATCGATTAATTTCTTAACTTGTTTATCTATTTCTTCTTTGTGTGTATGTGGTATACGATAGTTCCTAATATAAACCGGATTTTTATCTTTAACTCTCAACTTTTGTTTGTAGTTTCTGTTTCTAGATCGAAAATATCAGTGTATGTTGAACAAAGTTTAGTTAATGTTTCTTTAAATTGATCTGGAAAATTGTTTTTTAATATATTCAATACTTCCCTTTTTCTGTTTGTGTTGTTTTTATGACTATTTTTGTTTACTAGTATATGATAATCAGAGATGTTTTCGGTTTTGATGTTATTCTTGTTAATTGTTGTAATATTATTGTTAGTGTTTAAAATACGGATGAATGCTTTGTTTGCTTTTACCAATGTGTTCGCAATGAAAACTCCTTTTACAATTTCTTGGTTAGGTATTAAAGGTTCTGTATTCGAATTATTAATTTTTACTTCTCGTATAACTTCAGCTCTTGGAGGTAAGGTTATATCAGAGCAATTGTTCGTAATTAGTATTTTTATTGGTTGTTGCGGATAATAAGGGCGTAGGATAAGGTAATTGTAATTGTCATTGAAATCTAAAATGCAATTATATTTTTTATGAAATCTATTCCAATAATTCCATCGCATGGTATTGGAAAATCATTGTGTACAACTTGAAAATTGTGTGGTATTAGAAAATTTTTGAATTTTAAATCTAAAAATGTACTTCCTATTGATTTGATTTTACCTTGTTTTATTCCACTTAAGGTTGTTGTTTTGTTAGTATTAATTTGTTTTAGTGTAAAGTGTTCGAATTTTATTACTGATATATCAGCGCCTGTATCTACTAATAGTGTTATTATGTTATTATTAATTTTAGTTTGAATATTTATATTTATAAGTTGAGGTTTAGATTATATACTTTTGTATCTATTGAATTGATCCTAGAGGAACTTCGGAGTTTTCCGAGTTGTCTTCTTGTGAGTGTGTTGCTCTTACGTTACGTATGTATCCTCTGTTATTATTATTGTATCTATTATTGTTTCTGTAATTATTGTTATTATAACTATTGTTATTATAGTTATTTCTGTAATTATTGTTATTTCTTGGAAAAATATTTTTACTACCAAAATTGTTGTCAGTTCTTTGAAAGGAATTTAAATTTTGCCTTGGTTTATAATAGAGTATGGCATTTTGTTGTCCAGTTGCTTCAGTGCAACTGCTTAAAAATTTGCTGCCAGCTTCATTCATGCTGCTAAATTGACCTGCTTTCATGATAAGTTTTACTTTATCAGTGCAGTTTTTGGTTATTGCCTTTATAGCGACCTGTATCGAATATTTGTTTGCTTATTCGTATGACAAACCATCTGAAATGTAGGCATTTTCTAAGGACTTTGTAATGCTTTCTATTTCGTTGCAGTAAGCATTAGCGGTTTTATTTCCTTGTTTGATGTTCATTATTTTTGCAGTTAGGACTTCTACTGATTCAACTTTAACGGTAATACTAAGTTTGTTAATAATTTCTCTAATGGTAGTTTCATTGCTTATTAAATTTTTTGCATTACCTTTTAATTTTGTTTTTATTAAACATATAGCCGAGGATTCGTGAGATCCTTTTATTGATTCAACAATGAAAGAACGTAAGTTTTCAGATTTTCCATCGAAATCTGTTATTAGCTTAAACGCTGTATTTAAAAATTCTACTAATGTTTGAGTCATTTTTGTATTTTCTTCTTCTTCAACAGTGTCTAATTTTTCAGTATTTTGTGATGTTATTATGTTAACGTCTATTTTTATGGGTTCATTAATATTGTGTGGAACTTTTTGTTGAATATTATATTTCGAAAGTATTTTTACTAGTTGATCTCTTAGGTAGCAATATGTTTCTTGTGCCTCTTTTTGTGTTCAGTCGTAAATTTTTCTTTATATTTAAATATTACTTCTCTAATTGCTTCCAACGAGGTAATAATTATTTCTAAATGTTTTCGTACAGTCTCTGGTTTAATGTAAATAGTTTTATTTATACATTTGTAAGCTCTTTTAAAATTTTCTTTTTCTGTTGAAATTAAATTTTCTATCAATTCCCACCTGTCCATTTATATTGTTCATTATATCTTTTCTAATTCATTAGCTCTACTCAAATATCTTTTCTTAAGTCGCCTACTATGCATAGAGTAAATGCTTAAAATAAAATCTAGTCCTATCATTATTGTTATTATTATTAAACAGATTTCAATTGTCAATGAATTAGTTTCTTCCTGTACTACTTCAACTTCATTTACCACATTGGCGTTGGGGTTTTCTACTTTCGATTGTGGTTTTCCCATTTTTCAGACCATCTAATCATTCTTATTGTTTCTTCTTCTAATCTTGGTTTTTCTACTATATCTATTATTGTTGGTGTTTCTTTAATTCCTATAAGTTTCCATAACTCTGCTAACATATCAATTTGTTTTTCTATACTAATTTGTTTTATTTTTTCTTCTTTAAAACTAATAGGATTCTTAGGTTTAACCATTTTATAATTTTTATTTGTTTAAAATTAACAGAATTAGTTTAATTTCTTAATTATACATTTTATTATCTAGTTTTAATTTTTGTTTCTACTTATAAATGATTTGATTAATGCATTTATCTGGTCTATACGCTGCCAGATAACGGTTGCTCGGTCCCAACTTGGTGGTGGGTTGGTTATACCTCCATAAGGAGTAGTGCTTTTTCCCGTTTTAGTTTGTTAGTGTTACCCCCTCTTCTCTTCGGTTTGTTTACCTTGGGAATTTGCGTATTTTTGTTTATCTCGCGCCTTTGCTGCCTTTTTTTGTATTCCTCTATACTTAAAGGTTGAGGACCATTCATTGGAAATATATAAATTTTGTTCTTAGCTGGATAGAAAAAAAAAAACGTTTTGCCTCGAGCGGTTAACGCTTACAGGCCCTTAATTGCGTTATAGTTTGGCGCAATTATTATACATAAAAAAAATTATTATAAATTTTTTTTTTTTTTTAATTTAATTTTATTTTTTTTTTTAATTATTCTAAAAACAGGCATCTCTTCCCCTTGGTGATAATTTTCACGTTTGGCCAGACTATTTACTTCTGATGGGGCATCCATCCTTCTTTAAATCGACAATTGTTGTGCCTTTTGGCCAGGCGGACTCTCTTCTTATATTGTTCAAGATTTTGGCAGGAACAATGCTCTTTTGTTAGGCAGGATGTACTCTCTTACGCCAGGTTTGGCAGGATCTTCTTTTTAATTCCAGGAGTTTGGCAGGATCGCCATGTAGTATTGGGTATTTTTATTTAAAATAATTGTAACTTTTTATTTGGTTTAATTCTTGGTGCTCCGCGCTTAGAGCTACTAAGTGACTTTTTATTATTTTCCTTCTACTTTTCTTACAAAAGTCTTCTGCTTATATACTATTTGGTTGAGTGTTTTTACAAATTACATTCAACCTCGTAATTATATTTTTATCCTAATTATTCTATACCTTAACATAATAAAATGCCATGCAATCATGAATTTTGAGTGATTTCCAAAATTCATGACTGAGTGAAACTTTAAAATTTAAAGAGTTTTAGTCTATGGGAACCATATGGAAAATATGATCTATTTATTAACAGTTTTTTTTTAATAATTTTTATTTAAACTGTAATATTTTGGGGTGTAATATGAAGCATGCTGATCGGTGTGTGCGGACAACAAAGTCAAGGGCATTTTAGTGGTGCATTAATTTGAATGCCACTTGACTGTTGTTTACTTAAACTGTGTGTGTGAATTTATTATTGTTAATGCAATGCAACAACAACAATGTATGTTTGTTTGTTACTCCACTTGAACATTAATATTTATTTACGGTACCAAATGTGTTGGTAATTAAGGCTGTTTATTACAGTACATGTGTGATGGTTATACTAACCGATCAGTCACACTACACTTCCTGGAAAATCTAAAAAAACAAAATAGAGGGGTACAATCAATCAAGGGTTATAGAATGGCTTCAATTCATTCACGTGGGCGGAGCGTCTGTCAGTGTTATCTGTTAAGCTACGGTCGACGATCACTGGTGAGACAAACCCCCTAACAACGTATGGACCGTTGAATTTAGGAGCCAGTTTGGCAGCAAAACTATCGGTAGCCTTAGACAGCGGGTGTTGCCGCACCATTACGTAATCCCCTATGTTGGGTTTCCACCCACGTCGGCGTAAATCGTAGTGAAACTTTTGCTTCTGCGATGCTTTTTCTAGATTTCTTCGAACAATCTGGAAAATTTCCCGTAGTTCCTCTGCTCGTTTATCTGTTTCGATTTCCCGAGCGCCTGTTCCGATGGAGACTTGGTCGTATAAGGCCTTGGGCAAGCGGGGCTCTCTCCCTTGGGTCAGAAACGCGGGTGTATAACCCGTGGACTCAGAGGTGCTCGTGTTGATTGCCAACATTAACTCAGGCATTAGCGCATCCCATTGGTTATGATGTTGTTTAGAGTACTGGGCTAACATGGTCTTAATCGTACGGTTAGCTCGTTCGGTCGGATTTTCTTGGGGAGTGTAAGGGGCTGAGAACTGGTGATCTATCCCGGTGTCCTGAAGATACTTTTTTAGTTCCCGCGAAGTAAACTGGGTTCCACTATCTGTCAGAAACACTTTTGGAACTCCATAGCGGGCAACTATTCTCTCTCTCAGTGCCCTGCTGACTCCGGCAGCGGTAGCTTGGCGTACGGGTATAAGTTCCACCCACTTTGAAAAATAGTCAAAAAGCACCAACAGCATTGTATGTCCGTTTGTGGTGCGAGGTAATGGTCCGACAAAATCGGCGCACACAAGCGACCAGGGTTCCTCAGGGACTCGCGTAAGCATCTTTCCCGCGGGCTTTTGTTGTGCAGTTTTGTACCGCTCACAGACGCCACACTTCTGAACGTATCGTCTTACGTCTCGGGACATTCCTGGCCAGTAGTAGCGGGTTACAATTTTATTTAATGTTTTCCGAACTCCTACGTGCCCACCGGCCGCCTTATCGTGGTTTTTTTGCATTACTCGTTCTCGTAGTGGGGTAGCTACACAAAATTTCCATGGTGTAGTGTCGTCATCATTGATTTCCCGCGAAAAGTGGCGGTACAGTTGTCCGTTTTCAATTACGTAGTCTGGGAAGTTTTCAGGACTCTGCCGGACCTCATTTAGTTTGGTTTCCAACCAGGGACAGCGCGGAGGTGTGTGTGTTGTCGCCAGCATGAGTTCGGCGATTGGGTGCCGCGAGAGCATATCGGCTACTACATTCTGCTTCCCCTTACGATAACAAACAGAAAACTTGTACTGTTGGAGTTCAAGGGCCCATCTAGCTAGTCGTCCGGTGGGGCTGTCAATGGAGTTTAACCATTTAAGAGCCAAATGGTCGGTGACTACACGGAACTCATAACCATCCAGGTATGCTCGCATTTTCCGGATACCCCATATGATGACGAGACACTCCTTCTCCGTCGCGGAATAATTTTTCTCAGCTGCGTTCAGGTGTCTACTAGCGTAGGCGATAACCAGTTCTGCTCCCTCACTTTCTTGAGTTAACACTGCCCCAAGCCCGTAATCGCTGGCATCAGTTTGAAGAGTAAAAGTTTTAGAAAAGTCTGGGCACGCCAAGACAGGAGCTTTTGTGAGTTGCTCCTTTAGATGGAGGAATGCCGACTGTTGTTCCTGGCCCCATTTCCAGTGCTTGCCCTTTTTGAGTAGTTGGGTTAGGGGTTGTGAAACTTCTGCGAAATTTGGAACAAAACGCCTATACCATGATGTTATTCCTAGGAACCGACGGATTTCTTTAACGTTGGTGGGTGGCGGTATTTGTGTGGCTGCGGCGATTTTATCCGGGTCCGTCTTAATACCATCCCGGGTGACTACATGGCCTAAGTATTTCGTTTCCTCCCTAAAAAATTCACACTTGTCGATGTTTATCCTCAAATTTGCAGTGCGCAGCCTCCGAAAAACCTCCTTGAGACTATTGAGGTGTTCCTCAAAGGTGGACCCGATGACAATGATATCATCTAGGTAGGCGAAAGTATGGGGTTCCATGTCGGCGCCGATAACTGTGTCCAGGGCCCGTTGGAATGTTGCAGGGGCCGAATTAAACCGAAGGGCATCACCTTCCACTGGAATAGTCCTCTACCGCTAACTGCAAAAGCGGTGTATTTTTTGCTGTTTTCTTCCATTGGAGTTTGCCAATACCCATCTTTGAGGTCCAGGCTGCTAATAAATTTGGCATTACGTAGTCGATTCAAAATGTTGTCAATCCTGGGGAGCGGATAAGCGTCGGGCACCGAACGGGCATTCAGCTGCCGGAAATCCATGAAAGTGCGCCAGGTCCCATTCTTTTTCTTGACCAGAGTAATCGGGAAGCTGTAGGGGCTGTGTGATGGCTCAATGCATCCGTGTTGAAGCAACTTATTTACTTCTTCGTCTATGATGGCTTGCATAGCAGGATTTCTAGGGACGTAGCGTATTTTAATGGGCCGGTCATTCTTCATCACAATTCGGTGCGTAGCGACGGTTGACACTCCGTTGAGCTGTTCTGGAGCGGGAGTTCTGAATCCTGGAAAGTGCGAATACGTTGTTGAGTGGAGTGCTCTTGACAATGTTGTAGGCTACATTTTTGTGGTTTAGTCACCGGCTTGATACTGAATCTTACCTGATTAACATTCTGGTTACCATGGTTTGGTGGTCGGGCGACCAACCCGGCGCAAGTGATAGTAGCTCCCAGTTTGCGAAGCAGATCAATTCCAAGTATCATTGGTTCTGTGGCTTCATCCATGATCAGGAAGTCATGAGTTGTGGTGGTGTTTCTTAGCGTGATGTGGCAGCAATAGGCGGTGGAGATCTGCTTTCGTGAACCGTTAGCAAGGATTACGTCCATAGCTACAGGCACTAGGTGTGGTTTCTTTGACACCTGGTTTACAAAAACGGGCATGACGAAACTGCATGTAGCCCCCGTGTCTACGATTGCGTTTATAGGCTCGTTCTCTACTAAAATGGTTGCTCGCAGTTTATCCTCCTCCCATACCAATTGGGTGGACGGTTTTGGGGTTTTTGGCGCACGTCGGGTTTCGAGGTGCTGTTGACGGTTGTAATTTGGGGGGGTCATTCTCCTGATCATCCGGTGATGTTCGCCTCTACCTGGGGGGCCGTAGGAGGGATACTCTCCATTTCTACCGCAAGCGTAATCAGCTCATCGAGCGTCTTAAAGTCCCTCCTACGTATTAACCATTGGTAGTCTGGAAGCGAATTTCGAAATATCCTTTCCATCTTTTGTTCCTCACTTAGTTGCAAATGGCGCATCAGATCTTGTAAGGCAAGCACATAGTCGCGAAAATTTTCACTGGGTCGTTGGACGCGACGTCGGATATCATCATCCAACTTCTCGAAATATCTTGACGGCAAAAAGAAAGTACAAAAATCGCTCTTGAATGTGGCCCATCTCTCCCATCTCTTGTTATTGTTGCGCAACCAAATTAGCGCCTTGTCGCGAAGAAGTTCCGGCATTACCTTGGACGCGTTCGAGGAATCCTAATGGATCCCTACCACCATCAAACTTAAGACCCCATTTACGAATTATCTCCATCGCAGCTAGAGTGTCTCCTACACTCGACGGACATGTCGTGGGTTGCAAACCTACTGAAGTCTTTGGGCTCGACTGTTCACCGGAGGTCGGAAACGTTGCGCTCGGTACGGCCAAGTTCGTAACTGGTGTTACGGGAAGGTTGTTCGCCTCGTTTTTGTTCTGCCATTCTTGAATGACAATGGCTTCCCACTCGTCATGTTCGGCCAGGACGTACTTCGCCAGCCTCTTACGCATTTCCTCGACCGTGCCGTCGGTGTGCAAACTGCACTGAGACAGGTATTGCTCCAATTCTTCCTTTCTTAGGGTATAAATCTAACCTGTCTTCACCATGACGTAAAATAAACCAACGCACAATACGGATTTTTTTTTTAAATGGCGTGACGTAATAAAAATATCCAATCGTTTGTCTATTATTTTTTTCTGATATTTTTTTTTATTTTTAAAATTTCTTTTTTTATGTAGGCACTTTTTTTTTTTTTTAAAAAGTGCACCCCTCTATTTTGTTTTTCTAGATTTTCCAGGAAGACTCGAAATTGACGTCATAGCGTATTTTTACAAAGACAAGATGAAAAACGACAGTGAACAACAAAAATTTGAGGCCTCCCGTCGTAAATTCAGGCAGAACATGGAAAAAGAACGGGCCAAGATACACAAAACCATATTTCTGCAGGATGACGACATCCCAACCACAAGTGGCCCAAGACCTCAAAGCTCAGCCAGACGTTCACGTGGACGCGGTCCCAGACGCCGCAAACCAAAACACGCAGCATCCACCATGATTCCCAAAGGCCCCGTATATCACTACCGAATGACCGTCCAACCGTCACCGCCCCAAAAGCACCCGGTTCCTGGGCTCCATCATACCACCATATGTATCCCCGATAGTGACGAAGAGGATGAGGCAGTTATCGCTAGCCCTCCACCTCTGAGCCAGGCCATCCACACTTCGAATCTAGACGACATCGCACCCTCCCCACCGCCGTTGGGAAATATATCGTTAGATGAGCCTGAGCAACCAGCCGAAGAAGTTGCACCGCACCCGTCACCGTTGTCAGGCAGTTTTCCTTAGTTTAGACGAATTGAGTTTTCTTGCAGCAAATAGTGATAGGCAGATGCTAGAGGAAATATACCGCTCATGTTTCGGTGACACCGATACGACTGTTGATCGTCGACCTCCCTATATGGAGCCCCCACAGCGATCGCGCACACCATCGTCCATCGACTGGGAGAATGAGAATTTTCGTCCACCAACACCTCCACAACGGGTCAGGTATGGTTCGTTTGACACCCAGGACAGGCAGTACCGGTACCATGGTATGCGGTGTTACGAGAGGACCTGGCGAGCTCGAATCATCGTGCCCGACACTCGAGGTAGATAGCGCTGGCGAAGTCCACCTGCGATTATGCCGGCTCCCCCACCACCAGACGCTGAGAACGATCCCATTTTTTAAATGGAACCCCCCTTCGACCATGGGTCATCAGCAATAAATTTGCCAAGAACGCTGGGAAGAGGTTAGGTGGAGGTATCCGGCATAGACCCAGAGGTAACACCACCATGCTTGTCACCATCTACTACTTCGGCCTTGTGTGTAGCCGACCTTTCTGAAACCCCCCAACTATCCGCCAAATCTTGTTCCGAACTTCCCTGCGAACAGCTCTCCGCAGAACTACAGGCAACCATTGACGCAACTCTAGCAACTCAGAAGCATAAGGGTCGCTTACGGTTCGTCATCCAACATGATGGCCGTGATTATCGCATCACCCGTTCGAAGGCCGGTATTGTTACGACCACCGGCCTAAACTAGAAAAGTTTGGGAAAATGGGAGGGGGTAGTGTGACGACCAAAAGTCGCTAAACTCGTTTTTGGGGTACACCTAATAATTGAACAACGGTTGTGCATTCCGTAGCAAACAAACAAATGCCTTTGTTGTTGTTTTTATTTACATAAGAATGTTATTATTTATACGAAGTATTTTGTACTTTTTTTGTATATGCTGGTTTGAGCCACACGAAGAGAATTCCATAAATTATACTCTTTATTTTTTTTGATATAATATACATTGTACTCATTTTGTTGTTCGCTTTTATACTCGTTGTATCCTGATTTCATTTTCACAATTTAATATTGTTTTAACGAAACATGATTATTCCAAATTTTTTTATGTTTTTAACGACACTTTTTTTTATTAAGGTCCAACTAGAATATGCATAATACGTACAAAATACTTCGTATAAATAATAATATTCTTAAAAAAAAAAAAATAGCTACGGAATGCACAACCGTTGTTCAATTATTAGGTGTACCCCAAAAACGAGTTTAGCGACTTTTGGTCGTCACAGTACTCTCCAATTATTGAATTCCAATACTATATGTATTCTGGTTTGCCCTAACGGAAGCCGAGGTTTCTAATTTGGCAAACTTAATACCGATTAATTAATAAACGTTATACCACTGAGTGGTCTGGATATCATGCATTAACTTTTTTATAACCCTTTATTTAACAAATTTAATTTAATTAAATTTCTTGTAAAACTCATACATATTCGTATTTGTATAAAAGGATAAGGTGAGAATTATCAATAAACCTAAATTGATGAAAAAATAACTAATTAACCTGTATATTTCTCTATTAACCTCAACTCTTTATTGTAATTACTTTTGAGTAATTACAATAACATCTCAATTAAAAATGGTGACAGATTAATCAAGAGTCCCATTGGGTCACTATAAAAAAAAGAGATTTATTATTAATTTATCATAAATCAACCCCCGATGGTTTTACTCGCTGCCTTGAAGCATATGGACTGATCTTGCTCGATCTTGACCGACTGGCATACCAAAATTTTCTGTAGATCACTTAGTGCCAAGGAGCTCAGAATATGTACACTTTATTGGGTTCACCTGAAGGGTATAGTGTAATATTTTATTTTTTTTTTATTTAATTTAAACCAATTTTGTTATTTTTTTTATTGTTTCTTGTAAAGTTTGGTTTAGCTCAGCTGGGAGCTCCTTGTTATAATTAGAATACGCTCAACTTGGAGCTAACAATCGTCTGTGTCTTAGCAGCCAAATCATGGCCGTTTATAAAAGGCTAATAAGAGGGCTGTTACTAGTCTAGATTTGAGTGGAATTGAAACTCATTCGTTCTTAATTTCTATTCGTAACTATAGAATTCTATTGGCTTAACCAAACACTCGTAAATTTTAGATGGTATCATAAAATTTATGATTGAGTGGTTTTCATTAGTAGTAAATGTATTTGTTATATTTAAATACAATGATACTAATACTAGTTATATATTTTATATTATTATTACTATGGGAACGAAAGGTGTTAATTGATCTTGCTTAATTTGTTTGAAATTTGTGACTGTATTCACGCTAAGTGTGTTAAAAACAACAATACTATCAGTCGGCATATTTTTGTGGTGCATTCTTGTGAAGCCAACTTGACTATCGCATGGATACCAAATAGGCGTATGCAATGCAATTGAATTATTTGGGTTACTTGAAACGTCTTCTTTCTTTGATTTCTTATCAACTATAGTTATATTTTTTCTTGCATCTACTTGTTAAACTCTAATTGGACCTTTGTATTGGGTGTCCATTTTATGATCGGTCTGGTTCCTAAGTAATACTAAATTTCCTATTTTAAACTTGTAGTCTAACGTATTCTTCTCGTAATTTAGTTTTTGCTTAACCTTGTTTTTATCTAATAATTTGTTTGTTGTAATAAGTGCTACTTCTAATCTGTATTTTGCCTCTTTGGTGTAGTCATCTATATTGTATAATGCTGTAATATTTTTTGTCATTAAATTGTTTGAACTTATTTGGAAGCTTGCCAAATACCAACTCGTATGGCCAGTAGCTTTGTGTTTTCGATGGAATGGTGTTAAAGCAGTATGTGAAAAATTTAAGCCATTCGTCCCAGTCAGTTCTGTCAGTTGATATATAGGAACGAGCTTATTCATTAAAAGAGCTGTGACTTGTTTCTATTGTACCTAATGTCTGGTGATGGTGTGCTGTTGATGTTAGTTTCTTAATTTCGAATTTTTATACTCAGTACCCATGTCCTAAATGAACGTCTTCATGGGTCCATAGGTAAGTATAAAATTCTAAAAAAATGCTTTGGCTACTGTCTTCGCGCTTTTGTTTGGTATTGGTATAGTTTTTAAATATCTTGTTATTTGTGACTGCATATTCATTGTTATAATACGATTTAGGAAAAGGGCCAATGGTATCTATAATGACCGTTTCAAATGCTTGTGTAGGCGTCGGTTTCATACATATTTTTCCAATAGTAATATCTTTTGATTTTATTTAGAGTTCGAGAAACATCTGAATGGCCGCCTTCCGCAAGGTCATCGTTGTATTGTTTCATTATTTTCTCTATAGTTGTAGTATCCGTCTTTATGTGGGTCACCTGATTTAGTAGCCCTACTGTTAAATATTTTAAATATTTATTGCTCATTTCTTTTAATTCATTGATTTAGATAAATACAAAATTTTTTTTACTAGGTTATTTATTTATTTTGAGTTTACCGTCCACTTTTTCTAGAGAAAAATTGTCCTAAGTCAATTTCTCGTTAACATAGTATTTGGTTGGGTTAATTCTTAATTTATGATATTTTCTGACGTCAGAGTTGTTTATTAGTACGTATGGCTTTTTTTTTATTATTAACTTTACTATTATTACTATATGACATATTTTGTGTCTTTCTAGTTTTTGATATTGTAGTTATATTTAATATATTGTTATTCTTTACATTTAGCTCTTCAAGTTCATTAATGTTAATAAGTGATAATGCATCCGCGACGTAATTGTCTCTTAGATATTCTTCCAATTCAAGTCTTATTCTCGTTAACTTGGAGTTTGAATTCTTCATAGAAAATAGGTAAGATAGGTAAGAGGTCTATGGTCCGTTCGGACAAGAATATGCTTTTCATATATATATGGTTTAAAATAAGTTATAGCTCAGTGTATTGCTGCTAGCTCTTGCTCTATCGTGAATTTATTGCTTTCGGCCTTAGTAAATGCTCTTCAATCGTATGCCACTGGCCAGTCTTTTCCATCATATTCCTGAGTTAGTACTGCTCCACAGGCTTGTTTGCTTGCGTCTGTGGTTATACAAAAATCTTTAGAAAAAACTGGATATTGTAGCAATATGGGACTCATAAGCGGTTTCTTTAAATACTTGAATGAGCGGTCGCAATTGTTTGTCCACTCCCTTTTTGGAAAGTCTTGTAAGTTAAATTGGGTATAAATCGTTTATAATAATTCAAATATGCTACGAATCCTTTTGTGCTATTAGCGTCCGTTGGGGTAGGATAACTTTCTACTATTAAAAATTTTGTGTCGTCTGGTAATATTCCCTTGTCTGTGTATTTATGTCCAAGGTATGTAACTTCTCTCATGAAGAATGAACATTGTTCAGGGTTTAATTTGAGATTATGTTTGCGGCATAGATTAAATATGTCTTTTAAATTGAAAAGCATATGTGTTTCTGAACATCCTATTACTACAAGGTCGTCCATGTATAAGAATACTTGATCCGGCCTAAGGCCATTGAAAGCAATTGTCATTATTCTTTGGAAGGAATTTTTGCTACCTTTAAACCGTAAGGCAGTCTGGAGAATCTGTATGAAGCACTATTGGTTGAAAATGGCATTAAGTCTCTAGAGTAATTTCCTAATTGAATTTGATAAAATCCTGACATTAAG
Organism: Cistogaster globosa; assembly: GCA_937654795.1. Lineage (NCBI taxonomy): Eukaryota > Metazoa > Arthropoda > Insecta > Diptera > Tachinidae > Cistogaster > Cistogaster globosa. The sequence goes on from OW569404.1 coordinate 63,497,926, forward strand.
TCTAGGCATGAAAAATATTTTTCTCTTTTAAGTTGGTCTAATATACCATCTATTCTAGGTACAGGAAAATATCTGCTACAAGTTTTTTGTTTATTTGTCTATAATCTATGACCAGCCTCCATCTTTTTTATCTGAATTTGGTAATGATTTCTTTAGTAATAGCAGAATTGGACTGTTATATTCAAAATATGATGGATCTACAATGTTATTCTTAATTAATTAAATACTTGCTTATCAACCTCTGTGCTTACATACGAGTATTTTACTATATATATATACATATATATATATATATATATATATGTATATATATATATATATATATATATATATATATATATATATATATATATAGTGATTCCATCACAAGGTATTGGGAAGTCATTTTGGACTACTTGGAAATCATGTGGTATTAACCGTTTCTTAAATTGTAATTCTAAGGGTATTTTTCCGACTATGTTGATTTTACCTTGTCCTATTCCACGTTGTGTTGTTGTTATATTTTTGTTGACATTGTGTAATTGTATATATTTTAATTTCAGCACCTATGAGTAATGTCGCTGTTTCGTTAAGGTGTGTGTTATGTGTACAAGTCATGTGGAATGTCAAAATTGCTATCCATATGTAATTTCGTGTGTATGTCAAAATCAGTGTTTAACATACGGCTTATTATTATTATGTTCAAACTTGCATATGTTATGTACATATGACATAACCTCTTGTAGTCGAAAAGAAAACATAAATACTAAAAACAGTGATATCAACTAAAAAAATTTTTAAGATAACTATTAAGAACTTTACAACTTAAATTTAAACACAAGGCTGTATTTTCTTATAAAAATTGCTAACAAATATAGTAGAGATCTGCACTTAGGTACTTGGCTATGTTCGTTCTAAAAAAACATGAGCTCGAAACTACAAGTTCTCAGGTATGTGGCGTAGTTCGTATAAAGTATATCTTACCAATGTATTTTCAAATTTGAAATTGGTAATTGCCTTAATAAAGCAATTAACATACAATTATTGCTCATTGTTCATGCATAAGTATGCAAGTGTTATTGATAAGTTGTAAAGCAGAAATACATTAAAAAAATTTCCATTGAAGAAAGAACTATTACAACTTAATTTTTGGGATGTTTTCTGAAGTTTTCGCTACCTGAAAGATGTACACCCACCTTTATAAAAAAAAAAGAAACCATAGGACGCTAAAAAACTTTAAACTTCTAAAAAACCAACATATGATAATTAAAAACCAAAAAAAGCTTATTATATTTGTTTAAAATATTTACATATAAAATTTAAAATTATTAATTAATAATTAATTACTTATTAAAATAATCGTTAAATACTCGTCGCACCAAAAAAAAGTGATCATGATTTTTGAAGTACAACTCCGCTAAGAAAAAAAATAACAAAAAGGATGTAATAAGGGCAGTAATTCAAATTTTAACTCATTTTTTACTATATACTTTAGCGCTGAATTTGGTTACGTGGTTGTCGTATTCGTGGTAATGGGTTGTATTACTGCTAAGCCGATTATAACAAAAGTTAAAAACATAATTTTTTTTAAAAATCTAGTTTCTATTTTCTTAGCATTTTGAGTGGAAATTTAAAAAGTAAAAGTTAGCATCACTGAAAACATATGCTGTCATAAGATTTTACATATCATATAGAGCGTGTTCTGAATAAAAAACCAACACATGTTGTAAGACATAGGAAAATAACATATGGTATGTTTCATGAGGCTTACACTATGTGCGGTGATTTACATGTTGAAAATTTGACATTCCATATGACTTGTACACATAATGTAAACACACCTTTAGTTTTGTGTATATTGCTGTTAATAAAGTAACATAAGTTGAGATTGAGACTGTACATCTTAATTTCTAATTTTTTAATCAGTTTTTCTAGTGTAGTTTCGTGTTCTGAAACTACGATTGTTATTTTGTCTTGGTCCATTTCTATTATTAAAATGGCATCAATTTCATTGCAATAAACATTAGCAGTTTTATTGTTTTGTTAAATGTTCATGATTTTTGCGGTAAGTATCTCTACTGACTCGCCTTATATCGTGTTCCTTAATTTATTTATTATGTCTATAATTGTAGCTTCATTACTTATAAGATTTCTGGTATTACCTTTTAATATAGTTATTTAATGGTTTATTACCAGTGCTTCGTTAGTGCTATTGATGGAGTCCATTGAAATCAGGAGTGAGCTTTGCAGCTGTATTTAGGAAATCTACAGGTGATTATGCCATTTTTTTGTTAGTGTGTGTTGGCTCAGTGAAAAACTGTGATATTTCTATTTGTTCATGTAAGGTAATTGGTATTGTAATGTTGAGACCATTTCTTTCAGTAATATGTAGTAATTTATTCCTGGTATCTTGAAAAAAGCTAAAGAAGCGGCTTTATGTGCTGGTGTTAGTCTATTATAGTTTACGTTAAATATATCTCCAATTTATTGTAATCTTTGTAAGAGAATTTTAAAATGTTTCAGTAGTGTTTCGTTTGTACTTGATCTGTCCATATTAAGACATTTGCATGATTTATTAAATTCTTCTTTAATCAATCTAACTTTTCTTATAATGTCTGTCCATTCTATTTTGCTTTAAACTTTGTCAAGATCATTCGCTCTACTAGAATACCTTTTCATTAACCGTCTAGCAAGCATTGTATATACACTAAGGGCAAAATGAAATGCCATTAAGGTGTTATTATTAGGCAAATTTTAATTGTTTGTAAATTTGTTCCTTCTTTATTTCTATTTCATTTAAAACATTAGCGTTTGGGTGTTCCATCTCAGATTGGGATTTTCCCAATTTTGGTGAAAGTATTCTAATTTAAATTTAATATGTAATAATTTTATTCTATTTAAAATTTAATTTAAATTTAAAAATTGTTTTTCTTCGCGTGTGTGAGGTGATAATCTTAGGTCAGCTTTGTTGGTCTCTCTTATACGTTGCAAATTTTTAGTGTCTTTGTTTTTGGTAAGCTTTTTGAAGGCTTTAATTGTTATTTCTTTTGAAGTGTAAGCTTTTCGTAATTGGTCTTCTTCGGTTAATTCAATTTCTGCATTAATGACAGTATTTTTCTTACTAAAATCCATTACAAAGGACCATATATATAATTTTATAGTTTATTTAGAAAAATTATAAAATTTACAATAGTGATTTAAAAAAAAACTGAACATGGGCGAAGACGCCTCCGTTTCCTAAAGATGCGTAGTTAAACCGCACTCCATATGACAGGAAAATAATAAAAAAAATTTTGTTTTGCGTGTATATGAAAAAATATTTTTTTTATTTATACCTTACCTAATTTATAAGCCTGTATGGCTTTCTATATATCCGATATTTTGCTCCATATTCTGGTGAAAACGTCCCAAGGTGGTGATGGTGTTGCAGCTAGTGTTCTGTGTAGTAGTGCTAGCTCTCTTTTTCGTTTGGCAAAGTAGCCTCCTCTCCTCTTTGGTGGCTTCGACGTTGGGATTTTGGCTCAGTCCTTTGGTGGTTGTTGTTTACACCTGGCTCTATGCTCCTATGCAGTAGCCTTTTGGGTCCATCGCTCATTAAATGGACTTTTTTCCGCAGTTGGGGGTCTCACGGCTTATCCGCTAGGACTAAAAATTAATATTTCTTCTTCTCTTTTAATAATAATAGCTTTATTTTATTTCTCACCAGAGTTGACTGGTTCTAGCATTCGTTTTTTTCTTCAGGGTTGACAGGATCGCCATGTAATAACTTTATTTTATTTTAAATTTAATTTAAACGAATTTTGTTAGTTGTGTTATTGTTTAGTGTAAAGTTTGGTTTAGCTCAGCTGCGAGCTCCTTGTTATAATAAGAATAGGCTCAACTTGGAGCTAACAATAATCTGAGTCTTAACAGCCAAGTCATGGCCGTTTATAAATGGCGAATTAGAAGGCTGCTACTAGTCTACAGTTGAGTGGAATTAAAAATCACTCGTTCTTAATTTCTATTCTTTTTTATAGAATTCTATTGGCTTAACCAAGCAATCATTAATTTTAGATGGTATCATAAAATTTATGATTATTTATGAATGGTTTTCATTAGTAGTAAATGTTTTTGTTATATTTAAATACGATTATACTAATACTAATTAATTTTATTATTACATACAGTATTGTTCGAAACCCAAGCAACTTTTTCTCACTAAGTAATAATAGACTCATATCTTTTCTTTAAATAAATTTATAGAAAATATATATCTTTTTTTACTACTACACAATGTGTCTATAACCTAAAAATAACAACAAAAATTAAATTCCATTTCTTTGGAAGTTATAATAAAATAAAAACAAAATTAACTTAAAAATTCGCTGTTCAAAACCTAAGCAACTTTTAATATTTGGTATGATATCCTTTGTTTCTTACGAACTCAGCTCATCTTTTGGGCATAGATTCAATAAGATTCGATAGAATAGATATTGGTATATCTTCCCACTCTGATTTTAGACAGTTCATCAACTCCTGTTTATTTTTAAAGCGTCGAGGGCCAACTCTCCGTTTTAAAATTCCAAAAAGTTTCTCTATGGGATTCAAGTCTGGCGATTGAGGTGGCCAATACAAAACATGAACTTGAGCTGATAACCAATCCTTGACTAATTTCTATAAATGTTTTGGGTCATTGTCATGGTGAAACACCCATCGAAGTGGCATTTTCCAATCAACATAGTTAAGCATGTGAGTTGCTAAAATGTCTCTGTAAACAAAACGGTCCATTTTTGTTTGAATTTCTACAAAAGGACCAACACCACTGGCCAAAAAACAAGTCCAAACCATCACATTTCCACTCCCATCCTTTATTGTGGCTTTTGAGCACCGAGAACGTAGCCGCTTTCCTTTTGGTCTTCTCACGTGGCAAACTCCATCTGAATTTAGTAAGTTAAATTTAGATTCATCACTAAACAAAACAGTTCTCCATTTGGATATAGTCCAATCCATACGTGCACTAGCAAAATCCAACCTAAAACAAACAAAAAGCTGAGAAAATCAGAGACTACGTGGCGATCAATCAAACAAACCTCTTTTTTAAATGCTTCTTAGTCAGCACAGGCTTCTTAGATGGCATGAAGCCCCTTAAGTTTTGTTCCAATTACCGTTTTCTTACTGTGAAAGAACTACTCTGATTTTAGGGCTCATTCACTACGCATTTCGACGAAATAAATGGATTTTTTTTAACTGGCCAAAAAATTTTCTGGTCTGTTTGCTCAGAAGTTTTTCGAGGTCACCCACCGCTATTGACTTCCTCTCTTTCCCAGTAGCTTTATACTTTTTTATAAGTCGGGAAACTATTGATTTGTTAATATTCAAATGGTTTGCTATAGCAATTTGGGATTTACCGTTATTAAACAGTTCAATAATCTTTAGCTTAAAAGCTGATCCATAACGTGTTCGCGTCATGGTTGCACTTCTAAAGAATTGGTACTACTTAAATGCATAAAATCAACCAAAATTATTTTTTTCAATAGCAATCATAACGGGACTAAAATTTTTGTTTAAAATGTTTGTTATTGTTTTAGTTAATAGTTGCTTATGTTTTGAACAGCGAGTTTTTAAGTTAATTTTGTTTTTGTTTTATAATTTCTTCCAAAGACATAAAATGTATTTTTTGTTGTTATTATTAGTATGTAGACTATATGTATAATAATAAATAAAAGGGAAATTTTTCATTTAGCTATTTAAAGAGAACTTATACGACCATGAGTATTTACTGGGGAAAAGTTGCTTAGGTTTCGAACAGTACTGTATATAAGTTAACACTTACTACAACAACAACTAAAACAAACACCATAATTCATCAAACCAAACATACAAGCCAATAACAACAACAGCAAGACCACATACTCGCAAGTCAGCATAATCAACATATGCTAAATAAACCACTATCAAGGTGAAGATTTCCAGACAGTAACCGGAACCCAAGAATGCAATGGCTTGTTGTGGGAAACGACGAAACAACAAACCAGTACATGAGTGTGGGAACCGTCAAGTCAGCAATTATTGTTTAAATAAATTATTAAATATTGCAAAGTAGTTGCAGTCAGATTTGTGAGTTTACGAAATAAAGTTGTACTTGCTGTTAACTTAAAAATTAACAGTACAAAAAATTATATTTTTTTAAATATTTCAACTTGAAAGAAATTAATTGGCGCCCGAGCAGGTACCCTCTTTAGGCAAAGATAAAGAGGAGTCCTTTTTTTCGTTAAAAGTGAACAGTATATAGATCACGGAAACGAAGCGCCTTAGTAATCTCCTCAAGGAGATAATCGGGAGGTCATAAAAAAGACCAGCGGCCGTGATAAAAAAATAAAAACAACGTAGATAATAAATAACAGAAATAAAAAATAAAAGTGAAAAAATAGACAGATAAAAAAATTATAACAATAAAAATAAAATTAGACAAATTTAATAATAGATAAAGTGTTAAATTTAACAAAAGTTTTAATAAGTAATCAAGTGCAATAAATAAAATTAAAAGATTGACAAAAAGAAACATAAATAAAATTGATAAAAAATTAAACAGAAACTTTTTGCGAGAATATAAATACAATTTTTTAAAATAAATGATTATTTAAACCTAAAATAAAGTAAGAGAAAGAGCTAAATGAAGCTAAAGGACTATAATTAAATGTAATTAAATATAATTAAATTTAAAAAAAATAACTAAAAAAAATATATATATTTTTTTTAAAGACTATTTAAATCTTATGCACTGAAATTAAATAATATTACGAAAAAAACATACTTTTTTGCGTAATTAAAAGACTAAACAAAGCTAATTTAAAGAAAAAGTTAAAAGACTAAATAAAACCAAAGAAAAATAAAAAAGTGACAATTAAAAATTGAAACAATCTACACGGCACCAGCCACCGAACTACAACTTTCAACAATTTAAAGATGACCGCAGCAGCTCTAATGTACGATTATACTAAGTTTTTTTTTTAAGTATACTATTTTGAATAATTTTATATTTGATTCCATAATTTTGCCTTATCCTTGTTAAATTGTTGTTCAATATTTTGCTGGTCGAATCGATTATTTGCGATCTTGAGTAGAATTAAAATTTTTCTAAAAAAATTAAATCTTTTTATTTTACTACATCCCCCAAGATAATTAACAGGTGAATTTCTGCGTATTTTTGTTTGTTTCCAAATTCAGTTAAATTTTTCTTTTTAAAAATTGAGCATTATTTCGGTTTTGATCTAATTGAATATTTTTCGGTATGCCTAACGAGACCATTGATGAACTGACTGACAGATTGAACAAAACTCTCACTATGACACAACCAAGCGGAAAAACAGGGGGTTTGACTGAGTTGCAGAGGCAACAGATAACTTCCATGATTAACGAGGCCCTGATGTCACCTACTGATTCTTTATCAGAAGAGGGACTCGATCATCCTGTGGGTGCAGTAACGACCAGACTAGAGGAACTGGATGATTAAATCTCTAAGGGAATTTAGTGGTAGACCAGGAGAATTTAACTCATGGCGTAAATCAGTTGACAGGGTTTTGCACTTGTATGAATCAGTCAAGGGAACTGGGAGATACTACGCGATATTACACACGATTCGTACAAAAATCACAAGTGATGCTGATGCCGTCCTGGAATCATACAGAACGCCATTGGATTGGAGCAGAATAAGGAAATGCCTTATGATACATTACTCCGATAAGAGGGTCATCGGAACGCTTGAGTATCAGATGACCGTATTGTGTCAGGGGAATCGAACAATAAATGAGTTCTACCAAGCAGTATACCAGCATCTTTCCTTAATAATAGATAAAGTATCCTGCTTGGATTTAGATGAGGGCAGCCTGCGTACCATGACAAATAATTATAGGGACAAGGCCTTAGACACTTTTGTAAGAGGCCTAAATGAAGATCTACCACGATTATTAAGTGTCCGTGAACCAACATCCTTACCCCAAGCACTGCATATCTGCCTTAAACTGGACAACATGACATTCCGTATGAACTACGCTCACGGACAGATACCTAGATCAAGTATGCAGAGGGATAGAATCCGTATGACCAGACCACCTTTGATGAATGGAAAATTCTTCCCGGACCTTGCCCATGTGGGTGGAATGATGCCAACCAGATCACCTCTACCACATCGTTATAATCCTTCAAATCAATTCTAATTTTTATAACTCTAATGTCCGTCCACATTTACAACAGAATTCTGGATATCAGAACAGGTTTTCGAATCAAAATAATCAAATCAAGTACTAAAATCGATCTCCAAACTATCAAAAATCATCCGGAATAGAACCTATGGACTTGGATAAATCTTTTCAATCCAGACAGATGAACTACAATAAAGTTTCTAAGAGACCTTGCGGAACCTCATTTCAAGGACCATCTAATAAAATACAACGAAACTATCACATAAACGCCGATTACGTTCCCGAAGATACATGGTACGAGTGGACATGCTATCCACCTGAGGGTAGTGTAGTCAAAGAACCAAATCCGAATGGTGAACCGGACTATGTTCAGCATTATTTTCAGCAAATCCCTGAGGAGCATGATGCTGCTGAAGAAAATACGGAAGGTCAAGCATACGACGTCCAGCTTGTACTTAATTTTTTAGATTAAATTGTTCCTCGTTACCATACTTTCAAGCAAGAATGAGGAACGGAGACATAGTTTCATTTCTATTGGATACAGGTAGCAATAAGAATTATATTAAGCCAGAGTTGGTGAGGAGACTAAACGAAAATAACAAGGTTATTTATGCCAAATCTGCCACTGAAGAAATAAAAATATCACATCATACTTTTCTGAATTTTTTGGGAGTTGAAGATACTCCTCTTAAATTTTACTTATTACCGGGTCTTGACTCAATCGCTGCCATATTGGGCAACGATAGTTTGAAGGGACTTTCTGCCGTTATTTATACTTCCGAGAATTATTTCACAATTGGAAGTGGAGAAATAATTAGAAGAATTAATATCAAACAAAAAACCTCCCAGTACGTAAATACCATCCAATTACGAACACAACATTTAAGCGAAAAATAGAAAATGCATCTTGAGAATACCGTGGAGCAACATAGCCAATTGTTTGCTGAACCGGACGAAAAACTTACGTATTCTACCGTAGTGTGATGGGTGAAGTAAGATCAGAAAATACAACACCCATCTACACGAAAAGCTACCCATACCCTATGGCTTTAAAAGATGTTGTGGAGGAGGAAATTAATAGACTTCTACGAGACGGTATCATAAGACCGTCTCGATCTCCGTACAACTCTCCTGTTTGGTCCGTTCCAAAAGAAACGGGATGCCTCGGGCAAAGAAAAGTTCAGATTAGTTATAGATTTCAGGAAATTGAATTCAGTTACTATACCCGATAGATACCCAATTCCTGAGATCAACGATGTTCTTTCACAATTGGGAGGCAATAAATATTTTTCGGTTATAGATTTAAAAATCGGTTTCCACCAAATACCACTTAAAGAAGATGATGAAGAAAAACCGGCTTTCTCTGTCAATAATGGTAAATATGAATTTACCAGACTTCCATTCGGCCTGAAGCATGCCCCATCAATATTTCAGCGTGCCCTTGACGATATCCTTAGGAATCACAATAGCAAAATATGCTATGTTTATATTGATGACATTATCATCTTTAGTAAGAGCATTGAAGATTATTTTAACCACCTGAATGATATTTTTAAGACCCTTAAAGTAGCGAACATGAAAGTCCAATTGGACAGGTGTGAGTTCTTTAGGGAAGAAGTGGAATTCCTGGGGTTTATTGTTTCTTGCAAGGGAATAAAGGCCAATCCTGAAAAAGTGGAATCGATTGTAAATTTTCCTTATCCTAACAATATTAAGGATCCTTTCTGGGTCTTTCTGGTTACTACAGAAGATTTATAAGGGGTTATGCGGACATCGCTAAGCCACTAACCAAACTTCTACGAGGAGATGGAGGTAGGATATCGAAAGGAGAATCGGGTAGGAGAAAAATAGAACTTGATAACGAAGGAAAACGAGCAATAGACAATTTTAAAAATGCCCTAATATCACGAGATGTAATGTTGTCATATCCAAATTTCCGAAAGGAATTTCATTTGACTACGGACGCATCTAACGTAGCGATAGGAGCCGTGTTAAGTCAGGATAACAAGCCCATAGCTTTTATCTCAAGAACACTAACAGAATCCGAGGAAAATTATGCGGCCAACGAAAAGGAAATGTTGGCAATTATTTGGTCATTGACAAATCTGAGAAATTACCTATATGGGCCAGCCAAAGTCATAATTTTTACCGATCATCAACCACTGACTTATGCCCTTAGCAACAAAAAAACAATGCGAAAATGAAACGTTGGAAAGCAATATTAGAAGAATATAATCACGAAATACAGTACAAGCCGGGAAAAAAAAATGTAGTAGCTGATGCACTTTCCCGACCTCCTGGCACGAACATTAATTCATTAAGAGGTACAGTACATAGTGGAGAAAGCTCCTCTAAAGAATTGATTCCTAGTGTGGAAGCGCCTATTAACGCGTTCAAAAATCAAATTTTCCTTCAAATTGCAGACAATTCAACATATCAATTTAAAATAATATGTCCAGGTTACCACAGACATTTGATAATAGAACAAGACTACGATGAAAATAAACTTATTTCTTTATTAAAAAGATACCTGAACCCATCCGTCATAAATTGTATCAAGACTCCAGAATGTGTAATGGGTAGAATTCAGGAAATATACCCACACCATTTTAAAACACTTAAAATCAGATTCACTCAGAATTTTGTCGAAGATATCTTGTCAGATTCTGATCAAGAGAACCTTATTATAGAAACTCATAACCGCGCTCACAGAAATCCTCTAGAGAATAAGGCTCAAATCTTAGAAGAAGCAAATTTTTCTAGTATGTTCGCTAAAATAAAAAGAATAGTAAAACTTTGTTCAACATGCAAGAAAAATAAATATGACAGACACCTAGCTATCCTGGTCAGATCATCCATATCGATATATTTTCAACTAATTGAAAATTGGTATTAACTGCCATAGATAAGTTCTCAAAATACGCTCAGACAAGAATACTGCAGGGGAAATCAATAGAGGATGTTAGAAGACCACTGCGAGAGATTTTATTCTTTTATGGAGTACCTAAAACGGTTGTCCTCAATAAAGAAAAATCGCTGAATTCTGCAACTATCCTTTTTATGACGAAGGATGTATTGGGCATAGATGTATTTACAACACCACCGTACAGAAGTGAGGCCAACGGTCAAATCGAAAGGTTTTACTCAACATTGGCTGAAATTTTAAGATGTCTAAAAGACGAAGGAGTTTGCAGAAACTTCGAAGAACTCTTGGAACAATCGGTAAATGAATATAATCACTCCATACACTCTACGATAGGTAGGAAACCAGTGGATATGTTTTTCTGGAGGACTGTGGATTTTTCCCCCCGGGAGCTATGATAGAACCAGGGAAAGTAACATTGCAATGCTGAAAAGGAAACAGGAAAAGAATTTGGAATATCACAACAGGAATAAAAAGGAAATTAAACAATACATACCTGGTCAAGAGACTTGGTACGAAATTAACAGATAAATATAAACGCGAACTGGTAAAAGAAAATAGACAATCTACCGTAGTAACCGAGAGCGGGAGAATTGTCCGCAAGAAATATATAAGAAAATAAATTTAAAATTTTTGGTGTATTTACAGGTTGTTTTTGTTGCTTGGATCTTCTATGGGTGAGTTCCAAATAATGAATTACTCGAATTCTAGATTGATCGTGATCAAAACAGGATCAGCGAAGATTCAAACCGGTGTGTTCAAACTTGTTCATACAGTTGACTTGGGAAAGTACGAAGGCTCAATAGGGAATTTAGAGAGGAGAATTGACCTACGTAACAGATCTGACAACATACTGTTACCTTACCTAGCTTTTACCATATCCCAGATGAAATCCTGTTTATCTAGACTAAAATCCAAGACGAAGACAAAGAGGTCTCTTGACTTTATTGGCAGCGCTTGGAAATGGTTGGCCGGTAGCCCGGATCACCACGATTTCGAAATAATACAGAATAAATTATTAGAAAATAAGAGTAAGGAACAAAATTTTTTAGATTTTAAGTATAAACTGGAAATTATTAAAGAGGAATTGTATAATATTGAATATGCCATTCATTGGGCTAAATCTAATATTGTGAATTCAATTATTTTTTCAACCATTGAAATCGATGTATTAAGAAATATTTTCTATAATGATAACATTCCATTTGGCAATATAGATGAATTGTTAAATTTTTGCAAAATTAAAGTTGCATCAAATGACAGAGAAATAGTTTACATAGTTAATATCCCAACAACTAGTAAGGAATCTTGTGAAAATTTTATGATTAGACCAGTTAAAAGAAATAATGTAGTAATTAAGATAAACTTTAAGCAAATAATAAAATGTTACAATAAAATATTTGGAATTAAGAAAGACTGCAAAGACTATAATAAATTAAGTATTTGTGAAACTGACAATATTGTTGACATAAGTGAATCAGAGTGCATCCCAAATCTTCTGAGGAGTATACCATCTCGATGTACAACAACCAATGACGAACATGTGGCAGTAGTGGAAAAAATAGATGAAAACATCGTTTTGCTAAACCAATTTAAAGGAAAAATTGAAATAGATAACTCAACAATCAACATAGATGGCACCTTCATAATTCCCCACCTCAATTCCACAGTGCGAATTGAAAGCAAGAAGTATGTTACAACTCAAATATCTCTTACGAAACCATTACCTGCGTTATTGCAGCCAAGTAATGCAAGTTTTGAAGAACAAGTTATGACATTGGAAAGAATGGGAGCCATTAACGTCAACAATTCGCACTTAATTGAAAAATTACAGGTCCAGAACAAAATCAACCTATCCGTGAATCGTGGACTAATAATGGCCATAACATTATTGGTTATTATCATTGGCGTAATCAAGAAAAAGAGGAATGGAACTAAAAAAACACAACAAATGCATTTCGAAAAAATAGAACAACAAAAAAATTTGAAAGCAAAAGTGACATCTGTAGAAAATGATAATTCACACGAAACTACTAATGTTTCCTTATCATTTTCACCGGCAGGTCCCAAAAATCAGAAAATCCACAACCTTCCATTTTTTAAACACTACGTATTCATACGAGGACGTATGAATCTAAAGGAGGAGGAGTTAACACTTACTACAACAACAACTAAAACAAACACCATAATTCATCAAACCAAACATACAAGACAATAACAACAACAGCAAGAGCACATACTCGCAAGTCAGCATAATCAACATATTCTAAATAAACCATTATCAAGGTGAAGATTCCCAGACTGTAACCGGAACCCAAGAATGCAATGGCTTGTTGTGGGAAACGACGAGTCAACAAACCAGTACATGAATGTGGGAACCGTCAAGTCAGCAATTATTGTTTAAATAAATTATTAAAAATTGTAAAGTAGTTGCAGTCAGATTTGTGAGTTTACGAAATAAAGTTGTACTTGCTGTTAACTTAAAAGTTAACAGTACAAAAAATTATATTTTTTTAAATATTTCAACGTAAAAGAAATTAATTTATATTTTATATTATAATTATGGAAACGAAAAGTGTAAAATGATCTTGTTTAATTTGTTTTTAAATATGTGGCTGTATTCACGCTAAGGGTGTTAAAAACAACAACACAGTTAATCGGCATATTTTGGTGGTACATTCTTGTGAAGGCCACTTGACCGTCGCATGCATATAAAATAGGCGTATGCAATGCACTTGAATTTTTCCAGTTATTTGAAACCTTTTATTGTGTCAACCGCAAGTGATAATATTTATATTAGGGTAGTTCTACTATGAGCGTGATCAATTATATTCGTATTAAGGTTGTATCACTACAATGGAAACGTGTAGAACACACATTATTTAATATATAACATAAACTTAAATAAAAATAGATATTTTAATAAAAACTAAACAAAGAGGAAAATTACAATTCGATTAGATTAAAAAACTTTTTTACTTTTATTTACTTGACAGATGAAAAGCCGGCGGCAATGCAACATTTTAACAGAACGATTTGGGATGGAGAAATAAATAATATCACCATGAGTACAACTGCATCAACTACCGCAAATAATTGTTTAAATGTTATTCCCAGTATATTTTACCTCAAGATAATATTATTTTGCACATACGAAACATATGTCGTTAGCATAAATAATCTGATTTTCAATATGCTAACAGAGATTACATTACAAAATGTAAAAAGATGAAACTCAAAAGTTAAATAAATTATAATTTAGAAAATAAATTGTAAATTTGTAAGGTTGAATAAAAAATGATATTATAAATATTAATTTTATTATTTGGAATCAGATTTGAGTTCATCTACGTTTGATTGCTTAAAGCATACTATGAAATATAATGGAATATTTTTTGGTACGTTTATTTAAATTTATTATCTTTTTTTATTGAGTTGAGTTATAAAATAAATACACACAATCTTTCACTGCTTTAAATAAAAACACAATTAATTAGCCGATTATATACTAGTTCGCGATTGATACACAAAACTACGCGATGGAAACTTAACCACATCTGCAACGGATAGAACAGTTTTTCCACGAGATCTTTACTAGACGACATCAACAATCAGAATGAATCAGCCCCAGCCAAACGTGCTTTTATATACCCTATTTTAAGGCGTTCTCTAAATTACTAGTTTTCTGCCATTGTCCAGTCTCATTTCAGACACATGATATATACATTGTTATTTGATTCTAGAATCTTCCATTATTATTTTGAATTTATTATGTATGTTGTGTATTTTTATCAGTTGTTATGCAATGTAGGTGTTTATGTGTTTGTGTTTTGCGCTTATTTTTTTTTTTTTTTTGCTTTGTCAGCTGTTTTTATTATGTGATCAAGAAGTTTTTGTAGAAACTTCTGGCTTTGTAAACAAAACCAATATGTAATTTCGTTACACTTTATTGGTGACTATTATTATCATATTTTCGTATGACTTAAAAAAGCATCTTCGCAACACTTCCGCCCATTTAAGCCTTTTCGTCCCGAATAGGCTCAACATTACCTCTGCCATATTATGGTATCTCTGTATCCAGTAAACCACGTCACTCAATATCTTGATCACTTTGTATGGCCCCTGCCAGTAGGTTTGCAGTTTAGGGGATAATTCTTTCTTGCATTGCAGGTTAACTTGGACTAACAATCATCTGTGTCTTAACAGCCAAATCGTGGCCGTTTATAAGGGGCGAATGAGAAGGCTGTTACCAATTTAGTTTTTGCTTAACCTTATTTCTATCTTATAATTTGTTTGCTCTATATTGTACAATGCTGTAATATTTTATGTCATTGAATTGTTTGAAATTATTTGAAAGCTTGCCAAATACCAACTCGCAAGGACAGTAGTTGTGTGTTGTCGATAGGTGGTGTTAAAGCAGTATGTGAAAAATTTAAGCCATTCGCCCCAGTCATTTCTGTCAGTTGATAAAGGAACGAACTTATTCATTAAAAATTCTGTGACTTCTTTCTATTGTACCTAATGTTTGGTGATGGTGAGCTGTTGATGTTAGTTTTTCAATTTTGAATTTTTATATTCAGTACCCATTTCCGAAATGAACGTCTACATGGGTCCATACGTAAGTATAAAATTCTCAAAAATTGCTTTGGCTACTGTTTTCGCGCTTTTGTTTGGTATTGGTATTGTTAAGAAAATGATACTACTTCAACATTTTAATATAGTTTTTCTTTATTTATAATTGCGAACAGCCGCTTTTGCGTCTGTTCTGTTTCGATGTTTTCTTATTATTGCCTTAATACAAATTAATCTTACATTCTACAAACTTAAAGTACACTAATACTAATACAAAGTATCATACATATGATACTTTGTTTATTCTTATAAAATAGCTATTGGGATGGGAATGAGCTAGTCAGCATTTTCCCACGATGTGTGTGGACTTTTGCTTCAACAAAGTATGAAGCTCGTGTTACATACAGAAGGTATAGTAACTACGACTTGTCAAACACACTACACCTCCCTTTTCCGGAAAAGAATAATCAATACTATTTGATTATTCTTTTATATATTACAAACATAAATAGAATGAAATAAAGACTGTTTTTATTAATAAAGGTCTTTTACAAAAAAAAACGAAATTAAACAAAATTAAAAAAGTAAAAGAATATATATTTAAATGATTAAATAAAAGGATTTATCCTTCCCTTCCCCTTTTAAAATGAGAAGAGAGAAAGGAATAAGAGAATCTTAAATTGCTAAAATAGCATTATTCAATAAAAACCTTTAAAATAGTTAACGCTATTTTAATAACATAAATCTACTATGTTATTTCTATAAGTTTTAAGTAAAAACTAACGTTATTATGAAAAGTGGGGAAAAAAAAATTATATAAAGCGTTATTCGACAGTTTACTGTGAATTTATTTATTTAGGTAATTTTTTAATTCTGTTCTTATGGACAGTAAAAAGTTTACCATTAGTGTCCATTAATGTGACATTGTTTGAATTATCAATGTCAGTGACTGTGAAGGGACCTTTGTAGACCGCATCCAGTTTGTGTCCTGATTCATTGCGGACAAGAACAGAGTCATTAATATAGAGTGTAATAGGATTAGAATTTTCATTGGATATATTTTGTCTTAAAAGTTTTGCATTTTCAATGAGGCTAGCAGCTCTACGTTGAGCTACTTGGAGTCTGAATTAACTTCCTTTTCGTAAGCTTCAGCGTTGTAAAGAGGTTCTATGCTATTGGTATTGGTAAAATCTAGTTCCGTTGGAATTTTTCCGAAGATCAATTCAAATGGACAGTATCCATGAGCTGTAGATGGAGTTGTATTGTAACAATATACAAAGAATTTTAACCAATTATCCCAATCTGATTTGTCAGATGAAACATAAGATCTTAAATACTCGTTGAAAGTTCTGTGAGATCTTTCAACTGTACCGAGTGTTTCATGATGGTAAGCAGTAGAGTGTAATTTCTCTATTTTCATTAGCTTGCATAGTTCTGTAAGTACCTGATTTATATATTCTGTCCCTAGGTCCGTAATTATTGTGTTCACTGGATCATATATCAAAATAAAATCTTCCATAATAGCTTTCGCAACATTTCTGGCTGATTAATTTAATATTGGGATAGCTACTAGGTATTTAGTTAAATCGCACATTATAGTCACAGCGTATTCATTCTGTGAATCAGACCGTGGAAGGGGGCCTATTGTGTCGATTATCACTCTTTGAAATGCTTTTAGGGGAGTTGGTGTTATAACCAAGGGCTCCTTGCCTTTAACCGTGGTTTTGTTGGTTTGGCATTGAAGGCATTGTTTGACGTATCTAGCTATATCTCTAGTCATGCCTTTCCAATGATATTGAAGTTGGATTTTTTTTATCATACGAGTTATGCCTGGATGTCCACCTGTAATGGGATCATCATGATATTTTTGCATAATTCTCAGTTTTTCAGAATCAGTAGAAACTTTAGTCAGTTTAGGTACGAGCATAATTGTTAAATTAGAATCTTGCAAGATTTTATTACCTTTACATTTGAAGGTTTCCATATTTGTTCCTAGGTAAATAAGCATACTGTCATCTAGTGAGAGTAGCAATGTTGTGAGACCAATATTATTAGCTATTTTTGCAAGCTTTAGAAAGAGTTGACCTAGGTCGACATTTCTATTAATAATGAGATCTTTCAACTTAAATTCGGAAAGAACTTGCTTTCCCTTATGGATAATTACTTTATCCTTAGTAAAATACAATCTAGGTATTTTACGATGCTCTTGGGCATTTATAGCCTCATATATTTTAAATTTGACTGATTCTGTTCGAGGAGTTTTATTCATACTTTCTCCTCCTGTTTTATTCTGAAGTCTTGTTGTTACCTTCAGGACTTTATTTACTTCAATATTTTTAATATCCTTGAACTCTATGCGTGACAGAGCGTCTGCCACGGTATTTTCCTGACCCCTAATATATTCGACTACAAAGTCGTACTCCTCGAGGTCAAGTCTCATACGAGTGAGCTTAGATGATGGATTCTTCAGGGAAAATAAGTAAGTTAATGGCTTGTGATCACTTTGGATTACAAACTTTTTGCCGTAAATGTATGGTCTGAAATATTTTACAGCCCAATGTATTGCAGTTAATTCCTGCTCTATGGTAGATTTGTTACTTTCACCCTTAGTGAAAGATCTAGAAGCGTATGAAATTGGCATTAGTATACCTTGTCTTTCTTGACTAAGGACAGCACCACAAGCGTGTTTGCTTGCGTCTGTTGTGATAAAAAATTCTTTAGAAAAATCAGGGTATTGTAAAATTTTAGGACTTAATAATTGGTTTTTAAGGTATTGGAACGATCTTTCGCAATCTTGGTTCCATTCAAAAAACACATTTTTTCTTGACAATCTAGTAATATGTCGAGACGATTCAGCAAAGTTTGGTATGAACCTTCGGTAATAATTACAAAATGCTATGAAGCGTTTAGCTTCATCACCGTTCCTTGGTGTTGGATAGTTTTGTACTATAGAAAATTTGCTATCATCAGGAGATATACCTTGATCAGTACATTTGTGTCCTAAAAATGTTACTTCAGTGCGGAAAAATTAACATTTGTCTGGATGTAATTTCAGATTGTGTTTCCTGCATAATGCAAATACGTTCTTTAAATTTCGTAACATATGTTCCTTTGAACAACCAATAATTACAAGGTCATCCATATACACGAATGCCTGTGCTGGAGATAGACCTGAAAAAGCCAACGACATCATGCGTTGGAAGGAATTTGGGGCTATTTTTAGACCATACGGCAATCTTTTAAATCTGTAGGATCCTTTATCTGTGGAAAAGGAAGTGATATCTCTGGATTCCTCTTCCAGCTCTATTTGATGAAAACCTGACATAAGATCAAGGCAAGAGAAGAATTTAGCTCTGCCCAATTGATCAAGGATGTCATCTATACGAGGTAACGGGAATTTATCAGCTAATTAATTTTTATTAACTGCTCTGTAGTCTACTACCAGTCTCCATCTCTTTTGGGTATTACCAGTTAAAGGTTTCTTTGGTACCAAGAGTATAGGACTATTGTGATCTGAAGTGGATGGTTCAACAATACCGTCTTTAATTAGCTTATCAACCTGGTTATTTATTTCCTCTTTTTGGGAATGTGGAATGCGATAGTTTTTTATATAAACAGGTTGTGTATTATTTACTTTGAGTCTTTGTTTGTAAAAGTTATTGACAGATATGTTTTCAGATTCTAGAGCGAAAATGTCTATAAATTCATGGCATAAGGATTTTAAATCTTTTTCAACAAAAGTTGGGAAGTTTCTGGAAAGTCTTTCCATTTTTTCTTTGGATTTGGCAGGTGTACAATTTGGTTTGGCAATTTTGTAATCTTTAAGTGTTTCAGTAATAAGTTTAATGTCAGAAATTACCAAATCTTGTTCAGTGGTATTAATAATTTTTACTAAAGGGTTTGATTTGGAAGTTATTGTATTTGCGACATAAACGCCGTTTTGAATTGTTTGATAAGGTACTAAAACATTTTGTTCGGATGATTCAAATTTTATGGGTCTTATAACCTCAGATCTGGCAGGAAGTGATATTGAGTTTATGGTTGGACCGTTTCTAAGGGGTATTCCAATGTCATGATCGATTTCATTTGATCGGATAATCATTAGATCTTTATTATTGGAATATTGTAATATACAATTATATTTTCGTATGAAATCCATTCCAATTATTCCGTCTGCCTGTATTTTGAAGTCATCCCTGACTACGTGAAAAGTATGTTTTATTAGATATTTATCTATTTTTAATTCGGATTGTACACTGCCTAAAGTTGAAATTATACCTTGGCCAATACCATTTAGGTTTTTTTTATTGTAAACATTAATTGACTCATTTAGGACCTGGTTGTGCTTGATAATTGAAATATCAGCTCCAGTGTCTATTAAAAAAATTGAAATATTGTCATTTAGGGTAGTTCTAGATCGTAAATAGCTACATAAATTCAAGTTAATATTGTAGGTTTTTGTATTTATTGAGTATTTAGGGGTCGCTGCTCGTTTCCCGAGGCTTCGGCAGCTAGATTTATGTTTCCGTTTTGTGCGTTATTATAACGGTTTCTGTTCTGTGGATAGTTATGACGATTTCTATTATCGTTATTGTTACGATAAGAACCTGAGTTATTGTTATTGTAATTGTGGTTGTTTGACCCGTTATTACGATATAACCCGCTATTATTGTTTCTATAATTTCGGTTTTGATTGAAGTTTCGGTTAGGGTTGACATTGTTATTTCCTCCATGATTACTGTTATTATTGTTATTTTGGCGTTTAAAGCCATAGCTTAGGATAGAGTTTTCCTGACCGTAGGCTTCAGTACAACTACTTATGAATTTAGTTAATACTTCATTCATGTTGTTGAAGTTGCCTGATTGCATTATCATTTTAACTCTATCATTGGAACTATTTTTGGTTATAGCCGTAACAGCTGAACGAGTAGCATATTTGTTGGCTGTTTCATGGGGTAACCCATCAGTAATATAGGCGGATTCCAATTTTTTCGTCAATTCCTCCAATTCCTGGGCGTAGACATTAACGTTTTTTCCGGACTGTCTTGTGCTCATTAATTTGGCATTAATTACGTCAACGGATTCACCTTTAACCGTTGATTTTAGTTTTGAGATTATTTCTTGTAAAGTATTTTCAGATGAAATTAGATTTCTTGCTGTTCCTCTCAATTTTGTTTTGATAAGGTTTACAGCTACTGATTCGTGTGTTTCTTTAATCGAATCTACCAAATTAATGGCGTCGATAAAGCTTTGCAGGTTTTCAGAATTTCCATTGAAATCTGGAAGTAACCTTGAGGCTGTATTTAGAAATTCAATTAACGTTTGAGGCATTTTGGATTTTTGTTCTGTTTCGGGTAAAAGATCGAACACTATTGGTTCATGGATTGAGTGTGGAACAAGGATTTTAAAATTTTTTCGATAACTTACGGAAATTAATTTTTCACGTAGGTCAGAATAAAAGTTATCAGCTGAGGTTTGATGAGCTTTTGTTAATCTATTATAATTTGTATTAAGGAGTACTCTGAGCTTTTCTAATTGATTTTTAAGGATATTCACATGCTTATTGACGGTTTCGAGTTTAGTGTCTCTGTCAGTATTTAAGCATTTATAGGATTTAAGGAATTCCTCTTTTATTGCCTTAGCTCTTGATACTATTAGCTCCCATTCCATCAGTTAATAAACTGGTAAATAAAAGAAGAAATTGGTAAATAAAACTGGAGAATGCTCATTATGAGTACTTCCGTAACAAAAGGTAAAAGATATAATTATAATCAAAAGGTTTTCAGAAAAGGTCTCTCAAACAGTGTTCTTTCTAGTAGAGTGGAAAACAATAATCCTGATATTAGACTTTGTCTAGATTGTTAGCCAAAGATGCAGCTCTAGTGTAATTTTTTCTCAAGGATCTTTTGTGTAATTGGTAGAGCGTTACTAGAAGTTGTGTGGCTAAAATACCGATGATTATTATGAAGTATACGGTGGGAGAGTCAATTTTAACCACTACGTCATTGACGACGTTAGCGTTAGGTTTTTCAATTTTTGATGCTGTACCACCCATTGCAATGTCAGGTAATAAGTTTTTAATTGAGTGAGCTTGGAGGGTCTGAGAATCAAAACGTTAATACTATTAAAAATTCTACTGCACAATGCTATTTTTTTTCTTTTTTTTTTTTTTTAAATTACAAAAATTAACTTCTCTTTCTGTATTCCCTTCTATCGTTATCATTAAAAAGGACTAAAAAAAATTTAACTTCTTTATCATTATACTTCTCCCTTATGGAAAAGAGAGGAAAAAAAAATTTAAAGGATTGGACTGATTTTAAATAGAACCGTCTCGTTCGTTAGTAGCTGGGCCGTTTACATTTGAAAATTTCTGGTTTACAAAAAAAGTTTACTTAACATAAATTTACACGGCCAACTACTTGTTAGTCTGTTTTTTTTTATTTTTTCTTTTCTGGGGCGTGTTAGTAGTTAGAAACTAAAGGTATGTATGGCACCGCGTGGCATACGATACACTTCGATGCATCGTCCTACTATGGCGCTGTCATACATCGGTCAATGCCAATTTTGACCGAACCGGGCTTTACTTAGATTAAGTAGTACTGGAGGGACTCGTGAGTGTCGCAGTAATAAAAAAATTAATTCAACATATTAATGCTTTGCCTATTTAGACACTTTTATAAAACACGCAAAATCATTTCACTTTTTAATTAATAATTAATTAATAATTATATTTGTAACTTTTTTTTTTTTTTTTGAATTCAGTTTTATAAAATTTTAACTTTTCTATTATATTTGACCATTTATTCTCAGCCACTAATAGAACTAAAAAGTTTATGTATGTATATTTTCTTAATTTCTGTCCCTATGAAATATGTTATACAATGTTTTCTTTGTTTTAATATATTTTAGGTTACATATTTATTTGTAAAGTTAAAAATAATAATATTTAAATTAATGATAACTTATCGTTTTTCTGGTTGCTCCCTCAATTGTTGTTGACCATGACTCTTGTTTTCTTGGGGTTGGTTGTTTGTTTCATCTTGTTGTTGACCATTTATTGTTGTTTGCTTTTTAAATTAATGATAACGTATCGTTTTTCTGCGCATTTTGACCATTCCGTCGGAGTTCGAGAGGTGAAGATATTACGCAACGTATTCATAAATATCATAACTATTTAAGTTTCTTTTTGTTATATAGATGTTTATTATACTTTATTATTTCAATGCTTTGTTAGATATTAAACAATTTAACTTATTTTTGTCTCTTGTTTTTAACCACTTCTTTCTAACACCAATCAAGTACAACACTGCTTTTTATTTTATCATTAGGCAGGATCGCCATGTTAAGAAAATGATACTACTTCAACATTTTAATATAGTTTTTCTTTATTTATAATTGCGAACAGCCGCTTTTGCGTCTGTTCTGTTTCGATGTTTTCTTATTATTGCCTTAATACAAATTAATCTTACATTCTACAAACTTAAAGTACACTAATACTAATACAAAGTATCATACATATGATACTTTGTTTATTCTTATAAAATAGCTATTGGGATGGGAATGAGCTAGTCAGCATATTCCCACGATGTGTGTGGACTTTTGCTTCAACAAAGTATGAAGCTCGTGTTACATACAGAAGGTATGGTAACTACGACTTGTCAAACACACTACAGTATAGTTACTAAATATTTTGTTAGGTCACATATTATTGTGACTGTTATTATAAGATTTAGGAAAAAGGCCAATAGTATCTATAATCCCCGTGTCAAATGCTTGTGTAGGCGTCGGTGTAATATATATTTTTCTAATTGTAATATCTTTTGATTTTATTTAGAGTTCTAGAAACACCTGAATGTCCGCCTTCCGCAGGGTCATCGTGATATTGTTTCATTATTTTCTCTATAGTCGTAGTATCATTCTTTATGTGGGTCACCTGATTTAGTAGCCCTACTGATAAGTTTTTTAAATATTTATTGCTCATTTCTTTAAATTCATTGATTGAAATAAAAAAAAATTTACTGGTAAGTCTTTTCTTTAAAATTCCTGAGTTAGTATTGCTCCAGAGGATTGTTTGCCTGCGTCTGTGGTTATACAAAATTCTTTAGAAAAATCTGGATATTGCAGCAATGTGGGACTTATAAGCGCTTCCTTTAATACTTGAATGCGCGGTCGCAATCGTTTGTCCACTCAAATGATATACCCTTTTTGAAAGTCTTGTAAGATGTCGGGAATGCTCGAAAAAATTGGGTGTAAATTGTCTATAGTAATTGAAAAATGCTACAAATCTTTTTGCACTATCAGCGTCCGTTGTAGTAGGAAAATTTTCTATTATTGTATATTTTGTGTCATCTGGTAATATTCCCTTGTCTGTGCATTTATGTCCAAGGTATGTAACTTCTCTCATGAAAATTAACATTTTTCAGGGTTAAATTTGAGATTATGTTTGCGACATAGATTAAATATGTCTTTTAAATTTGATAGCATATGTGTTTTTCTGAACATCCTAATACTACAAGGTCGTCCATGAATAAGAATGCTTAAGCCGGCCTAAGGCCACTGAAAGCAATTGTCATCATTCTTTGGAAGGAATTTGATGCTACCTTTAGACAGCTAGGCAGTCTCGTGAATCTGTATGAACCAATATTGGTTGAAAATGAGGTATAGTCTCTAGAGTTATTTTCTAATGGAATTTTATAAAAACTTGACATTAATCCTAGCCATGAAAAATATTTGACTCTTCCAAGTTTGTCTAATATATCATAATAATTCATCTATACTAGGTAATGGAATTTGTCTGCTGCAAGTTTTTTGTTTATTTGTTTATAATCTATGACCAGTCTCTACCTTTTTTTTATCTAAATTTGGTAGTGATTTCGTTGGTAATAACAGAATTAGACTGTTATATTCAGAATATGATGGTTCTACAATGTTATCCTTAATTAATTTATTTAACAAGTAACAATCTAACAAACAATCAATCTAACAAAAACACACGCAGAAAAGATGAAACAATAATCATTTTTAAAAGTAATTATCCAGAGCAATTTTAAAGAAAATTGACAGAATTATACTAAACATATAGTGATTTTTTCGGTTCAGAATTTGAACCTATAATAATTTCTAGAAACAAAAGTTAAGAGTATACGATACAAAACCAATATATATAATATATATATATATATATATATATATATATATATATATATATATATATATATATATATATATATATATATATATATATATATATATATATATAAATATATATATATATTATATTATGAAATAATACGTCTTCGTTTGAATTATTTAACTTTATTTGGCGTATTATTCCTGATCTTGGTAAAATTATTTCTTCATTATTGCAATTAGTATTTCTATTACATGTCGTAAATTAAATGATCGTAGCACAAGGTAATAATGCAATTTATCCTCTTGAAGAAATCTATTCCAGTGATTTCATCACAAGGTAATGGGAAGTCATTTTGGACTACTTAGAAATCATGTGGTATTAACCATTTCTTAAATTGTAATTCTAAGGGTATTTTTCCGACTAAGTTGATTTTACCTTATCCTATGCCACTTAGTGTTGTTGTTATATTTTTATTGACATTAAGTAACTGTAATAATTTTGATTTCATTAATGAAAATCAGCACCTGTGTCTATTAGCAATGTTACTGTTTGGTTGGTGTTGTGTGTATTGATGTGGTATTAACCATTTCTTAAACTGTAATTCTAAGGGTATTTTTCCGACAAAGTTGATTTTACCTTATCCTATGTTACTGTTTGGTTAGTGTTGTGTGTATTGATGTTAACAAAGTAATGTAAGTTGAGATTGAGATTGCACATCTTATTTTCTAATTTTTTAATTTTAGGGAATTTTTTGAGTTTTCTGACTGATTTAATTTAGTTCTTCTAGTGTAGTTTCTTGTTTTGAAACTACGATTGTTATTCTGTCTTTGTCCATTTCTATTATTAAATTGGAATCAATTTCATTGCAATAAACATTAGCAGTTTTATTGTTTTGTTTAATAATCATGATTTTTGCGGTAAGTGTCTTTACTGACTCGCTTTATACCGTGTTCCTTAATTTATTTATTATGTCTATAATTGTAGCTTCATTATTTATAAGATTTCTGGCATTACCTTTTAATTTAGTTATTATATGGTTTATTACCAGTGCTTTGTTAGTGCTATTGATGGAGTCCATAGAAATCAGGAATGAGCTTTGCAGCTGTATTTAGCAAATCTACAGGTGATTATGCCACTTTTTTGTTAGTGTGTGTTGGCTCAGTGAAAAACTGTGATATTTCTATTTTTTCATGTAAGGTAATTGGTATCGTAATGTTGAGACCATTTCTTTTAGTAATTTGTAGTAATTTATTCCTGGTATCTTGAAAAAAAGCTATAGAATCGGCTTAATGTGCTGGTGTTAGTCTATTATAGTTTACGTTAAATAAAGCTCTAACTTGTTGATAGCTTTGTAAGAGAATTTTGAAATGTTTCTGTAGTGTTTCGTTTGTACTTGGTCTGTCTATATTAAAGCATTTGTATGAGATATTAAATTTTTCTCTAATCAATCTAACTTTTCTTATAATGTCTGTCCATTCCATTTGGCTTTAAACTTTATCAAGATAAGTCGCTCTACTAGAATACATTTTCTTTAATCGTCTAGCATGCATTGTATTTACCGTAAGGACAAAATGAAGTGCCCTTAAGGTGGTTATTATTATTTGGCAAATTTTAATGATTTGTAAGTTTATTCGTTCTTTTATTTCTATTTCATTTAAAACATTAGCGTTCTATCCTAGATTGAGTGATAATGCGCGAGCAATATTTATTAAATTATTATTATTAAATTAAGTTCAATAAACTTCACCCTAAATTAATACATTTTTTGTTAAATATTAAATCATTTAAGTTCAATAAACTGGCACACTTGGCCTAAATTAAACACACCTTAATTGCAATTTATTTTAGCTTATTACTTCCTAGAATTGTAACTTAATATTGCATACTTGTCCTAAATTCATAAATTTTTATTAAAATTTTTTTTACTATATTATTTCCTACAATTGTAATTTAGTGTGACACACTTGCCCTATATTAATATATTTTTTATTGCAAATTTATTTATGTTTGATATTTATTTTGTACCTACAGAAATATGCAATTTAATCATATTTCTTTGATAAAACTAGTATATAAGGCTAAGAAAATTCAAAATAAAATAATTCTTATTTTAAAACTGAAAGAAACGGTCTTTTTTAATTAAGAGCAAGCAACACGGTTCAAGTGCTGTTGTTGCGCAAACGAAATTAATTTACCTCCAGGTTCAAGTGCTTGAGAGGTCATACACAAAAACCAAAATTCTTCAGGTTTATGTGCCCGTAAGAAAATCATTCGTTTCAAAACATTTAGGTAATCTTTCCATTTCTTTAAGCAACAAGTGCTTGGAAGAAAGCCCAAGGCGAAGATTCTTTACATTTTGGTGACCCCGACGTGATCCTGTTACAAGAGCAGGACGTTTAGATTCGTTGAGCCCGCAGTATTCTGCAACATCACCAGTTGAGCAACACATTATTCGAGTGGATATACTAGCAGCGTGATAGCCAGCTAAAAATCATCCACAATGGTGTCATTCGGAGAATTGACTCAAGGGCAAAAGGTGCTTGGGGAGAACATCGAAGCAATCATTAGAAACTACAAGAAGGAAGGTGAGCTATTTTTAAGAGAGATTGCGTAGACTAGACGAAGAATGGATAACGTTCGAGACAAATGACAACCTGATTTGGCTAATTAACGAAAAACCTCTAGATCACCGCTACTTTACGGAAGATTATTATTCCGCAATATAGAGAGTTGTCGAATAATATAAGGACATCTTCGAAACATCTATAATGAAGATAAAGCCAACTTCACACAAATCTCCGCCAAAAGAGGGCTGTGATGTGTTAGCAGCTGAGACTAATGAGTTCATAAAGCTCAAACGTCGACAAGTGCTAATGATGTCTTCTTTAGAACGGTTACTCAAGGACGAATATACTCATCAGAACCGAAACATCGCATTAAACAAATGACAAGGCATCGAAGCCATACATTTCCAAATATTTGAGCTCTATGACAACCCAGAGCAACTAGGGTACGACTCCGTGCAATTTATACAACTTGAGACCAAGCTTCAAAAGGTTATAAACACAGTAGGTACAATTGAACAGTCCCAGCAGAACAAAACTGATTCAGAATCCTTGCCTATGCCAAAAGTCGCACTACCAAAATTCGATGGAAATCACCTAAAGTGGCAAGAATTCTATGATATATTCTCATCTATGGTGATAAGGCGATCAATGCCTAAAATTCAAAAAATGTGGTATTTAAAAAAACATTTAGTAGGAGAAGCAGCAAATTTGATAAAGCACTTTGCTGCCACTGAAGAAAATTTTGACACTGCGTGGACCAAGGTGGTGGACCGATATAACAACAAAAGGTTATTGGTCAACAAGCTTGTGCAAGAGCTAGTAGACACCCCAATTAAAGGCTATACTGACAAATACAAGTCACTCCATGACAGAACTAAGGAGTGTCCTTTAGCGCGTCAAAATCTTCAGGTGGATACGAAATCATGGGATCCAATATTATGCTACCTACTCCTCAAGAATTTGGACCAAGCAACGCGTCTCCAGTACGAGCAAGCACTGAAGAATCCTCGGGAGGTACCGACTATCACAGAGTTCCTGGAATTCTTGGAAAGAAATTTGCAATCAATGAAAGTGTTTTCTGAAAAATCACCGCATTCAAAAATCAAGGGTGTGTACTTCCATCACCACAAAGCAATTCACAATTCATGTGTTATGTGCAAAAATGGATATCATCCGTTATTCGCATGTACCAAATTTCTTCAGTTGGCGACATCACCGAGACTAAAATTCATTCAAAAACACAGATACTGTATAAATTGTTTAAAACCTGGTCACAATTCTAAAGCCTGTATGTCAAGGGGTTGCAAAGAATGCAGCAAAAAGCATAACACATTGCTGCACTTGGATAGCTCAAATCAAGGCTATAACCCAGCAGCAAACATTTCAAACAACAAAGATCTGCATGGCGATCTCTCATCATCTGGAAATCAAAACGCCATATCACATACAACGTACAACTAATCCAAAAGACCCAGCTATGTCCTTCTGAGCACAGCAATGATAATAATACGAGCTAATGACAAGGAGATACAATGCAGAGCACTTGTTGATTCAGGATCCCAACTGAACCTTCTCAGCGAACGTCTAGTAAAACGTCTCAATATTTCAACTAAACCAACATCAATCTCCATTATTGGCATCGCTTCTAGTGACACTAGGGTAACACGCCGAGTCAACGTAGCATTACATTCAAGAATCAATAATTATACCGCACGGCTTGAAGCAGCGGTTATTCCGCACATAATTTCATCTCAACGATCACAAGTTATCAATATAGATTATTGGCCAATTCCAAAGAACATAACGCTAGCAGACCCACAATTCAATCGTCCTGACAAAATAGATGTTCTACTTGGGACAAAATTTCATCATCAACTAGTGTTAAGTGGGCAGATTCAACTAGGCAAAGATTTGCCCATTTTAAATAACACTTTATTTGGCTGGGTAATTTCTGGGAGTATTGGAGGATATGAATTATCAAGCGCAGCATGCGGGATATGTACTGATGACGAAGTTAATTTGGAAAAGGCTATTGCTCGGCTCTGGGAATGGGAAACTATTAGCACATCTGACAGATGTCTTTCGGTAACTGAAAGACAAGGTTAAAAACATTTTTTGCAAACTCACACCATTGACAAAAATGGAAGATTCGTGGTCGAAATTCCATTCTGCACTAGCTCAAACAATCTTGGCGAATCCCAAGGAGTAGCTTTTACCAGATTTCTGTCATTAGAAAGGAGTTTATCAAAGGCTCCAGAAATCAAAACTCAATATATAAATTTCATAAAAGAATACGAAGCATTGGGGCATATGGCCGAAATAGACATAAACTCTATACAAACACCAAATTGCTTCATTCCTCACCATTGTGTACTTAGACCTGACAGTCTAACAACAAAATTACAAGTAGTTTTTGATGCTTCAACTAAAACGACTAACGGATCTTCGTTGAACGACATAATGTATACAGGACCCAAAGTACAGAGTGAATTGTTTTCTATTCTACTACGCTTTCGGTGTCCACGAATTGTCTTTACAACCGACATCAAAAAAATGTACTGCCAAATAGTAATGCACCCAGATAATAGAAACTTTCAAATATTTATCTGGAGAGAAAATCCTACTAAGCCAATAAAGTATTATAAAGTAAATACCGTCACATATGGAACGAGATCTGCACCTTATGGAGCTCAATTTTTACTCGAAAATTTCCATGTAGATGACGGTATTGGCAGAGGGGATGACTTGCACACTGTTCTAGCAATTCAGTCAGAACTACAATACATATTGCACCAGCATGGTCTTGAATTACAAAAATGGGCAGCAAATCATCCAAAACTACTTCAAAACATCGCCGAAAAACAACATGAAGTCATTTTTGACTTTTATGGTGAGAACAACCATATCGTGAAAACTTTGGGCTTAACATAGATGCCACAACATGACAAACTATGTGTAAAAGTATGTCTAAGGGAGATTAATCACGTAACAAAACGCACAGTTAGCTCAGATTTAGCTAGTTTGTTCGATCCTCTGGCACTACTGTCACCGATTGTAGTTACCGCCAAAATATTCATCCAAGAACTCTGGCAGAAAAAGTTAGACTGGGATGAGGCACTGCCAGAAAATCTTCATGCAACTTGGGTTACATTCAGACAAGAGTTAGAACACTTAAAAGACCTAAAAATCACGCGACGTATCTTCGAAGGACATGTGACATCCAACATACAAATTCATGCCTTTGCAAATGCATCAGAAAAGGCATATCGCGCAGCAATCTATATCAGATCAACAACAAAAAATAAGCATTAAAAAAAATCTAAGTCGCAAATAAACTTGCCTTTGAATTTATTTAGTTGACAATATGTAAATATCAAAAATTACAAGAAAGCGATCTTATTAAAAAAGCCCGTCTATTAAGCGCGAAAATTTTCTTACAATGGCTGCTATCTCAAATATGCAAAACAAAATCAGTACAAGAATAATATAATTAAAACTAAACAATGATTGATTACAGCGCCCGTTAGATGTCTGTTCAGATGTTTCTAAAATTTATCATCACAATCAAGTATTGGTCACGGATGGAAATTCACTATTGTTCAGAGATGAACATCCCGGCCGCTTGCAGTACTGCAATCAGAATCCAAGCTATTAATATCTTATCTAAATAATAAAGAAATAAAAAGAAAAAACAAAAGTTTCAGGACTATCCCCAATGAATTCAAGCTTTTGGTACTCCAGTAGTTTATTAGCAATTGTAAATCCAAACAAAAAGTCAAAAATCAACAAGGAATCTTCACACTAGGAGCCTATTCATCCACTTTAGTCACAACTATAAATAAAACTAATAAACAGTTATGATGAAAATGAGTTTTAGTATAATGATTAATTTCAGCTCTTTGAAAAATAAATACCCTTGCAGGTCGCTTATGAATCGCATGTTCCAGATATCATGTAGCCAAATATTGAAAACTGCGCTAATACGTTTGTGGAAATGGCTTGTATTTCTCTTTCATTTGAAAATACAGGACAACATTTTTAATTTGTTGGATGGTTAATGTCTTGAAGGCTTGCATTTTTACAATTAATATATGACGGTGGGTTTACGCAAATTATCTTATTCTCTTCATTGATGTAGAAAGTGTTTAAGCAGTTGAAGCATGCTCTTTCGTTTTTGCAATCTTTTGACGGATGACCGAACTGAAGGCATATTTTACATTTCAGCGGCAACGGGATGTAGGTGCGAACTTTGCATTTCTCATAGCCAATGGCTATGTCAGATGGAATAATAGTAGAGGCAAAAGTTAATATAATAAGTCCTGTTTCAGTTAATTTGCCATTGACATTTTTCAATATTTTAGTCACATGCGTTTCAATTTGATTTTTTAATTCATTTAATATTTCATTTTCGGGAATTCCACGTAAATCATTTGAGTATATTACCCCTTTAGCATAATTAAGAAAAGGATGTTCTTTAATATTTATCCTTATTTCTAAAGATAAAGATGTTAGCTGTATAAGTTTATTGGCTTGAGTTAAATTCTTTGTCTGGATAAGAATTGAATCATTAAGTGATTTTTTACATTGCTGCATTTCTCCACCAGCGACACTATTCACTACTTTTTTTATTAAAAAAGGGGAAACATTAACTAGGGTATCACTACTATCAATTATTTCCATAATTAAAAACTTGTCACCTGGAGCTAAGATAGTTAGCTTTTTTATTTCTGTCGAAAGAGGTAAGTGTTGATGAACCACAACTGTCGGGAGGTTCCGACATATTGATTATTATAAGCCCAACACACTTTTATGGACTTTTTAATTATATGAGAAAACCAACGATATAAATTTTATAATTATAATATTATTTTTAATTTTTTTCTGTTTATTTTTTAATTTAATATTTTTGACAGGAAAAATATTTTTTTTTTAATATTTTACACATCTAAACAAGACAGAAAACTCAAACGCACTGTGGTTCCAAAGAAAACAAGAAGTTTTCCAAAGAAAACAAGAAATATTAGACGCTGGCATAATGTAATGCCGCATTTTCAGGACCGCCAAATCCATCATCAGCATTCTTCGCATCCAACAACCTTAAGTTGTGTACATTGTAAATATCATCCATTTAACCAACTAATCAATATAAATTTAGTTGGACGAAATTCACACAGAACTCAAAGCATTTCTTTGTTGTTTTTCTGAATGAGAAAAGTAAATTTTAATTGATTTATGATAATTACAGGTTCAACCCCTGGCTAGGAAAAAATTAAAAAATAATTTAATAATTTTATTTTTATCAGGGGTGATTGGTTTTAGCATTCATTTTTTTCTCAGAATTGGTAGAAACGCCATGTAATAACTTTATTTTATTGTAAATTTAATTTAAGCAAATTTTTTTATTTGTTTTATTGTTTATTGTAAAGTTTGGTTTAGCTTAGCTGGAAGCTCCTTCTTATAATTTGAATAGGCTCAACTTGGAGCTAACAACCATCTGTGTCTTGGTAGGCAAATCATGGCCGTTTATAAAGGGCGAATGAGAAGGCTGTTACAAGTCTAGAGTTGAGTGGAGTTAAAACTCACTCGTTAAAAATTTTTGTTCTTAGCTGCAGAATTCCATTGGCTTAACCAAGCACTCATAAATTTTAGATGGTATCATAAAATTTATACTTGAGTGGTTTTCATTAACAGTAAATGTATTTGTTATATTTAAATACTATTATACTAATACTAATTTATTTTATTATTACATACATATTTTATATTATTATTATTATTATTATTATTATTATTATTATTATTATTTTTATTATTATTATTATTGTTATTATTATTATTAATATTATTATTATTATTATTATTATTATTATTATTATTATTATTATTATTATTAATTTGGGAACGAAAAGTGTAAAATGATCTTGTTTAATTTGTTTTTAAGTTTATGACTGTATTCACGCTTAGTGTGTTAAAAACAACAACATCGTTAGTCTGCATATTTTGGTGGACCGTCGCATGCATATCAAATAGGCGTATGCAATGCACTTGAATTTTTTGGGTTATTTGAAACCCCTTATTGTGTCAACCGCAAGTAATAATATTTATACATATATAGGGTGGTTCTACTATGAGCGTGAATATTTATATTTTTATTAAGGTTGTTTCACTACATCTCCACTTTTCATTAGAATGTTCATATAAGAGGTAGTTTTACGGAAATTTTTTACAATAAAAAAATAGAATTATAATAAGATTATAGACAATTCTTAATAATAATATTTTAGTAATAGTAATTCTTAAGTTAACAACCGTTATTAGTATATTTGTTTATTTCTTATTATATATTTTAAGTCAATTTTAATGTACAATTTGTTCTTTGTTTGTTTGTTTTCTTATCAAATATAGTTACATTATTTTGTATATCTTTTTGTATAACTCTAAATGGACCTTTGTATTAGGTATCCAACTTATGACCGGACTCGTTCCTAAGTAATACTAAATCTCCTATTTTATACTTGTAGTCTAACTTATTCTTATCGTAATTTAGTTTTTGCTTAAACTTATTTCTATCCAATAATTTGTTTGCTCTATTAAGTGCTACTTCTATTCTGTATTTATCCTCTTTGGTATAGTCATATATATCGTACAATGCTGT